>OY982565.1:23622588-24165664 GCA_963859945.1 Euplagia quadripunctaria
GTACTTGTTATTAAAGTATTTTACATAAAATTGTATTGATATAATTTTAAGCTTCGAGAATTTACTGTACTATAATTTTCAGTTAATTTTACCTAATCGTTCGATCAAAAGGTACCGCGTTGTGAGGTCACTCGGTAAAACAACTGACGTGAAACGACGTCGTGGCTTGATTCCCACTTAGTACAAATAATTGTGTGATAAGCACGATCATTTGTTCTGTGTTTAGGTGTATTTTATCTATAATATGTATGTATTTAGTACCTAATATTTAAGTATGTTCATTTTATTTATTTATTAATTTAATACTTTATGCACAATATCTACAGAGGCGGACTTAATGCCTAAAGCATTCTCTGCCAGTCTACCTTAAGGTGGTGTAGAAATTAATGAAGTAGCGGTAGAGCGTTCCAGAGGAGGACAGACTGGACAATAAATGATGAGTTACGAAGATTAAAAATGAATCGAATGCAGTTATTGAGAAGACGGTCGTATTTGTTGAGAAGATCTGCATTCAGGTCATAGTAGCATACATCACCATAATCTATTTTATTTATTTTTATTTATTTATTTTATTTCACAAATGTATACAATATTACAAACTCAAATCAATATTGGGGATAATCAAAGTCTGAACTAACAAAACTTTGGTCTTATCAGTAGTAGTCTGGTTACCATAGTACAGGTTCTACCTAGTTTAGGATCAGACGGCCATGTGCGAGATGTATCAAGGTTATTATTATTATTATTCTCTTTATTAATATTTATAAAACATATAAATTACATTTTTAAATACATTATTATAAAAAAAATATTTGAAAATATAAAAAAATAGTGTCCCACCGGTATCGAGTACAGAGACCAAGCTACCGGTGGTTAGGGTTCCAGGGACAGAAACCTCCTCACAATACTTGCCGTGTCAAGAAGGACCGCCTTCTGCATCAGGCCCTTAATCCAGCTGCCTAACGTGAGCCTCTGAAGGTGTTGGTCGAGGCTCTTCGCTATCAACCCATGGGCTGATATGACTAATGGCACAATGATTGCCGAATCCACATCCCACATATCAACCACCTCGTGGGCCAAATCCTAATACTTCATTTGTTTTTCTTTTTCAGCCCTTAAGAGATTGTCGTCATGGGAATGGTGATATCTACAATCATTGCTCGGCGCTCTAATCGGTCTATTACCACTATATCAGGCTTATTGGCAACAATAGTCCTGTCAGTGAAAATAGACCGATCCCAGTACAATGTTACACGACCATTTTCAAGAACTGGGTCGGGCACATACCTGTAGTACGGTAATTCCCTAGTCACAAGGTTATATTTAAGAACAAGTTGCTGATGGACTATGCTGGCCACTTGGTTATGTCTGTGCAAGTACTCGCCGTTGGCAAGACGAGAACAACCGGAAATTATATGCCTGAGGCATTCTCCGGGACGATGACATGCCCGACAAATGTCAATCGTGCCGTCCTTCAGGATATATTTTCGATAGTTGTTCGTATGATTATTATTATTATTATTGCTGTCAAAATTGATATGATTTTCTATAAGACTCGTTAATTGGTCAGTGTACAAAAATATAGTCAAATGCGCTCTCAATTGAACATCTTCTATTTTCTTTATGCTACTGATACCTCACCTTTCAGATCCGTTCATACGTGAATATGTTGTGTATAAGAGCTATTGTAATTATGTAAAAGAAATAATAAAATACACTTTTTGACGCATAAACAAATTGTATAAGAAGGACAGATCCACACTCATAGCTGTATGTACCCGTTTTTGTATTTTTTTTTAACTTTGTAGCAAATATTGTTCAAAAATTTTAACATTCGTCACTTCTTCTCTGTATAAACTATAATTGTGCGAAATTTCATACTCCTCCGTCCGCCCAATTTTCGTAAAAAGGGATCCAAAGTTTTCGCTTCACGTATTAATATATGGATAGACACACGAAATTCTAATATAATTTGGAAAGTAGTTTCTTTATTATAGAAATATGTTAGACACAGCCACTATTTTTTATTTATTTATTTATTATTACAACTACAGTAGTTACAAAGGTAGTAATAGTTCCTCTGGTGTAAGGAGTACAGAAGTACTAAGAGTTGCTATATAAATTTAAATGCGAAAATGTGTAGGGTAATGAATCTAAAGCCGCACCAATATGAACTACAAACTACTACTATATTCATCCTCTTCACAAAATTCTCTAGTGAGCCTTTTCCCTCATAAAATAAAGGTTATTATGCAATTAGAAATTCAAAAGTTTCATCAGCCACTCCGTTCATTATGAGAAAAGTTTCAGAGGGTGAATAGTTCTAGACACCTAACACAAATACCGCCGTAGAATGATGGCCCGTTTACATTGCACTTCAAACTTCAATTGTTATAATTGACTCGGTCTCTCTTCTGTTTTGAGATAAGATTATTCATCAAGTTTTTGGGTTTGAAGTGTGTCTGATTTGAAGCTTAAATATAACAGAATATTAAATGATTTTATTACAGTATTATTTGAATAAATTAAGCAGGATACAGTAGAATTATTGCTTTAAGAGCCGTCTGTCTGAGAAGTTTCTGTTAGTATACCAACTGATTTTATACTAGAGATAAAACGAATATCCGGTTACTATTCGGCCTATCCGGCTTAAATTGAATACCAGATAGTAAGCAAGTATTTAGAAGGATACCGGATATTAAATTTAGGTACTTTATTTAAGCCATATGTGGCATTCGTTACGGGCAGTTGGAGCCCTAAAAAGTCCGATAACCTGGTCTAACTAAAGAACTTCGATATCGCCTAGTACTTGGGTTGTGGAGGTCTGATGGCAGTCGTTTCACGTAAAATATCGAAGTTCGGCCGTATCGTAGTTAGACCGAAAGCCGACCCCAACTTAGTTGGAAAAAGGCTCGGAGGAGGATTTTTTCTTTCTTCATAGTTAGAGGCAACTTTAGAAAAAAGTCTTCCGCTGTACCTACCAGTGTTCTAATGTAATGGGTGCATTTTTGATATTAATTGAGACAAACATGGCAACACTTACCATACAAGTATGGTAAGTGTTGTATTAGTAAATTAGATTGATTGACACATAAAGGAATGTATGTATTCGAGATACAGTGTGGGCACAGTGACGATTATTTGCCACCGACTCAAAATAAGTTTATGTAAATAAGCTCAATACTTCATACTTAAAAAGTTATTTATATTTTGCTACGGTCTTGAATCTCGGAATAGAGAACCTCCTTTTTTTTCATCGGTTAAAAAAATATATGAATATTGCTGAAATTTCGACCAACAGGCGGCTAAAAATCCCACCGAATGAATACACCTCAACTCACATGTACTCGTGCCTAACAATATACACATTTGATCGTGGTCGGTAACATACACTCACAACTGTATCCTCGATAAGGTAGGCAGAAGCGTACTAAACACCCACATTTTGCAGACTATAATTTAGTTCCAGGTAAGTAATAGGCGTTTCCACCATAAGCCTATTCACGTCAACATGACCCTTTGAGAATTAAATGGGAAAATTGGGATAAGAAGGGAAGGCAATGGAAAGAAAGGGATATTTCTTATATGGATAGATTGGGAAGTATAAGCAATAGGTCGAACAAGTGTTACATACCTGTAATTTGAACTGGCTGTTGCCAGAACGTTCGAGACTTCTAACCTATTACAAAGCGAAGTGGATATAGTTTTGCTTCAGCGCATTTCGGAACCGCGGACAGGAATGTTTATTTGAGAGTACTCTGGACTTGTGGTGAAAAGTGCTACAATGTGTTACACCTATGTTAAGTCGAGGCCGATCGATAAACTAAGCTTTAGAATCTATGGGTTACTGAACACGACTCCAAGGGTCTGCCGGGTGGTCACAATAAAACACTAGAACAATGTAACTAAATGTTTAATGCGGGTGTGGAATCGTTGACTTACAAATGTTCTTCTGGTCTTATATGATAGCGGCGGAGACGAAAGGTTAGCGCGATTCAAACTATCGATGTAACGCCATCTATCGAACTTTATAGCAGACGTATGCCAGAGAAGACATCGTTAAAACTCAACACTCAAACAGTTACTCTCAATTGAAATAATTGTAACCCTACTGATGCCTCGAATGACTGCAAGTGCAATGGGAGATAAACGCAAAGAATTTATCTGAGTTTGTTATACCTACACTAACTTAAATATGCAAAACAGATCTCTAAGACTTTACAAAGAAAAATGTATGGAAATGTGGTTGCATCATCACAACAACTTGCAGCAAGAAATACAAGGTTTATAGATCAAAAAATGAAATGGTGAGCTTAGCACGCGATAAATGCGATTCACGTGTTATGTAATAAAATGATTTGATTTGAGAGCAGCCAATATTCTTAATTTCCTCCCAACATATCATCAATTGGACGTGCAATTATTATACTTTACTTCATTATTTACATTAGTTAACTATTTCGTTCCACCATCATATGGTCTGAGGCTAATGATTAAGGATAATTTAGCTCAGTTGAAAACGGGAAATGTTTCCAAAAGGATATAGTCAACATTGTTGGCAAAATTAACAGCCGTTAATAAATACATTTATTAAGAGTGGGAGATATATTAATTGTTAACAGATATGGATATAGAAAACATATTAAGGAAGTTTAAATTGTCTAGTCCGTATTATGTTAAGCTTTTTTCGTTATTGTTATTTTTGACGGCAACAAATGCAATTACTGGACTTCAATATGTGTTTGCTGTCGGTGATTCGCAATACAGGTAAAAGTTCTAACAGCTTAAATTTTTTTACGTTTACTTTGTCAGCTAATTTGCAGATGTATCATAGTAACAACGTTCTATTATTAAAAACATCCAAAATATTTTTGTTAATCCATCTAATATTATAAATGTGAAAGTTTGGATGGATGGATGGATGGATGGATGTTTGTTACTCCTTCACGCAAAAACCACTGAACCGATTGCCATGAAACTTGGTATGTAGATAGCTAGAGACCTGGATTAACGCATAGGCATTGCATGCACACGCATTTTTATCCTGATATTCCCACGGGATCGGGACTTACGCGGGTGAAACCGCGGGGCGCTGCTAGTTTATTATTATTTACAGATTTATGTTACGATTACTACGTAGCTTAGCCTATTTTATCTTACTAGTAATAATTATTCCTCGGTTCTTGGTAATAAGGAGCGGTTACCAGGGTATGAAAATATAATCAAGAACGTAATTTTGCTAGCAGAATTAAAACAAAGTACAATCTGTGCTTCATAATTGCAATATTCTATAAGGTTTTTTTGATCAACGAGGGTGGAAAGACGGCCTTGCTTAGAAAATCCCAAGTAATCATTTACATAATTTAGACTTAATATGTGCAAAAACCCTTGTAGCTTAACTTACATTTTATTAAAGAGAGCATTTATACATACACATATAAATACAACTTAGTACAATACCTAACGTCTTACAGATGTAAATATCCTAATTGTGGGGACACAAGTGCAGAGAAGAATCTTAGTACTACATTACAAGACAGTTGTTATAGATATCTTGTGCTTGATGAAAATACGTCATGTATAGATAGTAATATCGACAAAAACAAATTAGTGGAATGTACTGAATATGTGTACGAAAAGAAAGGCTCATTTTATGCTGAGGTAAGTTGTTTTCCTTCAAATGCCCCAAGAGATTTTTATTCTACTTTAAAAAACCGGCCAAATGCGAGTCGGACTCGCGCATGAAGGGTCCCACCATCGTACAAGATTTAAAAAAAACACGTTTCTAGTAGGGGAGCCCCTTTAGGTTTAATTTATTTTCATTATTTGTTGTTATAGCGGCAACAGATATACACATTCTGTGAAATTTTTTACTGTCTACCTATTACGGATCATCAGATACAGCCCTCTGACAGACAGACCGACGGACAGCGGAGGCTTAGTAATAGGGTTCCGTTGGTTACCCTTCGGGTACATAATCCTAAAAATGAGCCTAGGACCTTTATTTAAAAAATTGGTTAAGTTTGGGAACTATAAATACTAGTGAGCACTATATTTTTGGCTTAAGCTGTAATTAAAAGTAGTAGGTACTTAACATTAAACGGCAAACTAATTTTTAATCATGAAAATCATAACTTTAAGGATTCAAATGTTTCATTCAAATGATAGGATGATGACGGTGATGATGATGAAAGGATTCAAATAAATTAAAGTGCGACGCCCAATTATTGTATCTAGTAATGAAACTCAGTTCCTTAGCTCAGCTCATACAGTTTATATTATAGTAAGAGAATTAAAGATGTCGGAACAGCCAGCCTAGTTTATTTCAAAGTCGCATGCCGAACGGCATACTGTTACGTACGTTAACGTTCTTTAAGTTTAATCGACGATTAATTTTTACAAGAACGACAGGGTTAGAAGTTAGGATTATCATTTTGTTTTAGTTCAACCTTGGCTGTCAAGACTGGAAGAGGCCTTTTGTTGCCAGTGTACACTGCTTCGGATACATGGCCGGGTTGCTGATTGTTGGACCGCTTGCTGACAAGTACAAATTATTTCACTTATTAACATCATGTGTGTAGGCAGGTGTGGGCCGCCTTCATCTAAGCTTCCTAAGGCACTTTAGATGGATTGGCATTGAGTGTCGTGATTGATCTTCGTGATTTCAATAGTACTAACAGTTTATTAGCAATTTTAAAAAGAAGCTACAAAGTGTAACCTGATTGTAACATTAGGAAGTTCGAAGCTGGATAAAATATCCAAAACATGGCATTAATTCTCGTTAATATAATTGTAAGGGAATATCATGGAAGTTTAATAGGTTTGACGTATTATTACAGCGTCTTATAAGTCAAGAGATGCATATAACATGCAAGAAGAGAATGATGTATTACCTAATTAAATCCACTTATAATATACTGCAATAGTTGGTAGAGGATTTGTGTCCTAGGCTACCCTTAAAAACCCTATTAGGTGCATATATATATAAATATCGATAATGTCTTACTATGGCAATATCCTCTATCACCAGCTAAATATATCACTTTTATAATAAATACATATGTTTTACTCACGTGTAAATTTCGGGGAAGCCCGACTAGTTTCGGACGGACGAGGCCCTTTTTCAAGGAGTGAGGCATCCTACCGCGTCGGTTGCAGGTGCCAGACTCTAGGACGTAAGGACCCCTCACTCCTTGAAGAAGGGTCCCCATCGGGTCCGACACTAGTTGGGCATCCCCGAAATTTACACGTGAGTAAAACCGTACATCCTTAAATTAATATTAATACCACTCACGAAAGTTTTTATTCGAAAGTACATATGTGACACGGTTTATTCATTCCAGGTTTGGCAGAAAGAAATTGATTATTGTAACTGGAACAATAGCTGGTATCATGGGACTAGGAAGGAGTATAATACAGTCTTATTGGGTTTATGTCAGTCTTGAACTGATTGAAGCGCTGTTTGGAGATACTTTTTCGGCGACTTTCATGTTAGGCAAGTTATTTTTTTCAGTATAATCAGATTCAACGGCAGTCTTATGTTCGTTTAAAATAATACTTCTGTAAAATATAGGTATGTGCCTTTTGTAGTTACGGAGAGTATAAAGACGGGTAGTTGTCCAAAACATTAAGGACGCCGTTTAAGTAGACAGTGTAACGAAGATTGTGAAATCACAGATTTGCACACGAACAAAAGCTTGCTAGTTCTGTGAATGTAAAAATAAACTCGGAACTATAACCAACAGATAAGATAATCATTTTAATCTGAATTTAAGTTAAATAAATTAGATGAAGAATTCATCTGAAATATATTTTCGAACCCTAGGTCTGAGGAAGCATAAATAAGTTATGGTTTAGTTTTGTTCTGTATTTGCCATCGAACCCTTACCCAGGGTACCTTATCAAGTGTCATGGGTTTATAAGTCCCTACATAAAATAAATAAAGATTATCACAAAATATATTCATCGTACAATACGTGACTAAAAATGTAATACAATGAGAATTGCCGGATCAACTTCTTTTAGGCATTATTACTAAAATGTATCACTTGTTTACTAAATAGATTACTTAGACAATAAGATACCTTAATAACAATAATTTCAATTAAATTCCGGCTGTGGAATGAACTCCCTGCTGAGGTTATCCCAAAAGAGTACAGCATGGGGTTCTTTAAGAAAGGAGTTTATAGCTTCTTTAAAAATCGGCAACGCGCATGCGAGTCCCCTGAAATTACAAGCGTCCATAGGCATAGGTAGCTTATCATCGGTCGGGCCGAATGCTTGTACTCGTATGCCATCGACGTGGTATAAAAAAATCTTTGAATATGTATATTAAAAGAAATTGATTTTATTGAAGATATCATTCATTTCCTAAACTATACATGAACAACGTTTACGATCAATGGAACTATTAGTATTTGGAATTGCAAAAATAATGATAAAAGTACATTTCAGGTGTGGAAATGGTAACGAAGGAAAATCGAGCTACATTTATCACCCTAATGACAGCTACTTCATCTTTAGCAGGAATATTGATGGCATTCATAGCTTGGACTGTCCCATATTGGAGAGATTTCCTAAGAGTAGTTTATGCACCATCCTTGCTATGTCCACTTTATATTTTTCTGCTAGACGAAAGTATCCGATGGCTATTAATCACTGGACGGAAAAATGAAGCTAAAAGTATTATAAAACAAGCAGCGAAAATGAATAATGTAGACGTTACTGAAGCTGAAATAGATAATATTTCTTATGTCAAAGGAACTGAGAGAGGCTTTGGATTGTTTAAAATCTTAAAGATTTCTTTCTCTTCACGAAAATTAGTTGCTAGAATCGGAGGGTGTGCGTGTATGTGGATAGTATCTCTCTTCAATAAGTACACTTTGTTGTTAAGTTCCGTGGAATTGGAAGGGAGCAAGTACCTCAACTATGGTTTGACACAGTTTTCAGAATTACCAGCCAGCATTGTATTAGCCTTCATTTTAAATAGGTTTAGAAGAAGAATACCGTTGACATTTTCCTTTATTTTCACTGGAGTATTTTGTGGGGCAAGGGCGTTTGTTCCTAAAGGTAATAAATATAAAATCTATTTTGATTTACTTTCTGTACTTTTTGCAGTATAGTTTTTCCATATTCAATGCAGCCAGTTTGTACCCTTTAAATTGTTTAACTACTAACAGTGGCGTAGCTAGGTAACCAAAGGCCCTGGGGCAAAAAATAAACTAGGGCCCCAACTAAACTATTTAAAATCGTTTGTTCCGTATTCGTGCTCCGTTTTAATTAAATTAAATTTTAATATAAATAGTGGTTTAGTTACAACTCTAGTACAACTTCTAGTTCTAAGAAATCTGGTTTATTTATATTCTGAATGTGCGCGAAATTTTCATTAGTTCAATTTATAGTTTGAAAGTCAGAGTCTGAGGGCCCCCGTGAGCTTGAGGGCCCAGGAGCACTGCCCCGTCTAGTCCTCCGGTAGCTACGCCTCTGACTACTAAGGTCATAGACAAACATGTAATCCACCTAAACATAAGCGGTAGTAGTGCTATCCCTCAAGGAATTTAAAGGGACCAACATATTTTTTCTTAAATTATTCTTTATTTAAAAAACTGCTTTAATAAAAACAATTCATATTTTTTATTTATAATATTTTAAGAAGTTTGTACACGTTATATGCCAGCTTAACTTATCTAAAGGTTTGTTAAATTTTAATCTTTTTTCAGGACATATAGTACTGTCAACATGTCTGTTTCTTGTCGGCAAGTTTTTGGCAACGATATCTTACGCGATAGTGAACTTGTACACAGCTGAATTGTTTCCTACTCATACGAGGAGTACTATGCACTCTTTGTGTTCTTCTTTAGGCAGAACAGCCACCATTTTGGCACCGCACACTCCATTACTGGTTGGTTTAGTTATTTTCTAATGTATATGGTTAAGCTTAAGGTGTATAATTGTGTGAAACTTTTCATTTCGTTTGTTTGTTTTTTACCATTTAAAATAGAAATAGGTATTGCATTCGTCATAATACGTATTATCGTGTCTTTCGTAAAATTTACATTACAATTTATCATGATTTAGATGCATTGAAGTTGATTATACTTTTTTTATAAGTTAAGAGCGTCTTTTACAAATGTTACAATAATATCAGTCGCGTTTTATCAACTCTGTCCACCCAATCATGTGGGGCGAAAGAAAACACTTTACAAAATAGCTTCCAACAAAAAAAAAGAAAGTTGTTTAACGAAAGGTACCGAACCTTTTAGTTTTTACCTATATATATATCGATAATGAATGATTCTGCCACGACTTAATTTTTTTCCAAAAATTCCAGATGCGGTACTGGTATGGCTTGCCATCACTGCTTATTGGAGTGTTATCATTTGTAACAGGACTCATAGTGTTAATGATGCCAGACACAGCCGAAGATGTATTACCAGACACTGTGATTGAAGCGGAAAATATTGGCTCTAAGGAATCTGACAAAGATATTGAAGTTACTAAATTTTGAGGACTTATTGAAAACGAGATTAGAGCAAGATTTAATATAAATTATCGAAAAGTCCTTTATTATTCAGTACTCAGAATTATATTCATTCTATTAGTTATAGTAATGTGGCAGATAACTCCAAATAAGTGGTGAGATGTTCAGAAAACGGTACATTAATTATCATTATAATCTTACTTATGTTATGAATGCGAATATTTGTTTGTTACACTTTAAATTTTGCATACACGTTGTCAGGGGTACAGCAAAGGATATAGGGTACCTTTTATACAGAAAAAATACTGTTTCGGAAGGATAGAAAAATAACTTTTAGGTGCGCAAATCCGCAGGCAAATGCTAGAATATTATATTTCTATAAGAACAATAGTAAACATTTAATAATTTATTATCCATAGTATTCAGAATATTTGCCATGCGAAACGAATGCTAGCTAAAGAACTTGTTGGCAGCTGTTGTTTTGGCGTTTCGTGCGTTCAGATGACGGGTGTTAGCAAAACGCGAGTTCTACGCCCGTCATCTGAACGTGGCCTTAACCATCTTTGTCTGTCAATCCGTGTCGGATTAACTAAAGAGATAGTATCCATAAGAAGTAATAACTCGTGCAAAGTATTTATGACGTAAGCAATGGAGAACCGCTTACACAAAATAACTAACTATTAAGTAACGAACTAATAAGTGTCAGGGCCGGGGTGCAGTGACTAACTAACCATCCCCGGCAATGTTAATATCAAGTTATGATATTAAAATATTAAAATTATATGTATACAGGGTGTAAGAAACATCGTACCGAATCCTGAAATAGTGTATTCAGACCATTATTCTGAGTCCAAAATCATTGGAATTTTCTGCGGGAATTATTTTTCATTTTTTTTTACATTTTTTTTTGGTTAAAAGTGATATCACAATGCGTTTTACCGAAAAAATAATAATAAATAAATAAAAACTGCAATATAATCAATCAAACAACATTTAAACATTTAATGCAATCAGCTGGTCTTGACGGTGCCGAACGGTCGGAACGGAAAGGTCATTCACCTTACCGCACAAAAAGAATACCTACGTTTGTAAGGTGTACATTGCGTAGCGACAAATGAAACTAATGACTACAAATCTCGCATTTTTATGATGAACTGGCTTATAAACAGAAAGAGGTTTTTGAAAAAACTATATATGCATACATACACCCACGCCTGTAACCCTGAAGCGCCTTAAACGCCCACAATTTGAAAGCTTTAATATAGTCCCACTCACGTTATAGGAGGCAAACTTTTGTCTTAAACCGGGTACTTGGGGAATTTGGAGACAGGAAAATTGGTTGTTTATTGAGAACAAATTTATATCACAAGTAAACAAGTACAATCATAAACAGTTCAGCAATCACTGTTTTATTATAATGGAAAAATACTGACTAGTGAACACTTAATGCTGGAATATTTTCAAAGAATCTATGTTTAACATAAATGAAATTGCAGAACTAGCTCGAGCAAAAAGTAGAATCATTAAAATAACATTTATATTAAAATGGAATCATACATTTCTTGTTATTTATTGAAACAGTCCATCCATAAATTTTATATGAACAACCACCACTTTATATGAACATCTATATTAATAATGACGCAATGAAAACATAAATTGACAGTAATAATGGAAAATAAAAGAGAAGAAGAATTAGGAGTAATTTGGAAGGTCCCACCGTGGTTCAGCTTTGAACAACTGCTATTAAGCAGTTGTTCGGAGCTGAAGCACCGCCGATTACTCTATACAGCAACAGTTTGATCTTGCATGGAATACTGCAGTCACCTTTGGGATAGCACAGCTAAATACCAACTTGAGGTTCTTTACTTATAAACGGCGATGTGCTCGCGAATAGGGAATCTTGATCACCGTCCTAAAGTCGCCTGCTTGTCGTTTTTTAGGATTCACTTGTGCGAGTGTGCGAAAGCTTTCTTCAAATTTATTGACTACTAGTCGCACACAGAGGTCGAAACACCAAAAAGTCGAAGTAAACGCTTTGACAGCTCCTTCTTTGGTTTAAGTCGATAAAGTCTGGAGTGAACTGCATGCGTCTATTTTTCCAGACAATTATATCCTGGAACGACCGCGGACGCATTAATAAGGCGATTACGACGTGACGGCGATTTCGTTAAAACAAACTGATACAAACGTATGTCGGTGGCCGCACTGAATGTCGCATCTGCAGTGCGGCCACTGAAGAATAGAATGAATAGGTTTCTCTTGCATAGCCGTGTACCATCATTTTCTCTTCACTGTCACTTTCCACGAGGTGAGTTGAAAGACAAAATTCAATAAAAAAAAGATTAACAAAGATATTTCATCCGTTTTAAAGTGCAATAAAAATGATTTCAATTAATAAAATGTAATTTGACAGAATTGTATAATTAGGTAAGTGTGTAATCATATGGATTGAGAATCTCTTCTGTGTTTTTAAAAGAATTTAGTAAAAAATATTTTGTTTTAACCTATTTGATTACTTGTAAATTAAACAAATTGGTTGAACATGATACTTAATTAATTGAAATAATAAGTTATTACGTAGATCATTACATTCCGTTCTGTCCTGGTGTTAGAAATTTTACTCATTGGTTATTTGAGAGTGCAATATAGATCTTTAGCATCGATGTACTTATGTACGTCAATATAACCAATATAAATTAATATAACTGTATCTAAACATATATATATAATACATACTAATAATAAAACAGTTGGTTTATTACTTATATATCTTAACTATACTAAACCTATTCCAAATATAGCTTGTTGTTGTTATTGAAAAGTTTATTAAACACGCAACTACAATATCTTTATATAGATGTATATGGCTCTACGTTTGAACTAGGATTACATTGCAAATTTTGCAATTTTAATACATTAACATAATCATTAAAAACCTGGTGTACAGGTTGAGAGTGCCTTAGGCATTAAGTCCACGTGTGTACTATAATGACCATACATCACTTAAATAGAAAAGAAAAACGAATTAACACCGCAGTATTGAATAAGTATCTAATAAAAACAATTGTAATTTTAACACTATGTAAAGAATATATCTTTATTGTTTAAAGTCTTTAGAATTCTTCTATACAACGATTATTTAAATACCAAATCATACATACATTAAACATTGTATTTAGTCCAGTAACACGGCCACATTGATGCTTCGTACGTGATCGTTCCAACCTAACGTCATAGAGCAAGGAATTCTACAGCAGGCTTAATCACGCGCCGCAGGAGCAGGTGAGTATGGCGTGCTGTACTCGGTACATAACATAAATTATTAATTTATATTCTAAACTATTTATATGTAAGAATAATAATATCAATTACTGTTGTAAACTATTTTTACGTTCAACTAGCTTTTGCTCGCGTGGAATTCAAATTTATCCCACGGGAACCGATTTTCTGCTCAATTTTCGTAATTTTTCGTTCCGTAAGAACGTTCTACAAAGTATTAGAAAACAAAGAAAAAGGAGAATGAAATCGGTTAAGTCGTTCTCAAATTATGGCGTGGCTAAGGGAAATAGGGATTCATTTTTATATGTTTAGATGTATGTAACTTTGACGTTTCCATTACCACTGCGCACTTTGATGCCTATATTTCTTAGGTACGCAGCTTCTTTACTGTCAAAATAACTCTTACATACTATTACAACTGCAATTTAGTTTCGTTGGTCAACCCATCATAACTAAAAGCTACACAACGTATAACCAACGTTATTAGTACTCTTAAATTACGTATCTTTATGTTTAATAAAGGTGATTTGGATAAGGTAGAAGAAAAGAGAAGCGCTGGGCGAAGGAAAAATTTTCCATTCCGTCGAACATTTGTTCCGCTTGGCCATTGACAGTCTGCATGTATTTCGTCTGTAGTTTTTGAACATTAACGAGAAGTAAAGGTAGTGTGGTGTCTTATTAGATTAGAAAAAAGTAACATTTTAAAATTTCAGGTTAATTTTTTTTTTTTACATAAAAGTCCTAGGTAGTTTTGCTGCCTAATAAGCATATTTGAGTTGCTTGACTATAAAATCTCCTTGGGATCGAATGTATCACACGGTACCTTCCGCTACCATCCTGTAAGTAACCTTGTCATTATGGTCGTCTTAGGCTATGTGGGGTTTTTTTTTTTTTTACCCGAAGATGGTGCCCGCACTTTTGCGGGCAGGCGCTAATAGGGTTCCGGATGTCTTAATAAAAGCTGTTCCCGGATCCCTCCTACTTAAGGCGCAGTATGGCACACCGTGTGGTTTTAGTCGGTTCGATTCCGACACACCGCCCCACCGAAAACCCCTGTGGGGTGACGGCCCGAGGGGGTTTCCACACGCACAAAAAAACAAAAGGCTATGTGGGGCCCCTGGGCACCCAATAATTTGGGGCCTGGTTTAAAAGTAATAAAAGTGAGTGACAATTATTGTTTTTGGCCATGAGTTCATGTTTATTTTGGTTGATATGCAGATGTTCATTAATTGGAAGTTCGGAAATTAATTGTTGCATTATTAGGGATAGGGATTATTAGTTATTTCTGTTGTGTAAAATCTTCCATTAGGTACATCCTTAAAGTCTTTTAGGTTCATAGTTGACAAAATTAGTCACTCGTTCTTATAACATTGTTCTTAATTCATATTTTATTCTCTTAAGCTGTGAGCTATTAACCAGAGGAATGTTCTGGTAGCAATTTCAACATTTGGAAAAGGTTTTTCTAATTTATCAGACTTTATTATGCCATGCAAGTTTGAGATACTCATTTACTTAGCTAAACATTTTTTAGGTTTTCTCGCCTATGTTCTTAAAATACTGCCTTCAGTTAAGCCTTTCGGGGCCCCTATAAGCATGGCTCTGGGCCTTCTTGGTCCTTAGACGTTACTGCCTGTGATGCTTTCCTTTCCAAGACGAGTTTTCTTTGTAGCCTACTTCTTCATAAAGATTCTTGCTTATTGCGTAGAGACTGAGTGTAATATGTAGGTGTAAAAATATCACTGTGACTGTTGGTTTAATTTTTTTGTTATGATAACAACTTTACCATACCGAAACCAACTGTACTAATGTATAACCATGTTAAAACTGAGTAGTTTTAGATTGAGTAATCGGATTAATTACAACTTTAGCTTGACCTAGCAAATCTTTGCGCCTTTCGTTTCCGTTTTCAAGCAATGATTCAACAACTTATTCTCGATAATAACCATTAACGTATGGAATACCACGTAATAAAATTATGCTTGCGTATTAAATAATATTTTGGTTTCCTATTGTCTTAATAAATTGCACGTTCATTTGTACCTTTTGATACTAAAATATTATTATTCGTCTATAAAAAATGTTGAATAATATGTAATATGTAGTTTTCTTTATATTTTCAACCAATGATCGTTTACTTAAATCCTTTATTTTATATTTTTATACATTAAAAGAACACCATTGTAACATACTTAGCTCGACTCATCGACTGTTTATAAGACAGAAGAAGAGAACAATGAGAAAGTATTTTTTAACTATTAGTAGGGCGATTAAAATGAATTCTATGACGTGTGACATTGATTTTAAAATCGGTTGAGAAACATAGGGTATATAAGAATATTTGAGTGTTGAGTCGAGAGTGCGGCATCTAGTATTTGTTGAAACAGTATGCAGTGTCGGTAGTATGCTTGGATTATTAATTTCGGAACCTATCTCAGATAAGTAAGCGCTAAGCACTCAGACTGACACCGGTACACACGTTTATTGTCATAATTCGAATTGTATTCTGTTTCTTAGGTAGTCGGATATTAAGGGAAATGGCATACCTCTAATGCCAAGGTTTCAAGCTTTTGTATCAGGTGAGGGATAGAGACTGTGTCAAAAGCCTTTGCAAGGTCAAGAAATATTGTCTAGCACTTACTTCTGTTGTCCCATTTATTTAATAGAAATGTAGTAAAATCTAGTGCTGTATCGCTTGTTGAACGACCATATCTAAAGCCATACTGCGTATTTGAAAGTAGTATATTTGCTTTGAGGTAGTTAACTAGTCTGTTATTTATAATGCGTTCAAATATTTTTGATTGAAATATGCCTATAGCTATTGACACGGCCTCTGTCTCTACTCTAGAATGCAGTTATAATAAGAATTTTTGAATAAAACTATCCTGTTAGAAGGTACATGTACAAACTAACATGCATGATTTTTGAAGTTAGTTTATTTTTGGATTTTCTCAATAACGGAGTCAATAATTCCAAAATAAAAAAATATGTTCGATTTAAAATCTTTAACTTTACACATTCCACCTGCCTGCTTTTATGAGAACCGGAGGTGGTAATACCTGGAAATTCAATCGGTCATAATATTTTACCACCGTACTCTCAGCCTTTCAAGAAGAACATCTAATTCTTGAAAGTTCAATTTAGACTACGTATATTGATGTAAGATTTTTAGGTAAGCATCGGGGTATTTCATGTGTATCATGCATTCTTCAGGGGCACAAGAGATTGGTGATATAATATCAAATTGGTCAATGTTGAACTTTAGGTTATTTGTAGCATCAAATCTTGAGCACAAGTTATTGCTAGTGAAAATAATTCAGGCACTATTATAATGGTACTGTTGGTTGTCGTCAAGTTAAAGTTAATTTGTTTTTTTTTTTTTTTACTAATCAGGACTAAACTGTGAATAACGTGTTTGTGATATTATTTATTGATAATAAACTGTTATGTAGTAGTTGTAAAAGTTAATTTAATTGTGGCAAGCACTATGTAAACACTATGTAAACGTTATCAGCGAATTCTCTAAACCGGAAACCGTTCAGCAGGCGATTCCTAGGTATGGTTAATTTTCATAGATCTCACGTAGTAAATGCAGCTCATTTTATCAATCGGAGCTTAATAAGTTCTTACACAATAACGAAAATCAATTGAAACCCGGCGGCGGATGAGGCGTTCGAGCAATGTTAGTTACTTAAGTCTTAAAAACGCAATTTCATTATCTCATCCTGTTGCAAACGCTCCGCTAGCACTTATGACTAGTTATGACAGATGCAAGCAACACATGCGTCGGAGCCGTATTACAACAACAATTAGGTAATTATTACAAACCCTTAGGTTATTATTATTATTCAAAGAAATTAAATGACGTGCAGAGAAAATATAGTATGTATGATAGAGAGTTGTTAGGTCTATACATGTCTCTAACACATTATAGAAGCATGGTCGAAGGACGCACATTGACTATATAATATATACTGATCATAAACCGTTAACTAACGCATTCACTAAAGCTGGGTCAGATAAAGAAACGACTAGAAGAATTAAACAATTGTTGCATAATTTACGAGCGACATACGACATGTCAAAGGCAAGGATAATTTAGTGGCTGATGCATTATCACGCATAGAAACGATTGAGTGCCCTACTTATGTAGATGTGTTCCACTACACTGCCAGTAGTCCTCTCAGGAGGACGATTATGGTGAACGTAAAATGGGCGAAGCGCGCGGATCTTTCAATTTTATCATTTGTACGTATTGTTGAACGCTATATCCGTTCATGGTGATTTGGCAAAACAGCAAGCTTAGACAAGTGTCACACGTTTCTTAGCGTTTCCATTTCTGAAAACGTTGACGCCCTTACGAAAACGATAATTAATAGATTGGTAGACAAGTGTACTTTGATTTAGCGAAGGCTGATTCTATTCAACCTTTCTCTAAAAAACAGATTGTTGTCTATGGTTTGTATCACAAACGTCAAGGTGAGCGCGTATTATTTAAGGGGGCGTCCATTAGTTCCGTGAGGCTTTAGAGAGGGAGAGGATCGATCCAAATCTTAGCAAACTACGTAATCCCGTAATATTTTTTAGAACGAAACTGTAAAAAGTCACTTTTGAGACCCTTCATGACTCCCTGTGGATTATAATATTTTTTTACTATTTAGGTGTTTTATTGTTCAATTTCCCTACTGTAATTCTAGACTATGTTATGTCTAAATACTAGAGTTCACTAGTCTCAAATGAAACTGATTAATTAAGCAATTTACGGGGTGATGAGGAAATCGAGCAAAATCTACACATCCGACATCTCATCAAGGGGAAGGAGGTTGAAAAATTATATATCACCTCACGTAATTAATGGACGCCCTCTATAATTATCGTAGTTGCAAAAGGTAAGTTTCGAGTACCTAGTAAGTATAATTCCTCGTTATGGGCAGCCTACAAAAGTTGCTACGAGTGCATTTTACAGAAATTTGAACAATTATCACTACCTCAATTATCAGCTGATTGTAAAAATTGTTAATGTTCTCTTGCTAATTAAACCACCATATATATCGCACAAAACCATTTATTTTAACTTGAAACATGCAAATCGGCCTTGACCCGCCATCTTACTTTTTACAATATATCCTGAACCTGCTTAACCACAGACTATTACCTATAAATGTGTGGTGTTGCAATACTTAACAAAAATCGCCATTTTGTTTCGTTTTCTACAAGGTGTTGTTGTGTGTATTTTACTGTTCACTCGGCAGCGATCGCGTAGTACCGAAAACGTTTGTAAAAAGTGTCACTTGTCCGTTTTTTTTTCCTTTTTTTTTAAAAGACAACTCCCACATTAGGAATTACTCCTGTGTCGCGGGGGACTTTACAAACATACAAACAATGGACACAAAGAACACCCAGACTCTGGTGGGAATCGAACCCACGACCTATGGCATAGCAGTCAGGGTCACTAACCACTAGGCCAACAGGCCAGTCAGTTTCAAAGTTCTTTACGCTTAGTCACGTGATATTTCTTTGGTAATTGGCAATCTCACTCATTTACTTTTCTATTGTCGTTATAGAAAATGAAGAGCCACTTGTCTTGGCCTGCAGACTGAATTCGAGCCAATTTGAAAGATGTAGCTTCAATAATATGATCGCTATCAACTGTCAAAGTTTGTAAGCCCCAATTGGAAGACCCTTTATATAACGCAAACATGTTTAAGTCTCTTTATAGTATAGCTAATCTGGGAGGCGAATAATGATTGGATTAAATTAATACAAGCAGAATTTGAATTTAATGGCATTTGACATTTAATTATTTCTAATCCAATTATTCGTTTGACATTTTATTTATTTTATTATAACAATCGTGGAACTACGTGTATCTGACAAAGTATGTGCATGCAGATATTTATATGTATAATTTATCTTTTGCCTTGAATGTTAGATTATTGTTTGTATTCCTAATGTAACTTTGTTTCAAACATAATGAAAATTGTTTATGAAATGAATAAATCAAATAAAATCATTGGCCAGCATATTCTCAATCTCGGACAGTGTTGTATCACTGTGTTTACGTTTTAGGCGTCGAGGTATATATGCTTAGTTGCCAACATTGGCCAACATCTGGCAAGATATATTCAGCAATTTTATGACAGGTTATCAACGAAATTTATAATAAATATTGTAATTAAACTTCTGGAAACAAAATCCAAAAATTGAATAGAATTGATTAATCAAGTGAAAACCGAAAAGATTCAATAATTTCATGGGTTCACGCCTCTATACCGGAAACACACACATTTTGACAAGTATATGTTTTAACTTACGTAATTGGGGGCAAGCCTAGTACCTTCAACCGCTGCTCGATTGAAGGTACTAGGCTTGCTTTACCTTTTAAGAATTAAATATAAATAGAAAGGAAAATTGGGAGTATATTGAAAAGGCTAGGTAGTAAAGAAGGGAAGGCAACGAAAGGAAAGGGATATACTTATACGAATGGGTTGGGGAGTGAAAGCAATAGCACAATTATAATTACCATCATGTGCCTACGTGCTCATGGAGGTTTTTCTTTAGAGTGGATCTCTAATTTTCGATGTCGTTTAATTCGATTATTTTCCAACAAAAATACTTTGCCGCAATTCAATTAATTTTTTTTAACTTTAATTTACAGTGTTACTGGAGGAGTCACATTGTAAGAGAGGAACGTTCACATGTCAAAAGAAAAACAAATTAGGTGGTATACTATCGATTGCAAGATTATTTATAGGTAGAAATATATTTAAAGAAAATTATTAAGCAGTTAGCATTAAAGCTTAATCAACAAGTCAACTAACAAAAAACAAAGAAAAATGTAAATGTAACACATTATGAACAACAATATTTTTAGTTTTTGACGTTATCAAGATCACAGTCAGTCAGTAAATCTTATTAACCAATTCGATCAACTGTGAATAAGTTAGGTGTAGGTAATATGATTTGTCTGAAATGAAGTAATAATACACTGACTGATAGATACTGTAAGAAGACCATGAAGATAATAGTATGGCGTTTTTTTATGGTATGAGGGCAGACGAGTCACCTGATGGTGAGTGACTACCGCCGCCAATAGACACCTGCAAAACAAAAGTCACAAGTGCGTTGCCTGCCTTTGAGGTGGGATTACGTTCTTTTCTTGAAGGTTTGAAGGTCGGTATTGGTCCGGAAATACCACAGGTGACAATTTGTTCCACAGATTGGTTGTGTGTAGCAAAAAACTTTCTTGAGAACCACACAGTGGTGGAGTGCCAATTATCTAAGTGATAGGGATGGAAGTTTTGTCAAGCCGATCTGAAATATCCAACAATTAACGATTCGAGCCGCTCTCCGTTGAATGCGGTCTAGAAGGAGAAGCTGGTACTGGGGTGCCCCTGCGTACAGATAAGAACAGTATTCCATATGCGGCTCAACTTACTCCTTATAAAGTTGTAGGCGGGGGCTGGAGTGAAATACCGTCTCGATCTGTTCAGCACACCAAGTAACCCTCTAAGTGACCGCGAAGGTCAAGGATTCCGATACTGGCTGTGGCAGTCAGGGAAGTGCTCTCAATCGCTTTGAGATATATAACAAATGGTATCTTTTGGCGGTGAACGCGTAAACCTGTGTCTTCGTTGGGTTAAATTGGAGTATATTAAAAACGTTCCATGAGTTCGGGATGAAGACTAGAGAGTAGGAGTACCGATAAAGGCGCGTTAAAATCAGGCACCAAGTCTGGAGCACATGTCTTCAGCACGATAGGAGAGATTCCATCGGGGCCACCCGACTTACAAATATCGAGAGCAAGAAGTGCTTTAAACACTGAACTTTGTTAGAACCAGACTTCCGGCATACAGCTCTTGCATCGCGGTATGGTTGGCGGTGTGGTTTCCTCGCCATCCAAAGTCGAGTTGGCTGCAAAAAGTTTGCCCAGAAGATCGGCTTTCGGTCTTGATTTTCCTGGACAGCTTTGGTAATTCTGCCGATCTGCTCCGACTTCATCCGAGCAATGCCTCTTTTAAAGGACCTGGAGGCAAGGTAGAATTGCTTTTTAATGCGCTGGTCTTTACATCCCGTACCCTTGGTGCATTTGCCCACGCTTGGTTGTGGTCATAACTCTTCCATAGCTGGGCCACATCAATTTTTTATTTTATTTTAGTTGATACATTTTGATAATGTTCTTTTCTGTTGTTAATTTTCAAACAATATTCTACGAAAGCCATTTTTTTTTCAGGTTCTCCGATGATTTTTACATCCTTATTTCTTTTAGGAAAGTTTATGTCAACTATAGCATCAGGGACTACACCTACACATTATGGAATTGTTTCAACATGTAATCACAAAACAACGCATGCCTTACGTTCATCCATTGGTAGAATAGGGTCATTTTTAACACCAAAAACAATATTTTATTGGTTAAAAATTGGAAATTATGACTGATGCGCTCAGAAACAAACACTTGGATAAAAACCACATAGCTTATTTTGAATGTAATAAAAAAACAAACGCGGTATGTTTCCAAACTCAAATCTTTGTAAAAAAACCGGACAAGTGCGAGTCTGACTCACGCACTGAGGGTTCCGTAAGCAAACAAACTTGTATTTAAATAGTACGTCCATCTCAGGAATCAATTCTCGAAGACTTTTGCCCGTCTTTTTCGAAAGACAAACTTAACTTTGCGGTTGCGATCTACGACAAAGTCAACAATCCGACCGCAAAATATAAGTTTGTAATCACAAAAACAATTTTTTCATGTGATATAACAACAAATTAACGACTTTCGGCTTTTTTTCTTAATTTGTGCTATCAGACCTTGCTTCTTACCAAATTTCATTATTCTAGGTCAATGGGAAGTACCCTATAGTTTTTGATTTACCTGCGAAATGTTCAAATTTGGTCAAATATAAAGGTTTAAGTCGCCATATCTTTTGATTTAGTTTCTTTTTTTTTCAGGTTCAAGGGACCGCAGACTTATGTATTAGATATTGATTTCAACTTGATGCCTCCACGGGTTCCGGAGAAAAAGCGTCTTGACAGACAGACAGACGGATAACAAAGTGATCCTATAAGGGTTCCTTTTTTTCCTTTTAGGGAACGGAACCCTAAAAATAAAGCTTTTTTAATATTCTGGTCCGTTATTCTAATTATAGTTGTGATTAAGATACAAGGTGAGTTTTGACTTTGGAGTCGTGTTTCCCTTGACCTGTGCAGTCTATTGAATGCGCTTGCATAACTTATACTATATCGAATATGTTTGGCACAGACCACAAGTTAACTAGTATTTTAAAATACCGGAATTGTTTTGCGACATAATAGATTAAGCAAGCCTTACATAAGAATTAGAATAAATGAATAAATACATATGTATGTTTAAGAAACGACATTATGTGAAAATATCGGCAATCGTTAAGAGCTCGAAGTGTTACTGTTACGTTTTGTTCTGTTAAATTAAAGCTTGAAGTGTTTCTGATTGTGATTTGCGTACATATCAAAGAATAGGTGTATTTTATATTTCATTACTTTTATTTAAGTGAAAACTTAACCAGTATATTATTCAGGGTATGTGGTAGATAGTGTTCTTTCGTTTTGATTGAATATGTACTGTCTGTGCATGTCACGGTATCGATGGCTGCTGGCTTTGGCCTATTTTAGCAACCTCTTTATTTTCTGAACCTATTTTCTGTTTTGGTATTGATATCATATTTATAAAGCAAAGTCGTCATGATGGTAAAAGTGATATCACATGTATCATGGTACTTGGTTACCCACTAGTTGAAAAACAACAATACGCTATTATAACTGAATAACCACAATATCCTGTAGGGTGTGAATGCTCCAATTCAAGCTGAACTTTTCTGTGCCCTACCTCTTAATATATATAAATAAATATATTTAATAGTATCAGTTTTCAAGCTCGGACCCGTAGGCAGTAATAAATACTTGGATAAAAGTCAGTTTGATGTCTACCAGAGGCCCATCAGAAACAATTCCTAACACACAATGCAACAGAAACGCAGGCGTCTTTATCTGCATGCTCCATGTCGTTTCATACGTAATGTAGGAAACACACAAGCGATTAAAACCTTTAAAAAGCGATTTAGCGATTAATACTCAGATGTGTGTTTCTCTGAACCACTAATGAATGTTTTTACTCTGCCTATTTGTTTTTTTAATAAGTCACAGATTCTCTAGACACTGTATTTTTTCAATCGGTCGGAGGAGTATAATAATGTTGTGTCTTAATTTCTGTTCACAAAGGATATTGTTACAAGGGGAAATGTAAATATTGTTAAACAAAAAAATATAAAGTTAGTTTCTTTGTTAGACACTGTTATATATTTTATAAACATAGGTCGAAATAGGTAGAATAATTTAGGGTGAATGAACTCACATAGACTTAAATGGAATGAAATGGAATTTAAAAATTGTGTAATGGAGATACGTTTCGATACGAGCAAAGAGAAAACCGCCGTGTCACCCGGGTATAAGTGACTGGCATTGTTTACTAATAAAATCTGTGACGTTCAAAGACTTTAAGTATAACTTAAACAAAATTTTAAATGGGATTAAATTAGTAAAATTACAATTGATAAAAAATAGGCAGTCATGGGACTGCCTACAGAAGTGAAAACTTAAATAAAACGACGAACTTAAAACGTCACATTAGGTTTGTGACAATAACTAATAAGGAGCTGACAGAACTCAAAGTTTAGATTAGCGCCCTCTAGTGGATCTATATATGTACTATTAGAGTGACGGTCACGAGTTCAGTGCTTTTTCCCCATAGCAAAAATGCACAAACGTGCCTAAAGAAATTTTCACTTCAATAATTGTTGTCTTTTGTCTCTTTTTCTGTATATTCTGTACGGTTGAATCATGAACTGTTTTTCTGAACAATGCGTGTTCTTATTGCAGTTAGCACACTTATTTACCGAAGCAGGGTGCTCCCTGCGTTAAGAGCGTGATGGCTCATGTGGGTAATTCTTTATTTGATGTTTTGTGGAATACGTGACACGACCTAAGCTTGGAACCCGACTTCTGGAATGTTCTTGACGCGACAAATCCTACTTTGACCTACAGACCTCGATATTGATTTTTTGTTGGAAATAATCCAAAAAAAAAAAACAGACAGTTGTTGTATGTTTTTGTTTCACAGTTAGTATTCGAGTGGTTTGTCTTAGAAAACGTGTTTACCTGTAATTCAGAGAATTTTGAAGACATCTACTCAACAAATCTCTAATACAATGCGATGAGTTTTATAAGATGAGAGAGCAAACAATAATTATCTTTTAAAAAACTATCACCGTCTTTAATGCGCCTAAAAATACCCATATTGCTTCAACTGTGCCTATAAAATTGCCCTTGATTTCTGCAGGATCCCATCATCAGATCCTGACCTAATGACCATGGGACCACTTGGGAAGTATATCCTTTGAAACAAACGAAGAATTTTTCAAATCGGTCCAGGCCTCTTTGGCACATACATAAAAAAATATACCGACGAATTGAGAACCTTCTCCTTTTTTTGAAGTCGGTTAAAAAGTATTATCATTTTACTTTTGAAGAAATCGATAAAATCAATAAATTTAGTAAGTTTTAATATTATATTTGTCATTAAATTTAAATGGCAGTAGTGATTACTAGAATAACTTATCTAATAATCACTTCTTTAATGACAAAGTCAATTCCGAAAATAAAGTGATTTTGGAAAGTTTATTATATTTTGGAAAGAAGGCATATCCATATTAGGACATCATAATGCAAGAACAATGCAAGTACACAAAACCATTCTATATATTTTTTGTGCGTGTGAAAACCCCCTCGAGCCGTCACCCCACCGTGTTTTTTTTTGGCGGTGTCTCGAAACCGATTTGTTGTATGCGGAAATAACAGTTTTAAAGTGAATTATATGAAAGACGATACCTTATTTTATACGTAACTACAAATAATTTAAACTATATTTTGTCATAATAATCAATAAGCAAATATGGTACACTGATATTTATGATGATAATATATTAAATTCACCATATTATTAAAACAAAAACCATTGCTGGCCTAATACAGCTTACATAATAAATCATACTGTTAGCGACGCAATGTATGAGTTTGTTTGCCGATTCTCTCACTAGCACGATAAGCTCGTAGTGCAGCCGCAGTTCGCTCCCGTAAACTAGGGATGTGCACATGATACGTCGCTTTTGTTGCTTACAATTTTTTTATTATGCCTGAAAGTCGAATCAAGTACACATTTTAGCTTATGGTTATCTAATGAACTTTAAAACATATTAATATAAATGTCAAATTATGCAGATATACTTTTAGTGTCGTGTTATTTTTATTTTAGATTTCCAAAAGATCAAAAACATCCAAAAAAAAAGGAAACTGGATAAATGCTACAGGCCAGGGCCCCAACTGGTTTCCTAACAAAAAAAACCCTTTAAAAAAATATAAAAAATATATTGGATGCATTATTTATAAAAAAAAAAGTTCAAGCGACATAATATGTTAAACAAGTATTGGCATTTTACTGGTCATTAAAGTAATTTGCTTACTAGTAGGTTTCCCTAAACGGTAATTGCGCTGATTTATCGCAAAACATATTTTTTTTACACTAAATGTGCCGTTTTATTTAATCGTATTTCATCTTAACCAACAAAAAAACAACAAACAAAAAAAAACTAAAAGATTCACATTTAAAAAAAGCATCAAGAAGTTCCATAGACCTTTCCTAAGATAGAATATCGATAACTTTATACTTTATTTTGTAATTGAAATCACTGGCGTGTATGAAATATAAATTGCTTTTGCACAGTACAACGATAATTATTGATATCTATGTGTTTATTCAATTGTCAAGCACTCATTAACTTGTTGATATCGTGTACACTTAAGTGTATGTGAGTCTACGCATCTATTGGTTTTGTTGAACAGCATATGTAGTTGTAAGCTAGTGGAAGGGACAATTTGGAGATAGCGGTTTTCATAGATTTCGATCTAAAAAGAAAATCTATTTGTTTCTATGATCTGAGTTAAAACCACACGGTATATGTCCTCCTTTAGGCGCAGTATGGTATAAAACCATACTGCGCCTAAAGGAGGGATTCAGGAACAGCTTTTATTAAGATATCCTTGATAGAAGGTGGTGCCCACGCTTTGCGGCTAAGCAATCACCAGACTATCATTTTTAATACATGGACTGAACATAAAACAATAATTAATAAATCAGTGCTAATCAGGATGGAGCGAATGCAGATGTATTCAATAAAATTTATTAACATGCTTTAATTTGTTTCACTTCTAACTAGCTAACAAACTAAATAAGTACACAAAGCTTGGAAGTCAAATTTTAACCTATTTCTAATTATCTAATCGAAATGAAACTTTGTAAGTATTATGTAGTTTCGATGACAAAACAATAATTTATCATTTGGGAGCTGGTCTAATGATGGAGCCAGGAGCGGGATAGTGGAACTCTTCAGTGGCTACTAGTCAACTCTTTGAGTTTGGGATCATATGATTCGTTTTGACGAGTCCTATAGATTGGGTTTGGTAACGATGGTCTGATGTTGAGGAGGAGGTGGATCATGGAACTCTTTTTTACTTTTTAATTCGGTTCGTCATGAAAGCGTGCTTTTTTAGTTCTACTAAACTATAGTTATTGTGTAATGTTTAGGTGAAAACCGTTTTTAGGGTTTTGTTACTTTAAGCTGACATTACAAAAATTGTTGTAGTAATGCAATTAATAAGTACTTGAATCTAATTATAGTAAATATAGTTTGAAACATTTATTATTTATTATATTACTTAGGGCCGATTTTTTAATTCTCAGATAAATGGTTCACGAATAAATTAATTAGACTGTTTAACGGTCTTATATTTAGGTATCTATTTTTATTTTCAATCGTCTTTTATTCTATGGATAGCTATCTGACTGAATACTGCAAATCACGCGTTACTAACTTCAGAGAGGCGAAACTAATTTATTTAAAACTTGAGTGTAGAGCAAGACAGGATTTTTTTTTTCAAGCAGATGTCATTCTTTTGTTTTGTCATTTACTTGGAGTTTATGTTTAATTGTTCTGGTTTGATGATATTTTACATATTTTATATGTTATGTTAGTGATTTACCTACTATTAGTTCTAATTGCAATAGCCTTGAAGAAGGGATCGTTCATCGAATTTTAATAGCCCTGAGGGTCAATTGCTAATAAATGTTATCGAAAAGTACAAACATGTTAGGTATAGAAAAAAAAAGTATGATGCAGTTATAAATAAAGACAAATAATCTGTATGGAGAAACATTGCAAGTGCATTAAATATTTGTGGAGTTAAATTAATACAAAGGCTTAAAAAAATATACAGAAGACCTTCAGAATCCCATGTATTAAAGTGATCGCTTCTTGGCTTACCAATTCTTTTCGGATGGATTTGAATATTTATTATTTTATGGCGTTTTCTTCAATTCCTAGGTACTATCGAAAATATCAATATTTTAAATTACACGCAATAAGTAAACTATAACCAAACTGTGTCTATACGTAAACGTCTTAAAAGTCAAAAAAAGTAAGTTATCTGGCCGAGAAAGTGAGTTATTGGTAGAAAAAGTCCTACCTGACTATTTCGTTATATGCTGTTCTTTGAATAACGCTATCTGAGTGCTTATCTGAGCATTGAAATATCGGCCCTTAAACAAACACGTATTAAGAAATAGTTTAACGAAGGTTGCCCAAGATAATATTATCATGGATAACGTTGAAGTTCCACTTTAGACAATAGATCTAGAGCAAATCTTAAGAAATCTTCAAGATGTAGACCAATTTAGAAACCATTCAACTATTTCAATAATAACAGGTTTTGTACAAACAACAAGTAATAATTTTGAAAGCGTGTTAACAAAATTTGGGGCATATTATATTTGTTTGATTACACGACGATTTATACCAGACAGAACTAGTGTGATTATTGGACGCATTTCTTTTTGTACATCACTACATATTATAAAACAACAAGTCCCCCGCCGCGTCTGTCTGTCTGTTTGTCGGTTCACGATAAACTGAAAAACTACTGAACGGATTTTCATGCGGTTTTCAGAAAGGATCATGAGGAAGGTTTAGGTGTATAATTCGTCGTCGTTTTGTGTAAATTGGTTGAAATATGATGATGATTGTTGAAGATGTCTCTACTACTCGTGCGAAGCCGGGGTGGGTTGCTAGTATGTTACAAGCTTTTATTCAACTTGCAATGTTTGATAATTTGGAAAATCCTCGGAATCTCTGGAAGCTTTGGAATCTTTCCCTAAAATTTTGGAAGCTGAATTAAAACCACTTGTTCTTATCCCACGGAGTTGACATGTTACGTGTCGGTTTAGTTCCGATGACATTGCATTTTATGATAACCATGACCTAATGCTGCAACCAGAATTGTCTGGAGACGAGGGAACTCCTCAACGGTCAATAGCACAGATACGAAACTTTACACACTTGTTGAATTATACTATGATAGTCTGCTCTAAAGTTCACTATGGCCTATGAAAGCATGTTTTTTTTTTAATTCTTAACATTTAATTTATTATGAAGTTTTTTTTGCTCTCACGCTTTATTCAGAGATTGGAAAACTGATTATCTAACCTAACCTAACAAGAGTAATAAAATATCTCTACATCCTAGTCTTTGTCCCTCGACAATTGCCGAATTAGGAACATACTTGTGTCTTCTTCCCAAACATTCAAACAACGGACACAAGGAACACCCAGACTCGGGACAACAGTTTGTGGATCACACAAATTTTTGTCCCGTGTGGGAATCGAACCCATAACATTCAGCGCGGGCATGGCGAGTCGACCACTTTAAATATTGCGCCACCCGGAAAGTTGTATTTACTATTGTCCTCCCTTTTTCTGCCGACAACTATTTGTGGATCACATAATTTTTTGTCCCGTGTGGGATTCGAACCCATAATACTCAGCGCGGCGTAGTATCTGTGGTGATCACTTAAACCATTGCACCATCCATTTTAATGCTCTGAGAACACCGGTAACAATACTCTGGTCTTGTTTAACGTTAGTTATTAGCCTTCGTGAAGAGAAAATGCCTTGGCCTCTGGTCACGAGTTTTACCGATCAGCTTGACTGCTGCCGCTGGTGCTCAATGACGTCTCAACCCCGTACGGCTCAAACACTCGTGCCACTAATAACATTTTTTGCGTTAGTCTCTACACGTCTACAAACAGCGCTGCTGCGTCGGCGCAGTCCACGGAGATAGTTCTTTTTTAAACTTAATTTATAGAAAAGTGTTAATACATTTCTTAATTTGAAGACCAAAAAAGAGGAAGAAACATTTACATTTTTTAATTGCCTTTCGATTTTAAATATTGCTTAAAAAATGACACCAATTTTTAAATAATTAGTGTAAATAATTTATGCGATATTTCCTCCCTAAATCGTGTGCTAGTGAGAGGAATGGTTAATAGTATGATTATCCCTTAACAGTGATGATAAGTGTGAGTCACAAAATAAAGAGTATCTTAGCCTCTGCATTGTTAGGCGGAGCGTGACCAAATTGTCATTGAAGTATCTATTGTCGACAGTCTCATATCGTTTTCCTTGGCGTATAAGAGAAGGCTCTTGATGATATTTTACGTCATTTATTCGCTTTGCGTGTGTAATATAAGTGTTATCTGACTATAAAAGTTTTGATTGTGAACTACACTGCATACACAATAATGTATTCATGGTTAAACATGTGGTTTCTTTATACATAAATAATATATTATTATTATTATTAAATTATTATTTACAAATAGTAAAAGTATAAAAGTAAGTGAAAGAATAAATAAAACTATTTCAATAAATTATGTGAAGTTGTAACTTAGGAAAAAATGCGAAGAATTTCCATAATCATACTACGAAATTGATAAAAATGAAGAATAACGAAATGAAAATGAAACAAATTGAAATAAAAGAAGGCAAAATTTCTTTTAAACCGGATAAAATTAAAAGTGCTGCAACACAGGAGAAAAGTAAACAAACAATGGATACTAATAATGAAAAAGAAAAAAATACAGCTTCAGGGCATCCTGAAACGGTCAATAATTTAGAAAATGTTTTTCATGACTTAAAAATATCTGGAAGATATCACTTACGATTTTTGTTTCTTATATGTTTTTTATCTTTCATTACTTCGGGATTGCCCATAAATTATATATTTTCGGCAGAAAGCGTCAGCTATAGGTAAGTAATTAATAATTGTTTATAGAAATTTGTAAAATTTGAAATTTAAATTAGAACCAGTTGCTTCACCATATAATTTTAATTATCCAATGATTTTAATTTACATATAAAATATCATTTAAAAATGAATTACTAATCACACCATGCTAATCAAGTTATTATGTTTACGTACATAAATTATTAAGGTGTATTTCTATCATCACAGAACTAAGAATGTGTTTACGGTTCTTTGATAAAAGTGCTTACATATTAACCATAATTTAAGTTCGATTTCTTTGCTATGGATATTTTTAAACGATTTCAATAAGGAGAAAGTTCTCAATTCGAGGGATTTTTTTTGGTATGTTTCGCGATATCTACACCATTTGTGAACAGATTTCAATAATATTTTTTTTACTGTTTTGACTGGGTTGTTCCTACTCAAGGTTAGTACATTTGAAATTAAAAAAAGTTTAAAAATGAAGAATACAGCTTATTACAATTTATCATTATCTAGACGTATTGAAGTCAATTATACTTTTTAACCGACTTCGAAAAAGGAGGAGGTTCTATGTTCCACTGTTTATTTTTTTTTATGTATGTTCACCGATTACTCAAAGACGCCTGGACCGATTTGGAAAATTCTTCTTTTGTTTGATAGGGTATACTTACCAGGTGGTCCCATGGTCATCAGGTCAGGATCTGATGATGAGATCCTGGAGAAATCAAGAGAAATCTTCAAACTTTGTAGGCACATTTGAAGCGATTTGGGTATTTTGAAGCGCATTGAAGTCGGTGATACTTTTTTTAAAAGATAATTTAAAGTTAATTATTTGAAGTATAAAGTATACATTCCTCTAACAATTAAGTGTTAAAATAATCGCAAGGCCCGCTTCCGCGTGACATCAGTGGTGTCACTTGCCGTTGCTAACCCCATTTAAATTATGAAGTTCTGATGACCCAATCTGGGGACCTCGGCAGAAAAGGGAACGACAATAATAAACACGCCTTTCCGGGTGGCGCAATATTTAAAGAGGTCGATTCACCACACCCGCGCCGAATGTTGTGGGTCCGATGCCCACACGTTACAAAAATTTGTGTGATCCACCAATAGTTGTCCCGAGTCTGGGTGTCCTTTGTGTCCGTGTCTTCAATGTTTGTAAAATCCCACGCGACAAAGGAATCGTTCCTAATGAGGCAGTTAGCTTTAAAAAAAACGTCTGTACTCAAAGCCGCTCAATGGGGTTTCGTAATTTATCACAACTGTATGTAGCAAGAACTCATGAATTTGTAATGTAATGAAAAATTAAAAAGTAATCACAATTAGTTACGGCATTTTCTGATACGAGTCATGTGATTGATAAACGACTGCCCAATGCTACTTGAACGTAATAAATCATGCATAACCAGGTGTCAAGTGAGAAAAGAAAACAGACAGACATGAAATCGAGTTGCTTGATTTGGGATCCAAAAAACCTAATAGTTTTTTTGACTGACTGTATCGAAATCATTTAAAAATAGTATTTGGACGTGTCCATCGTCAGGGCCGAACATTGGATTTGAACCATGTCGTATTGCAGAGAGTTTCGTCGTATTCCCCCTTTAATTGGACACAGCATCTCTTTTTGTTTCTTCTACAGGTTAGGCCTCTGTTTTTGTAGATCCCTGTCGTCTACACTAGACGACCGTGATCTATTTGTTGCGTCGTTTTACTTTACTAAATACCAGCTGGTATCAAAGACTTATTGCCTATATGTACATAATAATTTTTTTTCCAAATTCAAGTAAGAGTACGAGGAATCCAATCAAATACTATTTCATTACTTATAATAATGACATAATTAATCAAGTATGTAATGTAAAGTTGTTAGGTCGTAGAAGGAACATATTGATTTCAAATGTAAAAAGCTTAACAAATTTACAACGCAAATAGCGTTGAAAAAGTTACGGCAAAGGACTTCTTTAAAAACAACTTTGATGGTGTATCATGCATACATATGTTCCGTGATTCGTTATAGTATAATAATCTAGAGGAACTCTACAGACATAGGGAAAGTATTTATAACGCAAAAAAAATGTATACCGGCTATATATAACATGCCATGGACTGGTTCTTGTAAGCCCGTATTCATTTAAAAAAAAAACTGTTGACAATTCCATGCATATACATCTGTGAAATGGCTGAATTTGTAAGAAGTAACAAGTCACTTGAGCAAAATAATAATATAAATAAAAGAACAGCTATACAAGTCTGATTAAAAATACCTGTTCCACATCTAGAGATATATCGAATGAACTATAGTTTATGGCACCTTTCTCTGCCGAACTCGATAGTAGAACTCAATAAATTTTGTTTACAATTGAAAAAATTGCTTATTGGAGTGTTTTTATATGATAGACAATTTTTTGAGAAAATATCCATCTACATTTTATATTTATGGAAGTCAGATGTAAAACAAAATGTTTTAATAATGATAATATAAAAAAAAAATTAATAATATAATATGTCAATAAATATAATATATGTAATAATATAACTTAATGTAATGAAACAATTTTAAACACTGAGCATTTTGGTGTTGACATAGACATTTCGGTAATAATTTATAGAAATTCAATGTTAGTAGGATAGATTCATGATAATAATTTATTAAGGCCATATTAATTTGAATGCCATAATTTGGTAAATGTGCTGGACTAGTTAAAATCCTAACATGTAAAAGAAACACATTTGAGAAAATAATTGATTTTCATTAATTGATTGATTGTTTATGTAATAAATAATAGGACTAATGGGAATAGGTTAACGTGCGTAAGTTTATTTACAACTATAAATACATTTTCCAATAGCACTTGTATCATCATCATTTTTTTCTTTATTTTCAAACGACGTTCTTTTTTGTATTCATAATGTATTTTTTGTATCTAATGTATTATTTTTTTTGTAACATATACTTGATAAATAAGAATGAATAAACGAACATGTATACGTGGAGAATCATTCATCAGTAAAAATATATATTAATTACCCTTTAAACTTCTTGTAGATGTAAATACTCAAATTGTGAAAACACCGAACTGCCAATACTAGATGGGAATTCTACAATAGACTATAAATGCCATAAATATGAATTACTTAATCCAAATGGAACATGCACAGCAGACAACTTTAATACGTCCAGTGGGACTGATTGCTCGGAGTGGGTTTATGATAAACCTAATAGCTTCGTTGCCCAAGTAGGTTTCTTTTTATTTTTATTATAGCATCTTAAAATAACCTCAATACGCCTGATGGAAATAGATACGGATGATACAAAAATGGTGGTCCTCCATTTGACAGCCTCGAGATATGCATTTTCACGCCCTGCTTGAAGGACTCGGGGTTGTAGGTCAAATTCATTACCAGCACACGTGGTGCTGGTAATGAATTCCACAATTTAATTGTGTGGCGAAGAAAAGAAGGTGCTAAACCGTTTGGTTCTTGTTGGGATCGTTTGAAGTGTAATGGGGTGATACCTCAGCCCGCCACGTGTTGTTCTGGATAGGAAAGGAGATGGTGGGATCAATTGGAAGATCTCTTCAAAACACTTGCCATAGTAGCAGTCGGCGGTAGAATATTGCCAAAGAGGCCACGTTTCTACGCAACTGCAAGGGTTCAAGGGTATTGGTGACCTCAGGACTCCAAATGATGCGGACAGCACGTCGATGCAAACTGTCAAGGGCCGCGAGTAGGTACTGTGCAGAGTCACCCACGCAGGAACGGATCTGTGTATTATACAAAAAACACCGCTGCTCCGGCGGGAAAAACCACCTCACCTTGTTCACGACACCGAGTTTCCGTGAGGCCACTTTATAATTCTCTCGATGTAGTTTACAGCGCACATCCATTCCGAGTATATAGAGATTGTCCTATATACTCGGAATGGATGTGTTGTGGTGTATCTAGAAGAGTACGAAGGGGAAGGAAAGAAGATACCTTTTGCGGTAAACGCGCATGCCTGAGTTTTCTTTCCATTGAACTCGACCAGGTCCTCGGAATCCTATTTAGAGATGCGATTCAGGTCTCGGTCAAGTTCAGTGACAAGTTGTTGTCTTTTTTCCTATATGTCGGCCTGTCGGAATGTTGATAGTTGGCAATCCAATTTGCCAAAGTCGAGAGGTTAGATCAAAGGCCAGGATCTTCTTGGAAAGAGGCGATTTGTGCAAAATTATGTCTAATTAAATCCTTGGATGGTCTTGCTATATTCAAGAAAGGATAAGCTGCTAATTTTTTTCTATCTTTTACGATACTTTACAACTTTGCGCTAATTTCTTCCAGTTCAACCTTGGATGTGAAGACTGGAAACGGACCTTGGTGGGCACAATGCACAGTACTGGTTTCATGATCGGTCTGCTCTTCATGGGTCCTTTGTCAGATAAGTATGTAAATAGTATTATCTAATATCTAATAGGTCTAATTTAGTAATTGAAATTTTACCTCCTTCCTGTTGACAGATAATCTGGAATTTGGTACACACTTTTAGTTTTGATGACAATACAATTATGTGTATTCAGCATCACTGTAAATCCAATATGGCCGCCGCTATAAAATTTTAGATTACATATTTCCCCTCAATATGGATATTAAATGAAAGGGCTTGACTAGTAGAATACTAGGAAATCCATTTAAATATTAAGTAACTAAATAAAAAACTATAAACTTGAAAATAAACTATTTTATTGTAAAGATACAATAATGATGCAGGTACATCTGTTCTGATTAAATATATTATGTTATGTATGCTACGCCCCACGATTTTATTTTCAAATTATTGTTTAGCTTTTAGTACAGTATTGCAGATACATTATTGATTCTTTACAATAAAACCGTTCAACTTAAAAATAAGGTTTACTTTTTGAAGTGAAAACTTCTATAGACACGTTGGGCACTTTTGGTATGACTAATGGGCACTGAACAAGTATGACCGTTACGTTCATATACAAATATAAGGATGTGTGTAAAAACTTCTTTAGGCACGTTAGGCACTTTTGGTATGGGTAAAGGGCACTGAATAAGTATGACCGTCACGTTCATATACATATATAAGGATGTGTGTAAAATTATGTAAGTTATGTTTTCACTTGTGACGAGCAATCCTACGGCTGACAGTTTTTTAATAAAAAAATCGGAACTTGTTTTAAAGTTGTGTTTCTATCTTTAAGTATATGTACATATAGTATCACAGTATTTTTCTTCGAGATAAAAGGTAGTCTATGTCCTTTTTTGTACCCCTGAGTTACACCACTAAATTTCAAAGGGGTTCAAAGGGAAAGGGTAACAAACGAGCAAACAAACTCACTATCGCATTTATAACATTATAGTTAAGATTTCTAGGATAGGAAGATCTTTAGGCTACTTAAATTGACACAAGTATATTTGTCTTATTTATTTTGTTAAATTGTGAAATTTACGGAGTGTATTAAAAAAACAAGATAACGCCCAATAGGGTTATATTCAAGATATATTGATCGATATTCATTTAAAAGGTAATCCTCAGCATTCCTATATCGGACTACTAGGCGCAGACGGAGGTTCCATCCTTTCATTGTAGAAACACCAAAAAGTCGAAATAAATGCTTTGAGAGCTCCTTTTTGGTTCGAGTCGCTAAGGAGTGAAATGAACTGCCTGCGTCTATTTTTCCAGTTAGTTATAATCCTGGAATGTTCATGTGTAGAGTGAATAGGTTTCTCTTGTATAGGCGTGTACCATCTTCGTCTTCATCGTCACTTTCCATCAAGTGAGTTGGATGACAAACGCCTAAATACAGTAATATTATTAACTACTTACTTACAATTGTTCTAATGTATTTTTTCTAATGTTTAGTTTTATGTAAACAAATTTCTTTTATCGCTCACTTCATTAATGTAAGTGGAACTATCCTTTCATTAAATATTCTGACACAACTGGGCCTTCAAATGGCACGTGCAAATACAAGGTCTGTGTAGTGTTTTTTCCTACAATGATACCCTTCAGTGAGTGTGTATTATGCTTGAATGGATCAGCTTTTAGAGTAAGCGGATAAGTTTCTAAGATTATAGATTTTTCTTTTACTATTTACAATATTTGTAGTGATAATGATTTACAATTTTCTTTTTAAAGATTTTGTTAGAGTGCTTGGGTTTGTTACAGGACTCGGACTTCCCGGCAATTGCCAGTTCGAGTTGAAGGTACCCTGACCCCTGACCTTCTGTGCTATTGCTAACACGTTCTAATCCATCCGTATAAGCAATATCCTTTTTGTTCCATTGCCTTTCCTTCTTACCTACCTTTCAATGCACTCCTAATCTTCCCATCTTTAAGTGCCAAAGTGGGCACTTTGGGACTTTAATATGGGAAAATTTGGTTGACGGCAATAGGCTTGCCCTCTATTACGTGAATGGGACAAAATTAGACCTCTAACTACTCAACTCAACTACTACAAAATTAGACCCCCCTCCCCCCAGACCGACAAAACAAATTTTGCCCCTCCTCCCCTGGGCTAAAAGCTGGGTACACCCATGTTACACTCCTTCGGGGATACAGGCGTAAGTGTACGTATGTATGTTTTTTTAAGGATATTATTTTTTTTTTCAGATTTGGTAGAAAAAAGATTATTATATTTAATACACTTGTAACTGGTGTGATTGGCATATCAAAGAGTATGGTCACATCGTATTGGGTATTTATTGCCCTAGAAATATTAGAACCAATGCTCGGAGATAGTTACTCAACTGCTTTCACCATGGGTTAGTATAGTTGTAAGAACAGTTTGAGCAAGCTTTGAGGGACTTCATATAAAGGGTAATATTTATGAATTTCTTTCATTTCAGCTGTAGAAATGGTGACTACGGAGACTCGTCCTATGATCATATTTGTGTTATCAGCATCTGGTACAATTGGTGACATTCTTATGGCTTTCATAGCTTATCTCGCACCAAATTGGAGAATTTTCTTAATTTTATTATACACCCCTGTATTTATTGTCATTTTATACATATTTTGGCTAGATGAAAGTCTAAGATGGCTTCTGATTAAAGGGAAAACAGCAGAAGCAGAACAAATAATTAGAAAAGCAGCTAAGATGAACAATATAGTCTTAGATGAATCTAAAATTGCAAACTTAAAATATGACGAAAGTTCTAGTAATAGCGCATCTCTGCGGAACTCTCTTCACGTCACTTTTTCTTCAAGAAAGTTGTTCATAAGATTGATACTATGCATTTGTATTTGGTTTACATCACTGTTTAATGCTTATTCTCTGTTGATTAATTCTGTTTCATTGGAAGGTAGCAAATATATCAACTTTGGATTGGTGTCTTTATCTAGTACTGCTGCTGGTATTATTTTGCTATATGTGTTAACAAAGTTTAAAAGGAAAGCGCCATTGATACTATCTTTGACATTGACTGGAGTGTTTTGCGTGTCACAATCATTTGTGCCTAAAGGTAATTATTTAAACGTTCTAATCAACATATTGTTACAATAAAATTATGATACATTAAATTGTTCCTAAGTGTGTATCTAGTATCATCTTTTTAACATAACATTTTAACGTTTTACGACTTAACTCTATTATTATAATATATGATAATATTGAGTTAAAAATATGTTTCAAAGACGGAAAGTTAATATTTACGACAATAAACATAACCATTAGGAACACGTATTAGTGGGCACATTTACATAATGTAAAAAAAATATTGACAAAGTATAAGTAATAAATAGACGCAGGCCCTTTAATATTACGAACTCAATCTGAATCATTGCTGTTCAGCAAGATCAGAGCAAAATCAAAGCTTTTCACATATCCATTGAATTGAAATTATGTAAAGCGTAGTTAGTACGTAGTTTGAACGTTGTATTTGTTTTGTAGGAAGATCATTTGCATCAATTGAAGATGTGTTGTAATGGCAAAAATCTAAAACTATTGGCAAATACGCAAAGCGAGATTAATAATCTAAATTTAGCCCCGCCTAAAACCGCGGGGACGCTAAACGATAATATGTATAATAATACTAATAATCAATTTATCTATTCTATAGGTTACAGATGGCTGTCTACATTACTCTATGTCTGTGGTAAAATAAATTCTAGTATCACAATCAAAATGGCGTATCTGTACACAACGGAATTATTTCCGACGTATACAAGAAATACAATGCTTGCGCTGTGCTCATCGCTGGGACGTATGGGTGCTATCTTAGCTCCTCTAACTCCTTTATTGGTAAGTTCTAATACAAAATATGGTACTAAAATATATTTAGAAGAACCATTAGTTCTTTTATTTGATTTAGTGAGTGTACTATCTGTTATTTGAACAACATATTTTGTCGTGTTCTTGAATATTTATTTGTTAACCCTAAATAGTTGTCGATAATAACCTGAAAACAAAAATATTGAAACTTAATAATGTTAAAGTTAACTATGCTACGTTCATTGTTTTACTGTAAGAAGTAAACATATAACAATAGTCCGGCTGACCGGACAACTGAACAGTACGGGTAAAAGATGCAAATAAGGTCTTAACATAATACGATGTTTCCAAATAATGACCTAAACCGGATTATACTTAAACCACAAGTAGTAGTAACGGGCGGCCAAGTCCGCCGGGCTTGACAGGACAGGTATTTCTTTTCTAGAGTACACCTGAGACCTCTAGTTGGTTCGAGTCCGACCGAGTACCACCTTGCCCCAGTTAGGTAAAAATCCAATGGGGTTTCCCCACATAAAAAAATAAACTAGTACGTCTTGTAAACGATCTTGATAATCTCTCACTACAATTTTATTCTATATTATTTTTTCTTATTGTTGTCGTATTAATATGTATATATATGCAACTATTTCATGTGTTTATATGTATTTATAGTAGATAATTATACTCATGGTATTTCTATTGCGGCACACATTATTAAATTGCAAATTCTAGGTCGAGTGTAATTTCAAAAAAAATGTGAAATAATCTAATATAGAACTCGTCAATACCAAAACAGTTGATTAGTTAAATTCATTTGGACATGTAGATTTTAATTTAAATATCGAATGATCAAACAAGTAACGAATATTTGAAGTAAGTTAAAATCTATTAATTTCGAACCTACCGATCATTCTAGTGTTTTATTATATATTGACTTATACTATTTTATCGAATTATTATTGTTTAATACTGTCTTTTTGATTACGTATGATTGAAATAAACTTAAATTGTCTACTATGTAGGTATGCGGACTGCACTGCTTGCAATTTTACCTTTTTATAAAAGTCTACTAAAGAAGTCATTCTTGTTGCAGTTTGTATATTGGTCGGGTTTACCATCATTCCTGGTGGGAGTCTTGTCGCTGGTGACTGCATCTATAGTGACTTTAATGCCTGATACCTCTGAAGATGTACTCCCTGACAACGTAGAGCAAGCAGAAGCTGTAGGTACAAAGGAAAAGAAGAAGGAATTGTCTAACATTTAGTAAGATAGAGACAAACAACATAGAACAAACTTTTGTAAAAAGTCTTGTGTGTATAATAAGTCTGTGAAGTATACTCCGTTCATCGACTGCAATGAATTGTGAAGAGTATTTTTTTTCTATAAATCCAGTAAAAAAAGTCTTAACACGCGAATTAAAATGATACCAACTTTATGGGTCAGTTTCTTTTGTAACCTCCGACGCAAAAAGAGCGGTGTATAAGATTGACGTATCTGTGTGGCTGTGTCCGTAGCTCCCAAACGGATGAACCGATTTCAGTGCGGTTTTATTTGTTTGAAAGGTGACTTGATCGAGTGTTCTTAGTAATAATTCAAGAAAATCTGTTCAGCCATTCGAAGATAATTGTGAGCTTTTGTAATCGTTGGAGGGATTTTCGAGTCAGGGTACTACTGAGAACCCTGAGACAAAGGTCTGAGCAGGCGTTACAAAATCTGAATTCTAAGTTGTTACGGGCTGTTTCAAGAACAAAAACGCTTTTAGCATTATTTTAAGGATATTATTTGTCAATTATGATATGTGGTGCAAGGTAAGTTAGAAGTTAGGATTCACAGTATTAATGAGTACAGGTTTCGTTTACACACTCGGTGTAAGACCTTATACCAACTAGGGCTCAAAATAAAGAGGAGCTAAAATGCCTGCCGGCAATCCCGAATTCACAATTGGTGTTAATAATATAGGTGTTAAAAGAGTTTTCTTTTGTCTTGAACATTATATGTTCTGCCGCTTGTACTGTCACTGAAATATTTGATTAATAATTTGTTTTTAAAGGAAGAAAATTTATTTTACATGGTTGACATCACTAGAACATGCAAGCGTTCATATTGTAGGATAATTGCTTGCATCAGTGTACCGATTAAAATGTTAAGTTACTGTAACTACCAACAGGAAACAAAACAAAAACTATGTTTTCAGAGTTTGACGGGACCATCTGCGCTAGATTTAAACGAAACAGTGGAGCTAAGTAGACCGTAAAATTTAGTTTTTGTTGGGATGTGGGACTATATTTTGGTACTTCAAGTGTCCTTACCAACAGGCCATACGCTAGCCTGTTATTTAATTCGAAAGCGAGTGAGGCTATCATAATTCCAAAGTATCAATGAAAGTACTTAAACTTTGCGTTTTCCTTCGCTTAACACAAACGATTCTTTAGCAAAGGATATGTGTATAATAAGACACACAGGAAACTGTTATAGATTCACATTATTCTAATCACGTTTGATTCTCGGTCGGAGAAGGCGACTATATTGAATCGGCTTTTATAACCGTGCAGTCGGCAGACCGTAACACCGGTTCTATTACACCACACAGTTTAAATAAATGGATTTTATTGGTTCGAAAATTCCGTAACAAATGTTATCACAGTAATAAACTATACTTAGCCCAGTTCTAATATTGATAGTTAAATGTTGTTAGATACTTAAATTACTAAATAAAAAAAGTAAATAGCTACTTTCTTGTACGATGGGAATATGAAAAATTACGTATGAGTATATTGAGACTCAGTAGCAACCATTTTAAAACTACGATTATCTGTGAAAGAATCTATAACTTCTTAAATCTTAGATTGCATGGCATTAATTACAATAGTTACAACATTATTTGTTTTTACCTTATATGTGCTATTTCAAAATTTCAAGGTTCTAAGTCAAGGATAAGTATCCTATACATTGTAATGGATGGGTTTTAGTATTAACCTATGTGAATTAAATAGATATATCTTTTGGATTACGTTGATACAGAAGCTTGATTTTTTCCAACTCGTACTAATTTCAACTTGATACTTCACCTGTTCATGAGAAAAAGTCTTTTTATAGACACCAGACAAACAAAACGAACAGACTAATGGAAAACAAAAGTGGTCCTTGATTCTCTTAGTGTACAGTTCTAAGCCGATGAAAAAGTACGGAACCTTGAAAAATATAGTTACTATGTTTCAAGAATCATGTAACCCAAAAAGAATTTTGAGATAAACATTACAGGAACAATTGTTTTCATTTAGATGACGACACACTCGTTCAAGACAATGAGTTGAGCAGTCCGTCTATAGAAAGTATTAATACGTGATTAGGTTACATGCGCGATGTTTTGCAGATAATAGCGATAAAAGTCGTTCTATCGGTAACTCTCGTAGAGTTTAAACCTTGCTTCCGTGCAATAGTATATAGTTTGTCTCTTTATGGCACTAAAATCAAATAAATGGAACACCAACATATTTGGGTAGGTATAAGTATGGAATCAACACTGATATGTAGTGCAATCATAATTTAAAAAATACTTAGCCTTATGATTTAACCCCAGTGAGCGTTGAGTGCCTTGAGTCTTATATTTATGTAGGTTTATATGTCGGCAATCCATTAATTTGATGTAAAGGAGGTTATTTATAACCAAATGACACCCTATGACCCTTATGCAAATGTCAACCTTTTTCGAGTAATTTTATATTTTTGTAAAGATATCGTGGTATGCAACTTTGAAAAAAAAAAAAAAAAACAAAATGGTCTTTGGTATTTTTTAAAGCAGAGGTACAAATCTTTATGATATTCATATTTCTTAACATGTTTTTTGACTTAACTGGTCGATTTTTGCCAAAAATAAACAAGTAAGTACTTTATCGGCCGAACATTTATAAAAAAATATACAATTAGCTATCCCACGACATAAAATATCATACCAGAAGTGAAAAAACGTTACCATTTATGATTTTTTAATTTCGATTTTTTTTGGCCAAGCAATAGGTTAACAAAAATTTTAGTTATTTCATTTCAGTTAAATAATTAGGGAACGCGGAAACTTAATATTCAAAATGACCTTTAAAACTGAGCATTAATTACTTAACTTACCTTGCTTTAAAAATACTACTAAATACTCCTAAACAAATTTTGCAATTTTTGATTGAAAATATTTTTGTATTTTCACTATATTGCATTTGCTTGCTGCTGAATGGATTGCCGACATATTAAAAGTAACCCTGTATAATCCCCTCATATATTAAAAGATCGAGGTATGTCTTTAAGATGTAAAACGTTAACATGGTAAAGGGTTAAGACTGGTAATCGGGCAGTTGTTTATGATTAAAATAAGTTTGTTAAATTAAATTGTAAATAAAACCATTAATTTTTTTTATAATAAATTATACTTTTCAAGGTTTTTGTTCGAGGGCTCGAATTTCCGGGCCAGAGCCAGTTCGGCTTACAGGTGGGTATATAGTGTATGTAAGAAAGTTTTTATAATATTTTTTTATTGCCAATCCAAATCATTTGACAATAACATAGTATGACGTCACAATATATTATTTCAAACAAGTTTCCACAGAACCGTTTTGATGTTTAACTGATTAACTTAACGGTAAAATGCCAAAATCAATTTATCTGATGACGATAGAGGGTAGGTACGAAAGTGTCGGTTACTGATGTTATTGCTACACAATGGTATTCATCTTATCAAGTAATCTCAGGCAATAAAATTAATTCCAACCTTGAATTTAGATGAGTTCTCATTACCATGTTTAATGATTGCTAATTTCTTACAATATTCAATCTCTTTGTCGATAATTATGATGATGGTAATGTTTTCTTAACCTTTTAAATTTTTCAAGCGATTTTTTTTTCGCAAAGCACATGTATATTTGACAAAGGCATTCAAAAGAATTCTTTAGAAATGAATCTCGACACGGTGTACGAAGATAGCCATCTTACTAAAGAGATTTAAATCATTCAGTACCTAGCCATATTGAGTATGCCCCTGTAATACATTCGTAGCGGTGTTTAATGCGTTTTATTGTACATTGACTACTGTATTGGTTTTCAGTAAGTAGGCGTTATCTGTTTGAATAAAAATTAAATGCAGTTCTTTGTTAACCCAACCCACCTGAGAACGATTAATAAGGTGAAGCATTTTTTTTAATGTTAGTACGAGTTCAAACTACAAGGAATAATAGTGCAAAAATAAGATTCGGGAAAGTATAAGAATAATAGGCAAATTTGTTGAAAGAATTGCAAATCCGTAAATAAACTGAAATTCGGATCTTTTTTCGGATTACTAGGTATCAAAATGTTCAAAAATTTTGTCATTTTAAATTGAATAAGCACTTCCTCAGCATGGGAGACAACAGTCCAGTTATCCTCAGTACATTCTGTCAAGTGAAAAACAAGTGAATATTGGGTTACGTTATACATGCTTTGAAACCTAGGATTAAAAGTTAATGGAAAAAAACATGTATATTATCCTCTTATGATACCATGACCTTTGGGGTTAAAAGAGGATGATATATGTAAATTTTTTTCAATTTCTATTAACTTTTAATCACGTGTATAAAGTAAAACAAAACACAATGTATAAAACTGACCTAACCTCAACAAATGTTCCAGAAACCTATTTACTCGGTTTTCAATTTACTGTCAAACATAACATGACTTATATAACCTATTGTAGAACAAGTATAAAAAAATCAAAAATCCCTTCAACAATTAGAAAAGAGCTGATAATCAACAATTAGAAAAAAACTTAACCAAAATCGATCCATCCGTGGAGAAGCTATATTGCATGTTTTTAAACTTTGCCCTTTATAGCATGTTATTTGGACGCATAGGTTAGGAGATAATAGAAAAGTAAAATAATTAAATATTTGGCTAGTTTCTATGACCGTAGTGTAGTTGCACGTACGAGCTGTGTGACGCATAACTCTTTTTTTCATTGTGTCCCCACACAATGAAAAAACCCGTGGACCCCCGTCCACGGGTCATCTCACTGGGGTTAGTGGTGAAGTAGTATGTCGGAATCGAACCGACTGAAACCATACGATGTTCTGTCACAAGCGAGTCTTGTAAAGGGACTCGGGTATATCCTAGAAGGAAAGTTCAAGAGAACCCTGTCTGACTTTAGCCGCTTCTTAAACAGTAGGGAGCAAGACCATTGGCTGCGGAGGTGCGGAGAGTTTTATACCCCTTCCGGGTTCGAGAAGCGCGCGCAGAACACGCCGCAGCATCGTCTGAGGCCTGCTTCTGCGAGCATTGCCAAGACGAACTGTGAACGCCTCCATGCTAAAAAATGTTGTATTTACTAAAGTATTATAAATCACCAATCAGTGATTTCTTTTAAATTATGCGCGGGTGAAATCGCGAGGCACAGCTATTAATAATAATAATATCCTGGAAAATATTACACATATTATTACATATTATTACATTATCTAGATCCAACTAAATAACCAATACTATCACTGCGCCATAGAGATCGTTACATATGTTTATCCCCTACTGTCTGATTATACAAATTATTTTGGCCTCGAAATTGCTAGACTGAGCGTGACTGTTTCTGTCATTAAAGTGCGAGTTGTTGGACACCTGACATCTTCGTAGTAATTTCTTAAAGTACCTATATAATAGTTGACTCTTGGACATCGTCATTGTCCCTGCTAATTATCGTATCAACTTATTCAGAATAAAGACACTTGTAAGCTGATAATGTCACTGCAAAAACACTATTGTATCAAATACGATAGTTAGTACGGAGGGTGATTATTTATGTTTTTTACTTGATAATTTTTTACTAAATTTTGCCACTGTGTAACAATTTGTCGTCAGTTCTCGCCTTTTGGTAATAAACTAGTTGTCACCATTGTGACATTATTTATTAGCTGGTCTCAAGAAGATGAAAATAAATATTGACTACAAACATACTATTTTACAATGCAATTGTGCCTCAGCGTCATCTAGCGAAGATAGGCCGAACTAATTAATAAATGTGTATCACGCAATAAAAGTTCTTGCGCTGATAAGCATTTAAACAATTTACACTTAACACTTAGTCTGGTTAGTCTGGTCGGAGAAGGTCCCCCCAACACATAGTGCTCTTTTTGTGTTGAAGAGATATAACACTCATTTGTCCACAATATTGTTAGGTACTGTACCACAGAATACATAATACTACAGGTACATGGTACTATTATAATGTTCGGTTTGTAAATTCATTTTGAGCGTATTTGTGATTGAGTGTATGTGGTTGAATGTAAGAATGGTGGAAAAACTCTCATTTTTTTGAACTGATCCGTTTCATACGATAGCTTTAGGAATGTGTCAATGTAACATTAAAAATTTTCAGAAATAAATTTAAATTAATTTTTTTTTCATTTATTTTTAAGTATTAAACCAACAGTTGGTTTGGGTACTATGTTTTTGATGGTCTTACTATGCTTTCATTACCTCTAAATTCAACTCTACACAAACTTAAAATGCCTAAAAAACTATTGTAAACTATTCTTTTTATACATTATTTGTTTTACTTTCGACAAAGCTACGTATTGTTGCGATGACATTGTGTTCATCTATAGCTTTTATTTTTAGTTTAGTTGTATTTATATGGTTAAAAAAAAAATGACGCCCCACTTGTCCAGACTGCGGGTATCGAAATTCCTAATTAGCGTTTTTTTTAAAACTATTTATTCAAAAATAAAAATGCGTGGTCATCGAAATGTCCATTTTTTATCATAAAACAGCTAGGTTGACTGGGCTATTATTATGTTAAATTGCGTTATTGCTAGATGTAAGTCCTTTAATAATAAGTCGCAAATATAATTTAAGTTATGACTTATTGTCATTATAATTTCAAAAATACTTTACGTCATTGCCGCGTGGCTGTGCTAATAATAAATAATAGTTATCTTCTTAACAAAAAAATAAATATGTATAATAAATTTTAATTTGTATAATACATTGTATAGAATATAATTATATCAATTCTATACAATGTGACATGACATTTAAAGAAGTCAGTCAGACAGTCGGTACCAGCGTATTGAGCAGCTCCGACAGCATTTCTGGATGAGATGGAGCAAGGAATTTGTTGCGGAGTTGCAGCAACGCGTCAAGTGGCGCTTCTGTAAGGATGGCTTGAAGCTGGATGCCTTAGTCGTAATCAAGGAGGACAATCTTCCACCTCTGAAGTGGAGATTGGGAGGAGTTGTGGCTACTCACCCTGGGTCTGACGGAGTCGTCCGTGTCGCTGACGTCAAGACCTCAACTGGCATAATTCGAAGGGCGTTTAACAGGATTTGCCTTTTACCGGTATCTTCAGAGTCTAGTTGAAAGTGATACTTTAAACGCCCGGGGGCATGTTGGAGCGCCTACGTCTTTAGCGTTAGCAATAAGTTACGTTCTTAGCAATTAAAACTAGCTGTTTAAGTTAACTGTCTCAATTTATGTATTTTGCGTGTCATCGTTCACTTCATTATAAAAGCTCACCGAATCAACTTAATTCACACAGTTGTTTTTTTTTTGTAAGTCCCGTATTCTTGTACAGTACCATGTCAAACACATTGTGTGAGAGAAGCAACAAATGTATACGCGGGCACCACCTACAAAAATTGTCACCCTTCTTACGTTATGGTATTATTTATGGTTTAATATGATGAATGTTGTAATAAATGTAGTCACATTTATTACAACATTCATCCTGGCCAATCACTCAAAACCTGATTTAGTACAATTTGTATAATTTAATTTAAAATACATTGTATAGAATTGATATAATTATAGTCTATACAATGTATTATACAGATTAAAATTTATTATACATATTTATTATTTTTGTTAAGAAGATAACTATTAGTTATTATTAGCACAGCCACCGGCAATGACGTAAAGTATTTTTCAACTTTATTTTCACTTTTTAACAGTTGGGATATGTCACCAGGCACAGTGACCTGCCTGCTCTAAAACTTCAGCAACGCGGTTACGTACAAATCGCTGAAGTTTAGAAGGCAATACCTGTAACCATCCCAATACTATAGTAGAATCAGTCCAACAATATATGCGACTAAACTTAACTCTAAGTGAGTTCGATATCTTCCCATACAGACTAGCTCCCGTTACAATGCCACATGACTCCAATTTGGGAATTGTGGTTGGTTTGATTGGTGCTACTCTACTTTTGACCATCAGTAATCTAACCTAAACTTACCCTCATCATTCATGCTACGAACATAGGCACAAGCTCCGTATGCTCGTTCTGACGCATCTGTGAAGATATGGAGTTCCAAGTTTGTGTACGATTTACAAACGACGATACATCAGGAAACAGAAAATCATTTATACAAGTTAAATGCTTCACAAAAACTTGTCATTGTGAATTAATTTCAGGAGTTAGTGGCTCATCCCACGATAATTTATCAACCCACATTCTCTGGAATAACATTTTCATGACGATTACAAAGGGTGATAACAGACCTAAAGGGTCAAAGATTCTTACAATCACAGACACTTAAATCACGTTTAGTATTATTAGTGAAAGATACTGTCGAGCTAATTGAAAATACGAGTTTATCTGAACTTGCATACCAACCTAAACCTAGCAACTTGTCAGGCTCAGTAGACCCAAAATTTAAGTCAAGCGATGATTAGGCAATCTGAGACAACAACTGAGGTTCGTTTGACTTCTACTTACGAAGTGGCATGCAAGCCGATGCAAGTGTCTTCGTGACCTCTTGACGGATAGATGTGACGTCATTTAAGTCGTCCATCTCCAGTCAGAAGATCATTCATGTAGAAATCGTGTCTGATGACGTCAGCAACCTTCTTATTCTTACAGTCAAGACTTAATTGATAAAGGCATCGGGTAGCTAAAAATGGTGCACTAGCTGTACCATAAGTGACAGTGTTTAATTTATAAACCCTTCACAGAATCCGATTCCTTACCTCGCCATAGAATTTGCTGCAAGTGTCTATCAGACGAGTGAACGTCCACACATCTGTGCATCATCTGGACATCTCCGGATAAGACATACCTATACTGCCTAAACCGAAGAAGAATGGACAGAAGGTCAACCTGAATAGTAGGACCAACCATTTGTATATCATTGGATGATATACCAGACGATGTGGAACAACTCGCATTGAAGACCACACGAAGTTTCGTGGTACTATTTTGTTCCCGTAATATCCCGTGATGTGGTATAAAGTAACCAGAAGGGCTCAAGTCTGGTGGTTTACGTTAAGTCATATGCCCTAGCAATTCGTACTCGGACATAAATGTGTGATACATTCTACTAAAGTCACGTTTCAATTTTAATCTACGTTCCAAGGAATAAAGACAATGAGTACCTCTAGGAACTGAATCTCCCAGAAAAGAAGGGTTTTGCTTCAGTGGTATACGGAAACAAAAGCGGCCGTTCGCCAACCGTGTCGTATTTTTAATAAAATACTCCTTACACCTCTTCTCTTCTGGAGAGTAATGAGAAGTCGTCACATTCGCCTCTTCTAATTGCCAAAACTTACTTAAATCAGTTCGAATTTTGTTAAAATCCATAGTATCGGTAGAACCTAATTTAGCATAATGACACCTCACATTATTAGATAGCAAGGTAATTACGACTGATGGGACCGGACACGATCCAGCCTAGCCTCGTTTCAAATAGAATTGGATTTCCGTTACCTAACTTAATGCGTTGTGACAACAACAAGTCCCAGAAAACATCAGCACCAATTAACATATCAACATCAACAAGTTTGTAAAAAGTAGGGTCAGCTAAACACAGATGAGAAGGAATATTTAGGTCAGAAATGTTTATATCACGACATGGCACCTCTCTTGTAATTGACGGTAAAACAAAACAAAATAACTCAGTACTATTTAAATTATTCAGATATTTTTATTTGTGACAAAACAGACAGACACTCGACTGTACAGAAATTCAATTCATTGGCACCTAACATTAAAGTTTTAGAAAAAACGTCTCTCCGCCTTCTTGGGTCCCCGGTCTTGGAAGATGGTTTTCAATCTTTCATAGAAGACAAAATTAAAAAATTTGGTGATTTTTCGGATCGTTTACTTAAAATTAATGTCCATTCGGCTTTTACTATACTCCGTTTTTGTCTTTTCGTACCAAAATTTACTCATGCCCTTCGATCATCGCAACTTTGGAAACATTTAACACTTTTAGAAAAAATTGAGAAAATTATTCAAAACACCCTTAGCAAAATTTTAAATGTGGCTTTGAACAACCGAGGTTGGCTCCAAGCATCCTTACCAGTTCGTTTGGGTGGTCTTGGCGTTCGCAAAATTTCAGATGTCAGCCTTCCAGCATTTTTGTCTTCGGTCCATGGCACAGAAGAGTTAACCAGGAAAATTCTAACAAACACACTGGTTAATTCTGAAGTGTCCTGCAAGACCGATGCCATAAATGCTTGGCAGATAGCTTGTCCCAATACTCTTTTACCTGTTAATCCATTCTCTCAGAGGCAATGGGACGCGCTGTTGTGCACCTTAAGAAGGAATTATTTAATTGACACCGCATGCAATGTTGCAGAGCGCGCTCGTTTGTTGGCTGTGGGAGAATGGGAATCAGGCCTATGGATTCAGGCACTTCCATCGCCCACCATAGGCACCTTGTTGGACGATAACACATTCCGCCTTGCCACTTGCCTTCGTTTAGGAGCTTCTTGTGTTTCTCCGCATCTTTGTCACTGTGGAGAAGCTGTCGACAGTCTCAGACACCATGGCCTTTCTTGTAGCAGAAGCGCAGGCCGTATATCTCGACATGCCAATCTTAATGATATAATCCGTTGTGCTCTTGTCCTACCTAGTGGTCTGGTACGAGACGATGGGAGGAGACCAGATGGTATGTCGTTACTGCCATGGAAGATGGGTAGGCCTTTGGTGTGGGACGCAACCTGCGTTGACACCCTCGCGCCATCACATCTTCCAAGTACAGCTGGTTGTGCTGGCGCTGCTGCTGCATCAGCAGAAAGCCTCAAACGGCGTAAATACAATAATTTAGTTGGTAACTATGTTTTTGAGCCGTTTGGGGTCGAAACGCTTGGGTCATGGGGTCCGAGTGCTCGTTCCGTTTATAAGGAATTAGCTAAGCGACTGATCGACACTTCTCGTGATCAGAAGGCGGGCCTTTTTCTTGCACAGAGAATTAGCATTGCCATTCAACGTGGCAATGCTGCCAGCCTTCTGGGAACACTGCCAGTAGGCGACGATGTGGAGGAATTTTATGACGCATGCATGTAGATAGCCCATATACAGTTCTTTTTCTTTTTTTATTAGTTTTAATGTGTAAGTTGTATATTGTTATCTGTATGTATATTTTAATAATAATCTTTATGGTAAAACGATTGTAATAGCTGTAATCAGAAACAATTGAATAGCAGTTTGTACTATAATAATTATTTAATGATGTCATATTAATACGACATGTTTTACCTACGTGGGACGTCACGTTATTAATGGCAAATATGGACCTATCTATCTGATTAGTAACTAAATCCAAATTGTGTAGATGATTTTTGCGTTACAAAACACGACGTACTACCGCTGCCAAGCAGTGCACGAACGACACGTTCACGACCACGACGATCAAGTAATTTGACTAAAACGGTCGACAACAACACGTAGTGGTGATTAAGACCACAAAAAAATGTGACGTTAGCCGATAACGCAACATTACTTGTCTCAGTGTTCAAAGACTGCATCGACAATTGTGGAGACAAGTTATCAGACGAGTTGTTCGTATTATCCTGACGAGTATTCGCTATATTTTTAAATTCAGCTATATGCCTGCGCTTACAACGCTTACAACCTTGTTTCTTACAGTAATTAGCAAAATGACCCGGGTGAAAACAATTATAGAAAACTTTGAAAGTTGGCAATAACTTGATACGAGCTTCATTACTTAGCGCGAGAAATTGTGCACAATTGTTCAAGTGATGGTCTCCTTTACACTTAGGACAGCCCTTTGTAGTTACATCTGTACTAAAACTATTGTTGCTTTGCACTGTTACCATATATTTTACCTTAGGGACAGACTTAATAGTCACCGGGGAAGAGTTATTCCGCGACATCTCTATCAGCGCGCGCACGCATAAATAGGAGGGAAGAATCAAAGGTAATCTTACTATCTTTGTCTATCCGACCCCTACACTCTTCCCACTCACGGAACGTTTTGCTGTCTAGCTTGCGAGTGATAATAAAAATTAAAAGAGTATCCCAGTGCTTAACGGGTTCACCTAAGGTTTCTAACGCACGCAAATTATTATTTAATTGGTCAATAAATCCCTTTCAAACGACTGATGATTCTTTAGTGATAGTATCAATATTAAATATAGCCGAAACATGATTATGGATTAACAACCTCTTGTTGTCGAATCGCTCGCACAATACCTTCCATGCCACGGCATGATTGTAGCTCAATTGATTGTATCACCACAGCAGCGGATCCCTCCAGTGAAGTAGGTAAATACTGAAATTTATTTATTTCTTCGATGTCATCGTTAGAGTGTATGAGACTCGTAAAGGTGTCATGCAACTCCAACCAGTTATTATAAGACCCGCTGAACTTAGGCAGCTAAATTCTAGGTAACTTGACCGGCTTATAACCACTGGCATGGGTACTTTTACCACTACGAACAGATTCATTATATTTATTTAAATCACTTAACAGATTCTGAGCTCTAGAAAGTGATCTATAGTACAGGGATTCAAACTCTGAACGCTCTGCTAATTGTCATTTAATATCATCGACGATATATTCTAATTTTAACTGTACCTCTATCATATTGTACGTATAACGACTCAATCTTGTCAATAGGCATCTGTAGTTCCGTGACGTTGCAGCTACTGATAGATTTAGGATCATTTAGGGCATCTAGATAATTGATAAATGCAGTTAAACGGCATTTGAAGCTACTTCGCTTCTTTACTAACTCCTTTTCCTCGGTCATACTGGGAATCGGGCGACTTAAACCTGTAATTTATAATAATAAAGGCTTAAACAAACAATAGGTATAACTAGGTACCTTTTTCTTTTATACTAGACGCTAACGGTAACACAAACCCTAACAATGTTTTGAGAAATAAGCGAAAACAATAAACAAACTAGTTTATTTTTACACAAAAAAAAACTCACTAAACACCAACAAACAGATAACAAAGAATACAATTTAATTGCCTAAGATTCAAATATGCGGTTATTAATTGTTAACAATTACTAATTATTACATACCAAACAATCTAACACTCAATACATTTTCTCATAATACCTACACACAAGTACCTACATAATGTGAATCATATGAGTTTTACGTGAAGACTTAACTTTTACATTAACAATTAAATTGAAATAACGTAATTTCAGTTATTACTAATTGCTACTAACAATGACAATAAAACACTACTCAAATCACAATAAAAACTGTACGGTACCTATGCGAATAAACGACACTAATTGCCACAATATATATGTAATTGGTAATAATACACTAACCTGATCAAAATCCTCGACAGTTTACTTTATATATTACCTTAATTGAGTGTTGAGTGACGATTTAAATGATACATAAGATTTAACACCACATAGTTTTATATACTCCTTTCACATACCACACAGTCGGTAGCTAACATCAATGAAATACATTTCTCTGCCCAATTAAATCTTCTCAGATCCTTGATTGTTCGGCTCGTCAGGACCATGTAGAAAAATACGGGGCTTACAAAAAAAAAGCAACTGTGTGGATTAAGTTGATTCGGTGATTTTTTTTTGTTTCCTGCTCTGCGCAGCAATCTGTTCTTCACATTTAGCTACTCATTTCTCTGACTAACGTCAGGTTATGTCATTCAGCTGCGAGAAGAATCTCTCTATAAGTTGAGGAATCGGCTTTGAAGGGTTGGAACACTATTCCTTCTTAGTCTTGAGTGTATAACACTGCCATCGCCAGATAAGTTTGTAGCTAAGACATTAACATGTTTTGATAGCTTGGTTTGATACTTGAGACCTCTGATGAATATTTCCTGTTTTACTGTTAGATTTAGGTCTTGTAAAATGTATTTGTTACTGATACAATTTGGGATATTGAACATGTATCTCATGGTTTTTGTCTGGAATCTTTCCAAAATCTCAATGTTGCTATTGGATGTTGAGCCCCATAGTTCAATCCCGTATGTCCAAACTGGCTTTAGTATTGTATTGTAGACTGCAATTTTGCTTTCGTTAGACAGCTGGGATTTTCTCCCAATGAGCCAGTACATACTTCGTAGCTTTGTATCTAGTTGTTTTCGCTTGCTCCAGATATGTTTTTGCCACGTCAGTCGTCTATCCAGGTGCATACCAAGGTATTTAGCCGAGTCTGAGTGTGGTATTTCTTCTCCATTTAGAGTAATTGGCGGGCAGTCACCTTTTCTTAGAGTAAATGTGACGTGCACAGATTTACTGTTGTTAGCCCTTATTTTCCATACCCCAAGCCACTCTTCGATTTCTGAAAGGTGCTTTTGAAGTATTCTGGACGCAGTTGTTGCTTCAGAATGCACAGACAGTATAGCGGTATCATCCGCATACGTAGCCATCACCGTATCATCTTTTTTAGGGATGTCAGCAGTGTAAATGAGGTAAAGTACTGGCCCAAGGATACTACCCTGAGGGACACCCGAACGGATTTCATAAAGATCTGATGCTTCACCATTGAGTTTGACTTCAAAACATCTTCTGTCTAAATAGCTCTTTAATATGAGGTAAAAGGAGTGCGGCAGCTACTTTTTTATCTTAAATAAGAGGCCCATGTGCCAGACTTTATCAAAGGCTTGACTTATGTCAAGGAAAACAGCTGAACAGTACTCTTTATTTTCCAACGTCTAAAGCCAAATTGGTGTTCTCCCTGAACACCAATTTGGCTATATATATATATCATTCAAGTGAGAGTGCATTCTATTTAGAATTATTTTCTCGAAAAGCATGCTAACTAGGGGAAAGAAAATAATAGGTCGGTAGGAAGAAGCCTCCACTGCTTCTTTACCCGGCTTCAAGATAATAACAACCTGAGCAAGCTTCCATTGGCATGGGTAATGGCAGAGTCTTAGACAGGCATTGAAAAGTATTACCAGGTACATTATTCCCTTTTTCGGTAAGTTGACTAACAGAGTAGCATCTAGTTGGTCATAACCAGGTGCTTTTCTAACTGGAAGTAATCTAATTTCTCTGAAAATTTCTCTGGAGCTTACTGGCTTTAAAGGAAGACATAGCTGACTCAGTGAATGTAAGAAATCCATTATTTCCTTATCCTTTTCTGGATCACTACTTGGTGGAGGGGTGAAGACATCTTGGAGGTATACCGTAATAGCGGTTGCCTTTTCATAGTCTGATCTGGCCCAATTGCTGTCTTTTTCCTTATTGGTGGCACGTGTTCTTTGGGTCGTTTGAGATTTTTAGTTGCACGCCAAAGCTAGTAATTTGTATCATTGTGAGGAGTGAGATGAGCTAAATGAGTTTGAAAGCAGAAGTTTTCATGCTCCTTAATCATTTTCTTCAGTTCTTCCGTCGCTCTGTTTAAATTGGTTTTATCGGAGGGGTATCTAGTCCTGTGCCATTCTCTCCTTAATCTACGTAGTCCCAGAACTTTCTTCATAATGTTCTTAGGATATACCTGAAGTTTAGTCTTTGTTGTTTTACTCGTGGTAGTGGATTCGTTGGCTGCCAAGTGGATTGTGGAGTTAAATTTTTCTATACTGTTCTCTATGTCATTCTCTGTTTTGAGTTTAACATTCAGGTCAATGTTGAAGGAGATGATTTCTTTGTAAGTGTCCCAGTTAGTGTTTTTGTTGTAAATTCTGGTGGGTGAATTAAAGTAAATGTATAATTTTGTTAAATTTAGGATGACTGGTGAATGATCTGACGACAGGTCCTCGCATTTTTCTACCTTTGTATAGTTTCGGCCAATGTTCCTTGTTCTGTAAAAGTCTAGCAGATCGGGTATTTTATTAGTGTCGGTAGACCAATACGTTGGCTCTCCATGAGATATACATTCAAGGTTAAGATCCAATTAAACATAGTGTCCAATAGATTGGTAATATTTTGTCCGTGGTCCATCGTGATGTCTTGTGATTCGTTTCTTTGCTGCAGATTGGTTGATGTCTGGTTTTGCTTTAATTTTGAAAATTCTTTCCTTTTATTCCTGGTATTTCATACATCCTCTATAGCTTGCTGGATAGTTACCTTGGCAGTTTGCACATAGGGCGTCTGTCTCTGGAGGTTTAGTGCACGTAGCTGTGGGATGGTCATTCCCGCATTTTACACATCTGAAAGGGCGGAAACATTGATTTTTGGAGTGCCCAAATCTTTGGCATTTTTGCATTGTAAGACTTCCCTTTTCTTGTGTCGTGCCTCAATTGTGACTTTTACTTGGCTGATATGTTTGATGTTGAATACATCTTTATTATTGGATCGCTGTTCTAAGTCTACAAAATATAGAGGAAGTTTTTCTTTTGTTGATCGATGTAACACGTTAACGACTTGTCTCACTTCATGTCCTTTATCTTGGAGCTCTGTTTTAATCAATGAGACATCTTTTGATGCGTGCAAACCTCTGATTACCACTCGGTAGGCCCTCTCGCTTTTTAGTTTATAGGTATAATGGTTTATATCATTTTCTATAAGGGTGTCTCGTAATAGTTTGTAGGTTTCAGTGTCATTGGGTATTAACTTGACAGTGTGCCCTGATCTGAGCGTGGTCAGTGTATACTTATCTGTGTTCTGTGGTGAGCTTTTATAATGAAGTGAACGATGACACGCAAAATACATAAATTGAGACAGTTAACTCAAACAACTAGTTTTAATTGCTACGAACGTAACTTATTGATAACACTAAAGACGTAGGCGCTCCTACAGGTAACTACCTATAGGATTTTCTTAAAACACGAAATTAAATTAGGACCATGTATATAATAAGGCTAGAAATTAATATAGTAAGAGCTACTAAAATGTAAAACATATTGAGAGCGGCACGGATTGAGGTATTTATTTGTTATTTAATACTTTTGCATAACATAATATGTTATACAAAAGTATATAAAACGGGTTGCCGATTAAACGGGTGGACGCTCTCATAAGATCCAAATAATTACAGGTAACAGGCTGATACCTATAGTAAAAGTGTTCATAATGATGATATATGTCACCGTATGATTCTGAACATCGTTGGTTTATTATAAATCATACTCGCGCTATTATAAACTGACGGAAAAAATGTGAACTACAACAAGGGTTGTCAACTTTTTCTATGAGAAATAAAGTATAATAAGGTCGGAGTAAAAAAACAGTATTTTAGAAAAATAAACAGTATTGTTTTTTAAAATTGAGAAACATCTTTTTGGAGCTTCTCGCACAAATCAATATCTTACTGTAATTTTTTAAATATAAAGCCTCTACACGTATTTAATCTTAATTAAAATAAATGAGGAGCAAATATTTTTTTTTCAAATTGATAGAAGCCCTATTTTCTGTAATCACACCGCTTGGCATTTTTTTTTTAGTTAGCCTCGCACGTGTCCCACTGCTGGGCAAAGGCCTCCCCCCTACGCTTCCACTCCTCTCGGTCCTCGGCCACCCTAGCCCACATGTTTAAATGAGTGTCGAGATCGTCCCTCTATCTCCTCCTCGGCCTTCCTCGTCGTCGCCGATCACCTCCAGGTATCCACTCCGTGGTTATTTTCGCCCATTGGAATGGCTCCATTCGTCAGACGTGTCCCGCCCAGCACCACTTTAGCCTGGCGGTCACCACTCCAACATCAGCGATGCCAGTTTTGGAACGCAGCTCAGTGTTTGTGACGTAGTCCGTCAATTTGACACCCAGTATGCTGCGTTCCATGGCCCGTTGGCAGATCTTAAGCCTGGACTTTTGATGCTCGGTCAAAGACCAGGTTTGAGCGCTGTAGGCTAGGACGGGCAGGATGCACATGTCGACGAGCTTGCGCTTCAGAGTGAGTGGTAACTCACCCTTCAACATCTCCCTCATGGAGAAAGCTCTCCCCTCAGAAGCTCTTCCGGTCGGTGTTGATACGGCGATCGATCTCCTTGTTCTGTCTGTTTTTGAAACTTACTATCTGGCCCAAGTAGGTGTACTCGTCGACATACTGAATCTCATCAGCTAATCTGGTGATCCATTTTCTGCCTTTTTTAATTTCCTGTTTGGCTATGCGGAGAGAGCTATTTCTTTCAATTGCTGCTTTTACAATTCTTGTGTTGAAGGATCTTATGTCTTTTCAAATGTTACGCTTCATCAACTTGTCGAACTCATTGTATTCCCTTGTGCCATTACCTATTGCTTCCCTTTGTCCTATTAGTTGTTTAGCCAAGTCTGTCAGTTTGTCGTTGTTCTTCCTATTTTGTTTTATTTTTCTGCTGGCCAAGCCAATTGAAGTTTTTATTTGTTTGTAGTGAGATTCCGGGTCGTTCGTGTCGATTTTGAGGTCTGAATAATGGTTTTGTAATTCTAAGTTAAATGTGGTGTTTCGTCGCTGTCCAATAATTGCTTCGGCCCCATCTTAACTTTGAAGTCGCCGAGGACCATGTTCCCCGGTGCTCATCGCATGCCTTGTTTAGGACATCGTAGAACTCTTTCACCTCATCGTCGCTGTGCGCTGATGTAGGCGTATACACTTGAATGAGTGTTAGCGATTTATTGTGTTGAAGCCGGAGTTTCAATACTGCGATTCTATCCGAATAGCCAATGAATTCCACAATATTATCCTTCCACTTTTTCGAGACCATGAACCCCACTCCGTAGAATCCACTGGTCTCGCCATAGTAGTGGAATACATGTTCGTCGGTCTCAGTCGTCTCCTCGCCCAGCCTCCTCACTTCAGAGAGTTCTGTAATGTCCCACCTGACGTCTTTTAGTGCGTTCTGGAGTTCCAGAAGACGCACTTCTTTCATCAGGGTTCGGACATTGTAGGTTAAGACATGCAGTCTATTATCAGAGTTCTTTTTGCGTGCTATATTCGTTTGACGGGGGATAGATCCCGCCGGGGATTCTTCGCACCCCATGCTCCAGCGCCGCCCCGGCTACCGTCGTCATCGGGAGCCGCGCCGGAGACGCCAGGCACTAGGGGCCTTGGTAACGGTTGTACTATCATAAAGGGGGGTGTGGACTTGAACCCACCGCGCTGGTGCAGTGCGTGTTGGCGGGGTTGCGTCAGAGCCTCTTCGTTAATCAGCAGGATGGGCCACGTGTTGCCTTGGGGCTCTTGAGATGTTGTGCGAGCCCCCTTCCTTCGAGCAAGTATTGCATGGTAAGGAGAGTATTTTTCTCCGGTCAACAAAGCAGCCATTAGTATATCAAAAACATAAATGTGAAAATGGGAGCCAAGTTCAATATTAAGAATGTGCATGGTTGTCGACTTTGCCGACAAAATAATTCAGATCTAAATGGGTGACAAGTTCTGTAGATAATCCTGAAATTTATTTCTAAGAATATACAACATTCTAAAATAAATTTAAAACACACATTCTTGATATTCTCTCCTATAACAATGTTTACTATTTAAATATATAACTTCTTAAATCTGAACACCCGATTTTTTTACACAAATCAGATAACTTACGATAAATTGAAGCTCAAGATTTGACTTAGTTAGTTTTCGCATACAAGTTATCTTATGTTTGGCGAATCAACTTATCTTTCTTATTTTACATGCAAGTTACGGTTTTTATATTGTGACGAGAACATTTCTTACTCTTCGAAAAGTTTGGTTTGCTATTAAAAACTAGCCAGTTAGCCAAACTAGATGGACACATGTACATCTAGTTTGACTGTACACATGTACAGTATCAACATTTTATGCTACTATCGAAAGGTTTAAGAATTAAAAATATCTTAACACATCTGGCAGAGCTTGTACTATGCTAACCAGAGTGCTGATAAACATACTTATATATTATAGATAAATTACACCCAGACACAGATTGAAAGAAGGACTGCAGTGTACAATATATTTAAGAAGCCTATGGAAAAAGAAAATAATTATGTAAAAGAGAGATATATTTTTTTTAGTTAATTATATATTTAGAGATACTTAGCATAAATTTTGCAAATAAATTTTAGGATGGTAGGTATATAGACAAAGGTACACAAATACACATACTTAAATAAACACATATACTTATTTACATATACATACATATCTTTACTTCATATTTAAATCTTAGTCCCTTCATCATTTTTGTTCTTTCCTTTAAAACCATAATTTTCTGCATCTTTCACCTCTTTATTCTATCGGTTCAATTCCGATATACCGCTTTACTGTTAGCTCCGGTGAGGTGATGACCCGTGGGGGTTTCCACAGAATAAAAAAAAAGTCTTTATTCTAAATTCACTTTTAAATGTTGTAGTTACATTGAAAGTAAAGTATTCAGTGTCACAAACTCACATACGCAATTAAAATTTAGTTAGAATTTTTCAAACATACCAATAGCGGAGTCTGTGTTGCTAACATAGTAGCTGCTCTGCCCAAAAATGAACATAAGGAATACATAGTGTTAAGCAAACAAGTAGGAAATAATTCAGATGTATATAAGTATACTATCTCGTATAATACCGTCGCCATGAACTTGCCGAGCAGAAAAGAGACGTTGATAATATCATTTGAAAAATATTACATTTTTAAATCAACATATTATTCCAACATTTTACAAGAAATAAATGAATTGAGCATAATCTTAGTATTAAGACGGTTTTAAGACATCTAAGGCGCAATTACGACACCTGAGTATCAACAACAAAAAATCTCAGGTCAGGAATACTGATATATGTAAAGGATAGACTTAGCTTTGACGCTCAAGGAGCATAAGTGGAAGCCTTGGAAATCATGCACGGCCAGCTAAAAATCAGCGAATATATCACCCATTTAATTGCTGTATACAGACCACCTAAGAGAAATAAGTTACACTTCGTGCAACACCTGGATCTTACACTAAAGAAAATCCCAGCTTCGGACAATGTTATTGTAATTGGTGACATCTTAAATGATATAATTAATCCAATTACAACAAAGTACAAAAACACCATGTGTGGCTACGGCCTACAGAGCGTAAAACCTAGTTCAGAGATAACACGAGAGGCGATCGTGAACGGGCGGCTTGTGATGTCGTGCTTGGACCACGTATCCGTGCGAGCAGGACCGAGAGGGAGCAGGGCGTCGTCGTACCTTATAGAGTATTTCATAGATATAGTACATATTTCCGATCATCATGCCGTAGATATTGCAAAAGACTTAAGCGCGAACAATAACCCGATTAAACGGCAGAATAACAGTGCACGCGAAGTTATCTGTGAACATCTCGTCAAACAAAAAGTTGATGCATGTAACTGGATAAAATTACTAGATATAGCTTGTCCGTTCACCTTATTACAATCGTTATAAAATGTTTTCGATACTATTAATAAGGAAAGCACGGTAGTAATAGATACGAATAATAACAAAAAGACTAGACAGCCATGGATAGATAACGACTTGTATAAAATGTTATTACGGGTAGATTATTTATTTTGAAGGTGAAAACTTGAACCCAAAAATAATTTTGTATATAATAATTGAAAAAGCGGTTAGAATACTCAAAATATAGGAACAAAGAAAATAAATTAGTTAACCAGGCCAAAAATGATTATAGACAGATGGAAGTAAACAAATGTAAAGGGAATTATAGGAAAATATATATGTGGCTGGGGCGAAAAAAAGGTAATTTAGACGACGTAATATTGAGGCATTCGAGAAAAAAAGATGACATTAATTAAATTTGTTCAAATTTTACGAAAACCTTTACCAAAGAAATGAAAGGAATAAAACATAATTGTAGTACTCAGTTTTTTGATAGAAATACGTATGTAAAGCTGAGCGACGTGAGTTTTAGGCACAGAACAGTGTGGTCATTAGATATGGAAAAAGTTATAAATAATTTGTCTTGTGAAAAAGCACCTGGCCTCGATGGAATTAGGGTTAAAGATATTAAATACATACGGAAGTAAATAAAGTAAAAGTAGCAAATAAATACAATACAAGAAGTGTTACAGAGAATATGTTAGTTAAACCGAAGGTGTCAAACTACTACGCAGAACGAACATCCAAGTTAGTACCTAAAATATTCAATGAATTAAGTTTATTAAGACAAAATACTAAAATAAACAAAGGTGTACTGAAAACGAAATTGAGGGACTCACTTCTCGATGACGAGGGGACCGTCAACCCACTGTCAGGAAGAGATAGGTCCACCATAATGTCGTATAAAATAATATAAGAATTAATATTGTATTACTTTAGAAGCAAGTAACTTAGGGTTAGTTAGTGTAAAAAAGGGCGCATCTCGCTATTCAACGTGAAAGTTTTACGAGTTTAGTATTTAAGTAACGATTGTAAAAAAAGTGTATTAACAACAATAAAAAAAAAGTCCTGTGTTAGCAAAATTTATGAACATGTGTTTAACTAAAAGTGTTCACCCTGACCAACTAAAAATTGCTATTATACGCCCCATTTATAAATCTGGGAGCCACTTAGAATATGCCAATTATAGGCCTATAGCGATATTGTCCGTTATTGATAAAATAATTGAAAAACTACTAATTGGACAAATCAATCAATTCCTACAACGTCACAATGGTTTGTCAGACACACAACACGGCTTCCGCAAGGGGCGTAGTACAGTTTCAGCCTTAACGGGTTTTGCTGACTATATCAACGAAGCCCTAAACTGCGGTAAACAAGTAATAACACTGTATATTAAATACAAGAAGGCATTCGACACGCTGGATCATGAAACCCTACTACAGGCGATGGATGAATGCGGTTTACGAGGTCCAACGAATGAATGGTTCAAGAACTACCTAACTGATAGGAAAATACTTACCAAGGTAGCAGGCGTGTCTAGAAAGGAAATAGATGTTGATCTTGGAGTGCCGACTGGCTTAATTTTTATGTCCAGTGGGTTATGTGATGCATGTCAATAGCGTGTCTAATGTTGTAAGCAAGTGTTGAGTGTACATGTATGCCAACGGTATGTGTCTAGTTAATGTTTCAAAGGACATACTCGCAGCACGAAAGTACATACAAAAAAAAATTGAAAACATAACAAAATGGGCCAGTGACAATGGAATTATATTAAACTTATCGAAAACCAAATACATGCATAAACACTCGCCACATAACTTACGAGCTAAGGCCAATTAATAAAGAATAACTGGATGTAATGGCATTCTTATGAATGTCTTCACTTTAATAAAATGAACTGTAATTGTAATAATTAATATACTTAGACTTAACCATTGATCGAAATTTTAATTGGAAAACACACATAAATGATATATGTAACAGGTTAAGATCTTTTTTGAGTAAATTCTACCAACTGAACAGTGTAATAAACAAATATACGTTACGTACTGTATACTGTGCACTTGCTGACTTACTGATTAGCTATGTTTTTATTGTGTATGGTCGAATATTCAAAACATATTTACAATATGTTCAAAGTTTACAAATTAGATTAATTAAATATCTAGTTTCCAAAAAAGTTAAAAATAGTTGTAATAAGGAGTATGAAAAGCTATTCCCAATTTGTAAAATACTTCCCGCTGATAAAAAACTGAAATACTTAATAGGATTAGAGCATTACTACAGTGAAAATTATAAAATAAATGTAAGCAATAAATATAATACTAGAACCGTAAGAGAGAAAAGACTAGTTCAACCAAAAGTGACCAATTACTATGGGGAAAGAATGACAAAGTATTAGTACCGAACGTGTTTAATAATATAGATATATTAAATAAAGTCCTAAGTGTAGCAAAGGCGTGTTGAAATCAAAACTAAAGGACCTGTTTCTCAATGACAAATAGAGAGCGTCTACTTGCCATCGAAAAATAGGACCGCATCAATACCTGTTATGACTGTATCAACATTCCTGTTTTAAAAGGAAATTATTCTAAGATTGCATGATAGTGTAAGAATATGAATTGTGTACCTAAGTAAATGAGCGTGTCTCGCCATTAAATGTCAAAGTTTGGCGAGGTATATTATGCATAATCTTGTCTTGATAATAAATAATATAAAAAAGAAAATCGAGTTTATATTGGCGTCACTATATCCAAGTGGCTCAAGCGAATTTTGAGTTCGCCAATTGGATCAAAGTATATACCTGAGCTCGTGTCGATTTGTTGGATGAACTCTGGGTGACCTTGGGCCAGTACGCTGTAATAAAAAGAGACATCTAGATGAATCTCTATATACTATTCTTATATAGAAATAGTTTTAGTTTTATGCTATGTTTATTATATATCGAATGTTTATACCTACTTACAAAAAAAAAACTGTGTGGTGTCGTGGGACACCAGATACGAACGAAGTTCCTTATTATAAAAATATTAATTTCAAGTTCTATTCGAGGTATAAAGAAAATAATTATTCGGGTATACATTTTTTATTATGATTTTTTATCGATAAAAATCAAAATTATATAGTATATATAGATTTATAAAAATATATAATAATAATAATAACAGTCATCACGTAGACTATACATTAGACACTGTATAGCTATCATACATAGACTATACATAAAAATTTTACGTTACGGACGTTTTTGGCGGCTAGGTTACCCCTCCGTAACGGATATAACGTCCCCCCCATATGGAACTTCGTTCCAAAAATAGTAATAGAAAAATAGTGTTTAATAATAATAGAAAAGTGTTTAGCCGCCGAATTAATGTAAAATAGTTTTAGTTTACTGTTTGGACTTGTTCTTTGCCTTCCACATCTTTTAGTGTTCGTTTTGGATTGTATGATAAATTGTTTAGCCCGATCACGAGTATGTGCCATTCGATGTTGCAACACCTTTACATACTCGGGGTAGGTGGTAGTGGAAGTGTCGTTGTAAACAGAGTCGGGGATATGAGATTTATGCTTTTTTATATTATAGGGGCCAAACGAGCAGACGGGTCACCAGTGACTACCGACGCCCATGGACACCTGCAACTCAAGAGACACAAGTATGTTGCCGGCCTTTGAGATGGGACGCTCTTTTCTTGAAGGTTTGAAAGTCGTATCGGTCCGGAAATACCGCAGGCGACAATTTGTTCCAGGGATTGGTTGTGCGAGGCGAAAAATTTCTGGAGAACCGCACAGTGGTGGATTGCCAATCATCCAGGTGATGGGGAGGAAAGTTTTGTCGCCTTGAACGATGGCGAAACGTTGCGGCCGGTATAAATCCGAACAATTCCTCGGAGTACTCCCCATGATACATGCGATAGAGAATGCAGAGTGAAGCCACATCTCTACGCAACGCCAAGGGGCCAAGCTTATCTATTTTTAAAAACGAGAGCCTCTCACGATAGGAAACAACTGTTTTAACTTTTCCAATCGAATAAGTTAAGTGACAGACTGCGTAATGTGGACGCCAAACTAAGGTACCGTATTCTAGAATGCTTCTAACAAGGCTGTTATAAAGAAATATCTTATTTTCCGGCTTATGAAAAATCTTACCGTTCCTGATTATAAATCCTAGCATATTTGATCATCAAAATGGTTGACTTTGGTGACTAAGAGGAGATATGTTTTGTTTTCTATTGTAAGGGGTGAAAATGGGCACATGGTTCTTTCTGATTGTAGAAATTCATTGCGATTTAGTTCTGGACAACTATCAAGAACTTCTTGAACATAAGGCATGGACTCGTCCATACTTATAGAGGTAGGTATATTAATCTTTTTGTGCTTTTAAGTAGAGTGTCATTGTGTTCCATTATTAAGGTATTATACACTCTTACGGGTAATTTTAGGAATCTGGTGTAGGATGCGTCAGACTGAGACGGAGAAGGTTGGTTGGGAACGGATAAGTTTTCAGGGTCTTGACGGCTAGTTGAATGGTTTTAAGGTTGATCACCGAAACAAAAAAATCAAAAATATCGAAAATGTGCGGGTAGATGAAGAAGTTTCTAGCTCACGACCTCGACGACGGAGGGCGTGCACCACTGAGCCAGTCAGCCTGTGACCACGGCCAGTGCAACCTGGTCCATAGATTATACACTAATAACTGGAGATAGATACACCACTCTGAATCAGTTTTGAAAAACTATGTACTATGACCGATAGATGGAGTTCATTTTATTTGAACTGAGCGCCGGTAGATGGCTCTTTTAAATGAGCCAAGTTTTGCAATGGCATTAAACAAGAAAATAAAAAAAAAAAAAAGGTTTATTTGGTTGATAAAATAAGCAATAAAATACTGCAAAACTTAGCCCACTTCACTAAAAAAAAAGGTTCGATAGAAATGAAATTAAACTCAAAACGGTGAATGTAATTTTATATAATCTTTTTTTTCTTTTATGATCGTGGGTCTTAAAATATTTTATGGCTTGCATTTTTGTTGGATCATTTAAGGAATCACAGCTTAATTTACCCTTAAGTAGTCTGTTAACATTAGTGCACCAACTATGAATTACGACATTAACCATTAAATTTGTTAAATAAGCATAAAATTTGTTTTAATGATCAGTACATAACAGGAAAGAAAAATTGCAAAATATGTTTACTTTTTCAATTATAGTATTTTTCAATTTGTTTGTATGTGGTTCCTCTTGCACTTTCAATATCCAAATTCACACGTAAACAAAGTCTAGTATAGAATAGCAGAGTCCATCGTATATGACGGATAGCACGAGTCCAAGGGATAAGCAGGGTTAAACGTTTTAAGAAGATATCACAAAAACAAGCACAGTCCAGAATTTCATGGTAAAATTATCAAAACACAATAGGCAGTTATCAAATTTTAAAACTTTGAAACCGTTTGTAAAAAAGGGTAACCGAACAACGTCAATCAGTCTTCTGTCAAAACCCACCAACTAATTTACTATCAATGATTTAATATCAATGACTAAAAACATCTTAGTTTAATATTATTTAAATATAAATTACATGTAAGTAATTATATTGTGTTTTTATTCTCTTCAAATTTAATTTGTAATAAAAGCCTCTAAATAAATAAAGATTAAAAAAAAAATATTTCAAGAATTATTACAATTTTCTGTATTCAACTTGGTTGAGCACATTATGTGACCCAAATTAATTATTAATTAACTTTTGCATATTCATTCAATAAAACGGGGTTTTCTTTGATAATTAGAAGCATAAATAGATACTTCCAAATGGTTTCAATTAGTTAGCATTTGAGGCTGTTTGGATCTCGCGCCTTTACGATTGGTGACGGTTTCGTCAGCTCTGGCGACACCAGCGCGGCCCCTGATTGGCTGTCGCCAACGCGGCTAAAACAAAATGGACATCGCATTCTTTCTGATTTTGAAAAATGCTCTCGGCTCTCGTTCGGCAAATGTTCAACACGTAATTTTTTGGTGCTTTGATGAACAATTGTGTAATATAAGTGAAGCCGCAAGAACCCTTTAAACATCGCCCTGCAGGGACTTCGGACATTGTTCGATATCTGGTTGGTGTAATTGCTACACGGCTGACTGAGGACAGGTGTGCTGGAAGGCGTACCCGAGCTGATCTCCAGGTTAGTGGGACCAATAGTTTTCGGTGCTACGTTTGAAACCATTTGTTTACTCAGTTTCTACAGAGTGGGTTTAATGGGAATATAAATATATTCTAAAGAAAAACATAAGTAAGTTCCCGCGTGTTGTCGGCTATTTACACGCCGCTTCACCATAGTTATGGTCCTTCAGATCCTGGATTATGTACTAGCATATCATACATTCAATTAAATACAGTTTTTAAGCAATATTTTTAAATAAAATACTTGGATGTTCGCAGAATAACGAAACTAAAGTTTTCTCGAAGTACCTACTTATTTTTACTTCAGTTAAAATATCCATCGAAAAATAATATTTAACATTTTTCTTTATATTTATCAGGAATTATCAATTTAAAATGTCTAAAGACAGCATAATGGAGGATGCAGAAGATGCAATTCATCCTAAGTTCGTCCTTCTGACGGCAAAAAAAGAACGAATTTTTTCTCGTATGAATGAGTTATATAAGCTTAGCATAACATTTCTAATTTTGCATCGAGAAGCAACGAAAATTTCATGATTAAGTCCGAATTAATCGATCAAATGCGTAGTCAATTTGAAAATATTTTAGATGAGTTAAATGACCTCGAGTTATCTCAAGATTCATCATTTAAACCAGATTTTAGACCATTGGATGCATTTGATGATCTATATCTTACAGTAAAACGCACCCGAAATAATGTTATTCAGGCTTTGTTACCTGATAAATCATCACATAATTATTCGTACTCATGTAGTGTTTCTAGTAGAATTAAATTGCCCCCTATAGAACTGCCCAGCTTTGACGGCCACACCGAAAACTGGCCTAAGTTTTATGAAAGTTTTAAATCTAACATTCATAACAACACTCAGTTGACTGACTCGCAGCGCGTGCAGTATTTGGTGGGCAAACTGACACGCGACGCTCTCAAAGTCACGGCAGGTATTGTGCCTTCAGGCGATACGTATGAAATAATCTGGGATAGCTTGGTTAAAAGGTTTCAGGATAAACGTGCAATGGGCACGCATTATCTAAATAATATTTTAGAGTCTAAAGGTTGTACAAACACAGCTGACAGTCTTGATACATTTATAGGTATGTATGCCTCATCCGTCGCTGCATTAAAACAGTTAGGTATTGAAGACTTGTCCGATTTTATATTGTTTCATTGTGCATTTAGAAAAATTGATTTTCATACAACTCAAGCGTTCGAATTATCCGTTCGTAACAAAGAAATTCCGTCATACAGTGATTTAGTATCATTCGTACAAGACCGAGTTAAAATATTGCAGCGTTCAAATAATAATAACTCGACGCGCTCGACGCGGGTATCGAACAGTGGCGCGAGCGCGGCTGCATGTAAGCCGTCCGCTTGTCATTCAGCTCGTCCGCATACTTATAAGTCGTTTGTAGCGAGTAATGGTAATGTACCTTCTGCTTTGCCGGCGCGATCGTGCGATTTTTGTAAACAGACTGATCATTTAATTAATGCTTGTTCTCAGTTTAAAAACTTTAATACTCCGTACGCGAGATTTGAATTTATTAAATCAAAACACGGATGTGTGAATTGCTTAAGTGCGTCGCACACTGTTACGTCTTGTAAATCGACTCATGTTTGCAATGTGTGCAAGAAAAAACATCACACTTTCTTACATTTCGATAATAAAGATCATAAAGTTATTAGATCGAAGGGGGGGACCGGTGAGGGGTCAATGACACCGCATATGGTTCGGTCCTCTTCATGCGCTTCGCAAGGCCATTCGGAAGTAAACACAAATACACGTGTCGCGAAAAGTTGCTTAGCGGACAATAGCGCATCTTTTACGACTAACCCCTGTAGTGATACGTCTTATCATAACGTTGATGTTAACCCTACAAATGCTACGTTGTCATTAAGTACCGAAGTGACACCGACCGCGTCAATTTTACTGTCAACCGCGCAAGTTTACGCGAAATGTCAGAATGGCAATAAGAAGATAATACGATGCCTTATAGATAACGGCTCACAAAATAATTTAATAACCGTCGATTGTTGCAAGGCGCTTAATTTAGTCATAATTCCTTTGAGTAATTCTTTTGTCAAAGGAATCGGGTCCGCTTCTCAGCCGATATTAGGCTACGTTAATGTGGACATTGAGTCCCGTGTATACTCTCATAATAAATACACAATACGTGCACTGGTCGTTGAGTGTATTACGGATCAGTTGCCTACGCATTATATAACCAAAGGTGACGTAGGCTATTTAGAGGAATTGCCGCTTGCTGATTTAACTTGGAATATTCCCGGTAATGTAGATGTCGTATTAGGTGCGCAACTTTTTCCATATATTTATTTAGGTAACAAAGTGGAGTCAGGCACTGATGCACCTCCCGCTTTACTGACCGCGTTCGGGTTTGTGCTCATGGGTGATTACCCTAATAATAACATTTCTAATAAATCTTCTTCGTCGTTTTCCGCACTAGCTTTGAATGATTTGGTTCAGAAGTTTTGGCAACTGGAAGAAATACCGAACATGCAATTTTTAAGTCCAGAAGAGACTGAATGCGAAAACTTGTTCGCGTCATCTGTGTCTCGAACTGATGATGGTAGATATTCGGTCGCCTTACCTTTTTCTAAGAACCCGAGTGAACTGGGTAACTCTCGCACTGCTGCACATCGTCGTTTTATGGCTTTAGAACGTAAATTCAAACAATCACCTGAGTTAAAAGAAAAATATAACAGCGTCATTAATGAGTATATTGACAAGGGTTACTTGTCCGAAGTCATCGAGTCCGATATTTCTGATGAGGGATATTACATTCCGCATCACGCCGTGACCCGGCCGGATAAACCAATGCCGCGGATCGTACTCGACGCTAGTGCTGCAACTCATACAGGGTTGTCACTTAACAACATCTTACATACCGGCCCAAACTTACAGGCAGATTTATTTCTACTTTTACTTGATTTTCGACTTTTTCCGGTCGCTGTGACCGCTGATATAAAACAAATGTACTTACAGATTGAAGTTCCTAGTGAACATCGTAAATATTTAAGAATTTTATATAGGTTTAGTAATAATGAACTTATACGAACCTTTCAATTTAATCGAGTCCCGTTTGGACTCAAGTCTAGCCCATACCTGGCAATGCGGACAGTGCGTCAGTTAGCGCAGGACATGAGGCCTCATTTCCCGGAGGCTGCCAAAGTGGCAGAGTCTAGGCTGTATATGGACGACATGGTTCATTCTATTGTAGATGAAGCCAGCGCTGTTCGTCTTTCACGAGAATTGATCTCTTTGTTTAAGTCTGGTGCCTTTGATTTGGTGAAATGGACAAGTAATTCTAAAGTTTTACTTGAAAACTTACCAGGCTCGCATTGTAGTGCGGTGGATTTCTGTGTAGATTCTTCTAACAATACCTCTAAGGTGTTAGGTCTCTCATGGGAACCAGTTGGTGACAGATTCTTCTTCACGACTTATAATTTTGTAGAGAAGTGTACTAAACGTAACATACTATCGATAGTGGCGCGATTATTTGATGTCCTCGGCTTGGTAGCCCCCCTTATTTTATATGCTAAGTTACTCATCAAGGAACTGTGGCTGTGTAATATTGGATGGGATGACACTCCTCCAGAAAGTGTTGTTCAAAGGTTCATAGCGTTCACACAGGAGTTGCCGTTGATTTCTTCTTTAAGGATTCCTCGCCATGTTGGTCCCTCGCGCGACAGCACCGTGTTGATCGTTGCCTTCTGTGACGCTAGCATGAGTGGTTATGGTTGTGTCATATACCTACATACTACTGATTCGGCTGGGAACATCACATTGAGGCTGTTGTGTGCTAAATCAAAGGTGTCCCCCACTAAGGTGACCACACTTGCTCGTTTGGAACTCTGTGCCGCGGTCTTGATGTCCAAATTGATACGAACTGTTCGTGAAACTTATAATGAGCGTCTGCCTATTGCTGGTATATATGCATTTTCGGATTCAACCATCGCTCTTTCATGGATTCATTCCTCCCCGCACCGGTGGTCTGTTTTTGTCAGCAACCGTGTTGCTCAGTGTCAGGAAAATTTAAATTCTGAACACTTTTATCATGTCGCCGGAATTGAAAACCCGAGTGATTGCCTTTCGCGTGGTATGTTACCCTCACAGCTCGTTTCACATGACTTGTGGTGGTACGGTCCTGCGTGGTTGCGTCTTGCTCAGGAATGCTGGCCAATCAGGCCGTTCACTCCTACTAATGGCAGAGAACTCCCAGAACATAAAGCTCAAATTTTGACTGTGACCTCACATATTGAGTCACCTTTGTTATGCGACTTAGCTCTTCGTATCTCTTCATGGGAGAAACTCTTGCGCGTTATTGTTTTTATTCTTCGTTTTATTCGTCGTAAGGATGACGAGAAGTTGAAATCCATTGAGGGTTTATTAATTGCAGAACGTGTTATGGTTCGTACAGTACAATCTGTGCATTTCGCACAGGAAATAAATCTCATCAAATCAGGTAAATTACCTTCAAAGAAATTACAGAGTTTGTCGGTTTTCCTCGATGAAGAGGGCATACTGAGAATTGGTGGAAGACTTTCGAAGTCAGATCTTCCCTTTGATGCTAAGCATCCTGTACTTCTCCCTAAACATAACTATGTTGTAAATTTAATTATTAAGCATTTTCATATTGTGAATTGCCACACTGGACCGGGACTTCTCATGTCTATTTTGAGACAGCGATTTTGGATATTGGATGCCAGATCAGTTGTCAGGTCTCAGGTTAGGAAATGCAACACCTGCTTTAGAGTGAAACCATCGCATCCAACCCCCAAAATGGCTGATTTACCAGCGTATCGGGTGGCTGATGCGAAGGCGTTCGTTCATACCGGAGTTGATTATGCCGGTCCATTTAATATAACATTAACTCGTCGGAGAGGTCAGCGCTCACAAAAGGCGTACATTTGTTTGTTTATATGCCTAGGTACAAAGGCAGTTCATGTTGAGTTGGTCTCAGAATTGACTTCTGATGCTTTTTTGGCCGCGTTCAAGAGATTTATATCCCGCCGCGGACCAGTAGCTTGTTTATACTCTGATAATGGCACTAATTTCGTGGGTGCTAAGGCTCAATTAGATGATATATTTCAATTCCTTATAGATTCTGAATTTCAACCGGTTTTAAAACGAGAGCTTAGCACTCGGCGTATCCAGTGGAAGATGCTGCCACCTAGGTCCCCCCATTTTGGTGGGATGTGGGAAGGGAATTTAAAAAGCTTAAAAACTCACCTTTATCGCGTGATAGGTAGTCAACTTCTCACGTATGAGGAGTTGCAAACCGTATTAGTGCAAATAGAGTGCATCATGAACTCTCGACCACTCACCGTGGTATCGTCTGACCCTTCACCGGAAGTTCTAACTCCCGCACATTTTTTAATGTCGACCCCGTTGCAGTACTTGCCTGCCGTGGATTTGTCTGATGCGCGTATCAACCCTGTTAAACGTAAAGAGCTGCTTGATAGCATCGTGCCGTCTTTCTGGAAGAAATGGCGACTGGAATACCTGCACACGCTGCAAGTTAGGCAGAAGTGGACTGCCCCAGATCGTCCTATTGAAATTGGAACAGTCGTACTTGTAGGACAGGATAATTGTCCACCGTTAGTATGGCCGTTAGGTGTAATCATTGAAACGCATCCAGGGTCTGATAAAGTTGTACGTGTCGTGACGGTGAAAACCAATTGTGGGATTTACAAACGGCCGGTTGTAAAGGTATATCCTATTCCGACACAATAATTAATTAAAGATTAAAATAAATAAACAAAACTTAAATAGATAAATATGCATCCTTAAACCTTAAACTCTGTAATATGTATATATGGATAATATTCCTAATGAGAGAGTTGTTCTTTTTTTAAACAAATAAAAACGAAATTATATTTAGATAGCATAAACTTAAATATTATAAAATAAAATACATGTTTTCTTTTGAAAGTTCTGCGAACTTCCAAGGCGGGCAGCATGGTTGAGCACATTATGTGACCCAAATTAATTATTAATTAACTTTTGCATATTCATTCAATAAAACGGGGTTTTCTTTGATAATTAGAAGCATAAATAGATACTTCCAAATGGTTTCAATTAGTTAGCATTTGAGGCTGTTTGGATCTCGCGCCTTTACGATTGGTGACGGTTTCGTCAGCTCTGGCGACACCAGCGCGGCCCCTGATTGGCTGTCGCCAACGCGGCTAAAACAAAATGGACATCGCATTCTTTCTGATTTTGAAAAATGCTCTCGGCTCTCGTTCGGCAAATGTTCAACACGTAATTTTTTGGTGCTTTGATGAACAATTGTGTAATATAAGTGAAGCCGCAAGAACCCTTTAAACATCGCCCTGCAGGGACTTCGGACATTGTTCGATATCTGGTTGGTGTAATTGCTACACGGCTGACTGAGGACAGGTGTGCTGGAAGGCGTACCCGAGCTGATCTCCAGGTTAGTGGGACCAATAGTTTTCGGTGCTACGTTTGAAACCATTTGTTTACTCAGTTTCTACAGAGTGGGTTTAATGGGAATATAAATATATTCTAAAGAAAAACATAAGTAAGTTCCCGCGTGTTGTCGGCTATTTACACGCCGCTTCACCACAACTAATTTATAGTAAAGTGCCATCTATGAACTTAAACTGAAAACTAAGCTTTAGTTTTAGGTACTGTAATGGATAGATGACAGCATTTTCTATGCATATTTTTGTTTGACCCGATTGTATGACAGTTGCATACCCCTGACCTGGTCGAAACGCCAGGCAATTCAGAGGTATGTAATACCTTTTCGTGATCGCGTTAATTCCCGTGTGAACACATAAATATATCATGGAACGCGAAAATTTAAAAGTTTTCCTGGACAGCTTTGGCAAGGACCAAAATGGAGGACTTCCAGAAAAGGGACTCACTAGTCTTTCACCAATTCTGCCGACGTGCTCCGACTTCGCCTTGGCAATGTTTCTTTTGAAGGACCTGGAGGCAAAGGTGAATTGCTTTTTAATGTCCAGTACATTTGTTTACATTCCGTACCGTCGGTGCATTTGCCCATGCTTGGTTGTGGTCATAACTCTTCCATAGCTGGGATAAGCCAAAATTTTTTTTTATATTAGTTGATACATTTTGATAATGTTCCTCTGATGTTAATTTTAAAACAATATTCTACGATAGCCATTTTTTTATCCAGGTTGTCCAATATTTTTAAATCCATATTTCTTTTAGGGATGTTTATGTCAACTATAGCATCATAAATATATAATATATAAATAAACAACGTATGCGTTACGTTCATTCATTGGTAGAATAGGGTCATTTTTAACACAAAAACAATTTTATTGGTAATTATGACCGAAGCTTTTGGAAACAAACACTTGCACCTTATTATGAATGTAATAAAAAAAAACTCTATGGTATGTTTCCAAACTCAAACCTTTGAAAAAAGTAAAGATTTTTATATTCTGGCCCGTTATTCTAATTATAGTTGTGATTTGGATACAAGGTGATATTTCCTTTATCGACGCTAACGAAGACCTGTGGAACAAACTAGAACGATTACAAAATCTATTTATACGTTTCATTTTCAGTTTAAGGAAGTATGATCATATTTCTGAATTCCGGAAACAACTGAAATGGCTACCTATTCATTCACATCCTTTCTTTACTCAGTTCGGTTCTTCAAAATCCTAACTTTCCTTCATATCTGCGTGAGCGCTTCTAATCCTTGTTGCTCCTCATCTTCTCCTTTGCTTATAATTCCTTCTCATAATTCTACTCGTTATGATAATTCTTTCACTGTTACTGCGGTACGGCAGTGGAATTCCCTTTCCCCTTCCCTGACTGTTTTTAGGAAAAGAATTAAGGACTTTTTTCTGTCTCAGCAATAATCAGACTATTAATTTGTATGTATGTATATATGTATGCATATGTTTAACATATTATTTATAGTGTATATATGGAAATATATGTAAATTTATATTGCGAACAAATACTTGTTATTCTGTAGGTAAACATGTAGGTATACATTGTATATTTATAGCTTAGGTTTTTGATTTTATGTTTATTTAATTATTTTTAACGTACACACTCTATTTATTATTTTCTATCCTCTCTTCACTCCCAAGGTTTGCTGGAAGAAAACTCAACTATTGGTTAAGCTCGTCTTTGTACATGCTATTTTCCTTCCTCCATTTTTATTTCTGTGTACAATAAAGAATATAAGGTGAGTTTTGACTTTTGAGTCGTGTTTCTTTTGACCTGTGCAAACTTTTACTAAATTGAATATGTTTGGCACAGACCGCAAGTTAACTTGTATTTTAAAATACCGAAATTGTTTTGCGACCTAATAGGTTAAGCAAGCCTAACATCACAATTTGAATAAATAAATAAATACATATGTATGTACGTTTAAGAAACGACATTATATGAAATTATCGGCAATCGTTAAAAGCTCGAAGTGTTACTGTTACGTTTTGTTCTGTTAAATTAAAGTTTGTGATTGTGATTTGCGTACATATCAAAGAATAGGTGTATTTTATACTTCATTACTTTTATTTAAGTGAAAACTTGACCAGTATATTATTCAGGATATGTGTTAGATAGTCTTCTTTCGTTTTGATTAAATATATACATATGTGTTAGACTGTGCATGTCGCGGTATCGATTCCAGCTGACTAAAATATGCATGTTATAATGTCTATTTTGGTCTTGGTCTGAGTATTTCCATGTATGCTAGAACCCATAGTATGCTAGTTACGCATTTAAGACTAAAAACCTTAAAACACACCTTGTTCCATAACTATTAAACTAACATCTGGTTTCTGAAAGGCTGATCATACCAAAATATTGTTCAATTAACAGAGCTGTTAAGTTAACAGCAGTGTCAAATCAGTTCATGTTTCTGAAACATTGATTAAAGAAAAAAATACTAGGAACATTCGAATAATCGAACGGCATTTGACATAAGATATTGCATTAAATTTGACAGCTCTGTTAACTGATCCGATTATCAAATCAAAGTGCCTAATCATGTTTTCAGCAACTCAATATATACTTGACAAGAGGTTTGGGATACGATCATACAGAACAGACATAATTTCAGCAACTTCGTTATTTTCTAAACCTATACTTATTTTCGTATGGATATTATATATATTAAGGGAAGTGGTCAGGATTGCAAACGCTTACCGGTAGCTATAAATGCACCCAACATCATTGATGTGTATTATATACCGAATAATATATATATATATATATATATATTTATGTAATTGTATAAGTTTTTAAGCTCGGAACCGTAGACAGTAATAAATACTTGTATAAAAGTCAGTTCGATGTCTACTAAAGGCCTATCAGAAACAAACACTCAACACACAATGCAACAGAGACGCAGGCGTCTTTATCTGTTTTTTTTTTTTAATTCGAAGCTCACATTACGTTTCTATTAAGTACATGAAATAGCCTGTGAATCCAATACAATTCCATCCCAAGCGTTTTTATCCTGCATATAATCCACTACTGAGTAATAGCCCTTAAGGCATAGCTGTCGTTTTACTGTGGACTTAAACTTGTTTAGACTCAACACTTGAATATTATTATCTGGGATTTTATTATAATAATATCGCCTACATTGACCTTGAAACGACTTGTTAGTTTTTTGAGCTTAGAGGCAGGTACAACAAGTTTATGTTTATTACGCGTGTTAAAAGAGTGTATATCACTTTTTTACATAAGTGATCTTTATTTTTATGAAGGTAAATTAGGTTTTCATAAATATATTGGCACGCTACCGTCATTATGTTAATTTCTTTAAATTTCTGCCTCAGTGAATCACGATTGCTTAAGTTATAAATTGCTCGAATAGCCCTCTTCTGCAGCACGAAGATAGATTGAATATCGGCGGCATTCCCCCACAGTAGATTACCATTCGACATTATACTATGAAAATAACTAAAATAAACTAATCTGGCTGTTTCAACATCAGTCAGTTCACGAATTTTTCTAACTGCGTATGCTGCTTAGCTGAGTCTATTTGGTAATTTATCAATATGAGAGCCCCATTAAAGCTTAGAATCAAGTGTAATGCCTAAGAATTTTGTGGTATCCACTAGTTCCAACTCGTCTTCATTAAGTAGTATAGTTGTTTTCACCTGTTTAACGTTTGGAGTAGTGAACCGGATACATTTAGTTTTTCTCCATTAAGAAGTAAGTTGTTAACATTAAACCAGAGAACCACTTTCGAAATAGCATCGTTTACGTCGTCAAAATTTGTACACATACGTTTTAGCCCAAATATGAGTGAAGTATCATCCGCAAACAACACTTTCTTGTGGTTGTTCTTAACAATATAAGGTAAGTCATTAATACAGATTAAGAACAAAGTGGCCCAAGTATAGATCCCTTCGGAACTCCCATTTTTACCACAGACCCTGGAGATAGCTTGCCATTAATATCGACTTTCTGAATCCTATTACTTAGATAAGAAGTAAGAAGATCCAGCGCCGTGTCTTTGATACCGTAGTGATATAATTTCATGAACAACACTATCAAAAGCTTTAGATAAATCGAAAAAATGCCTAGAGAATCGTGGGCATTCTCCCAGGCAACAAAAATATATGTTTTACAAGCTCTACACCGACATCAGTTGTGGAGCGACCCCTTGTATAACTGAATTGCTTATTATGTAACAAATTATGGTAATTAACGAAACTTCGCATTTGATCATAAACGATTTTTTCAAAATTTTTACTGAATACTGGTAGTACAGAAATTGGTCTAAAGTTAGTTGGATCTGAAGTACTGCCAGATTTGAACAATGGAATGATTTTACTGGATTTCATCAGATCAGGAAATACACCACTATCTACGCACTGATTAAATATAAATGATAAATGACTAGCAACTATAGTAATGACAGTTTTTGTAATGATTACAGAATTTCCCCAGAGGTCGGCTGCTTTTTTTTAGGTTTAGCGTATTAAAAGCTTTGATAATTTCAAAATTACTGACATATTGAAACCTAAATACACTGTCATTCCTATCAACATTCTCCTTCAAAATTTATTCTGCAAGAGCTGGTGAGAAGTTCAAAGATTTAGTAGTCGACACAGGAATATTAGTAAAAAAGTTCTCAAAAACAGAGGCTACTTCTATATCTGACGTTACTTGTTTGTTGTTAATTTTCAAACTAAACTCATTGCTTTGGTTGTGATGTTTTCCAGTCTCGCTATTAAAAGGTTCCAAGTGGTCTTAACCTTATCATCGCTACTTTTAATCTTTGAACTCAGAAAACGAGACTTTGCTAATTTACAAAGCTTCCTAAACAATTTAGAGTATTCTTTGACATATATGTAAAATTGTTCACTATTATTGTAATTTCTTTTATCATATAACTCATAAAGTCTCTTTCTGCTCTTGTGTAAGCCTATAGTAGCCCATTCACTAAATGTGGGTTTACCTTTCACTACAATCGTTTTGGGTGTAAAAACTGAATTAAATTCTGAACAGAAGTATTAGGGTTGGAATCTGTATCTAAAAATGGTATGTTGTAAGCAATCTCTGCAATCGTTGCAAGTTTTAGGTATTGCCACAATATTTCTCTTTGCCACTTTTTCATTCCTATTGTAAAAATAAATTTGTTGACCGCAATGATCAGAATCTAATTGATTTATTATTTTCTTTAATTACAATATCTGTAAATATATTGTCTATACAAGTGGTTGTAGTGGCTGTGATTCATGTAGGCTCCAAAAACAAGTTTTTTAGCTTATATGACTGGAATAGTGTTCTGAACTTAGTCGCTAAACCAGAATCTATAACACACTCAAAACAATCATACAAAGCTGAAGGAGGTCTGTATATACTAATTACAATAAAACGCTTGAGTTCTATACAGGCTATTTCTGCAGTTCGTTCAACCGATAAACTAAGAATGTCATGGCGCTCCTTAAATTTAAATTGGTTATTTATGAGTATCATAGAGCCACCATGTATTGCATTAGCTCTGCTGAATGAGCTGCCTATCTGGTGGTTATCAAAATTGAACATGAACTGATCGCTTTTTAACCAATGTTCAAGACGCAAAAAAATATCAACAGCATTACAGTTCATGAACAATTCTATTTCTAGGTCTTTGCCCATCAGCCCTCTAATACTCTGGTGAACCAGATTTATGTAATTTAAGTTATTATTACTTATTAATTTATTAAACTTATTACTAACTTGATTATTACCTAGCTGAGATATTTGACTTTTTATATTCTTATTTATAATATGATAACTTCAAGAGGTACTCTCTTTTGTCTTAGTAATTAAATTACTAGAAATGTCACATTTACTATATGATATGTCAGTGGTATAATTGTTTGCCAACAAATTGGCAAAATCGTAATTACAATAAATTAATGTCAATTTGCTCAATAAAAGCAATGTTTTTAGCCAAGTTCTTGGCTGTTACTGTGAAATAATATGATAGCGATACTGCTATCTGTCTCTTAAAATAAATTGAAAGGTAATGTCTACCTTTCGTCAAAAAACATTATTAATTTTTAATTTTCGTCAATAAGATGAAACTTATTATAATTTGTACCATTAATTTGACAAGTTAAATTATGCATTGTAATATTTAAATTATGTTTTATAAATTTCTCTTCCTGTGACAACCCTTTACTCAGTGTAAGGGAGTGTAAACATTACAATTATTTCTACATTTAATTTGGACAATGTTGCAAAATGTCTAATAAATTTATTTTTCTTTACATTCCCCCTATTCCCAATAAATATGATTAGAGAAGTATTTTTATTCAATAGACTACAAGAATTTAAAACCTTTTCCATAATATTATTATAATTTTGATAAGTTTGGCATGCAATGATTGTTGATTGAATAACCCGAATATGAATTTAACATAAGGGGTCCCATGCCCTTTCCAATTTCATCATTAAACATACCTATATTTTGGTTTGGGTTAAAATTACATGTATTCTTTTTCGAATCTGCTTGCTCTATGTCGTTTCTAACTAATCTAAATCTAAATCTGTGATACTCAAAGACATTCAGTAAGAATTCAAAATTTAAAAATGGGATTAAATTAGTAAAAAATACAATTCATAATATTTTTTGCAAATTTGCATCTTAATTCAATCACAGCACACTTACTTATCGAAGTAAGAAGGGGTGCTCCCTGCGTGACGGCTCATAGTGGATACTTTTTTATTTGATGTTTTGTGGAATACGTGACACGATCTTAGCTTGGAACCTACTTCTGGAATGTTCTTGAGACGACAAATCCTACTTTGCCCTACAGAGTTCGATATTGTTTTTTGTTGGAAATAATCCAATAAAAAAGAGACAGTTAGTATTCGAGTGTTTTGTCTTGGAAAACGTGTTTACCTGTAATAAAAGTCAGATCACACATCTACTCAATCAAGCTCTAACACAATGCGATGAGTTTTATAAGATGAGAGAGCAAACAATAATTATCTTTTAAAAAGTATCACTGTCTTCAATGCGCCTAAAAATACCCAAAATTGCTTCAACTTTGCCTATACAATTTTAAGAGTTCCCTTGATTTCTCCAGGATCCCATAACCAGATCCTGACCTGATGACCATGGGATCACTTGAAAGTATAACCTTTCAAACAAAAGAAGAATTGAGTAATCGGGGAAAATACATAAAAAGTCTGACTCGCGCACCAAGAGTTCCGTAAGCAAACAAACTTGTACTATTTAGATAGTACGCCCATCTCGGGAATCAATTGTCGAAGATTTTTGCCTGTCTTTTTCGAAAGACAAACTTAACTTTGAGGTTTCGATGTACGACAAAGTCAACAATCCAACCGCAAAATATAAGTTGCGATATATAAAAAATCCGAAAGTCGTTGATTTGTTATTCACATAAAAAAAAAAAATGATTTTGTGGTTACAAATTTTATTAATTTCATATTTTTTTTAATACTTTTCGATTTTAATTATTGCTTAAAAATTTACATCAGTTTTTAAATAATTAGTGTAAATCATTTATGCGATATTTCCTCGCTAAATCGTGTGCAAGTGAGAGGAATGGTTAATAATATGATTATACCTAAACAGTGATGATAAGTGTGAGTCACAAAATAAAGATTCTCTTAGCCTCTGCATTGATAGGCGGAGCGTGACCAGATCTATTGTCGACAGTCTCATATCGTTTCCCTTGGCGTATAAGAGAAGGCTCTTGATGATATTTGACGTCATTTACTCGCTTTGCGTGTGTAATATAAGTGTTATCTAACTCTAAACTGCAGTATTTACAAATGGTAAAAGTATAAAATTAAGTGAAAGAATAAATAAAAATATTTCAATAAATTATGTGAAGTTGTAACTTAAGAAAAAATGCGAAGAATTTCGAAAATCACACTACGTAATTAATGAAAATGAAGAATAATAAAATGAAAATGAATCAAATTGAAATAAAAGAAGGCAAAATTACTTTTAAACCGGATAAAATTAAAAGTGTTGTAACAGAGGAGAAAAGTAAACAAACAATGGATATTAATAACGAAAAAGAAAAAAATGTTGCTTCAGGGCATCCTGACAAGGACAATAATTTAGAAAATATTTTAAGTGACTTAAAAATATCTGGAAGATATCACTTACGATTTTTGTTTCTTATATGTTTGTTATGTATCATTACTGCAGGATTCCCTATAAATTATGTGTTTTCGGTAGAAAGCGTCAGCTATAGGTAAGTAATTAGTAATTGTTTATCGAAATTTGCAAAATTTGAAATATAAATTAGAACCAGTTGCTTCACCATATAATTTGAGTTATCCAATGAGTTTAATTTATATATAAAATATCATTTAAAAATTAATTACTAATCACGCCATGGAGGTCAAGTAATTATGTTTACGTACATATATGATTAAGGTGTGTTTCTATCATCACATAACTCTGAATGTGTTAAGAGTTCTTTGATGATAAAAGTGCTTACAAAAGGCTTAACCATAATTTGTGCTATGTTCGATTTCTTTGCTATGGATATTTTTAAACGATTTCAATAAGGAGAAAGTTCTCAATTCGACGGTTTTTTGTGTATGTTTCACGATATCGTGTTCGGTGTGTCCGTTGTTTCAATGCTTGTAAAGTCCCCCGAGACAAAGGAATCTTTCTTATGAGTGAGTTAGCTTTAAAAAGAAAAGATTAAAATTGAGATGGTTAGCTGCACTCTTCTGAAGGTATTAAGTACTTCTGTACTCAAGCCGCTCAATGCGGTTTCCTAATTTATAACAGCTGTGTGTAGCAAGAACTCAATAATTTGGAATGTAATGAAAAATGAAAAAGTAATCACAATTAGGTACGGCACTTTCGATTACAACGAGCCATGTGATTGATAAACTGCTGCCCAATGCTACTTGAACGGAATAAATAATACATAAACCAGGTGGCAAGTGAGAAAAGAAAACAGACAGACAGACATAAAATCGAGTTGCTTGATTTGGGACACAAAAACCTAATAGACTTTTGACTGACTGTATCAAAATCACTAAAAACGGTATTTGGACGTGAATTGAACCACGTCGTATTGCAGAAAGTTTCATCGTATTATTCCGTTAATAGGACATAGCATCTTTTTTTGTTTCTTCTACAGGTTAGGCCTCTGTTTTTCTTGATCACTGACGTCTATGCTTGACGAATGTGATCTGTTTGTCGTGTCGTGTCGTGAAATTATTTTGTAATTTTTATCTTATAACTTTAACCAAATATACTAGCTGGTATCAAGGACTTGTTGCAATACATAATCATTTTTTTTTCAAATTCAAATAAGAGTAAGAGGAATCCAATCAACTACTATTTCATTACTTATAATAATGGCATAATCAATCAAGTATGTAAATTAAAGTTGTTAGGTATACGTATAGACGACCTATCGTGGAAAGAACATATTGATTTCATTTGTAAAAAGCCAAATAAAAAATACTTACTTTGAAAAAGTCATGACAAAGCACTTCTTTAAAAACAGCTTTGATGATGTATCATGCATACGTATGTTCCGTGATGCGTTATAGTATAATAATCTGAGAGAACTCTACAGATATAGGGAAAGTATTTATAGCGCAGAAAAAATGTATACACAACAACACAAGTCCGTTTAAAAATGCCTGTTCCACAACTAGAGATATATCGAAAGAACTGTACTTATATACCTTTGATTTTTAATTCTCTGCTGAACTCGATAGTAGAACTCCCTCCTAATAAATTTTGTTTAGAATTGAAAAAATGGCTTTTTGGTGAGCGTTTTATACGATAGATGATTTTTTGAGAAAATTTCCATCTAGATTTTATATTTGTTGAAGTTAAATGTAAAAAAAATGTTTTAATAATGTTAATAGAATATGTCAATAAATATAATAATGTAAGTAATAATATAAATTAATGTTATGCGACAATAAGATACACAGAACATTATCGTGTTGAAGACATTTCGGTAACAATTCATAGAAATTAAATGTAAGTTACTAAGTTAGATTAATAACTAGTTATTTATGCAATTTTAATTTGCATGCCATAATTTGGCAAATGTGCTGGGCTAGTTAAATAACCAACGTAAAAGAACCACATGTGAGCAAATAAATGATTTTCATTGATTGAGTTTATGTAATAAATAATAGGACTAATGGGAATAGGTTAATGTGCGTAAGTTTATTTACAACTATAAAAACAATTTCCAATAGCAATTGTATCATCATCAATTTTTTTATTTTTATTTTTAAACGATGTTCTTTTTTGTATTATCTTCATATTGTAGTATTAGTTTTATCTTATGTATTTTTTTTGTAACAAACTTCAAAAAATATCCTTGATAAAATAACAATAAATAAACGAACATACCTAAATGTAGGTGCAGATCATTCATCAGTAAAGATATAAATTAATTACCCTTTAAACTGCTTCCAGATGTAAATACTCAAATTGTGAAAACACCGAACTGCCAATACTAGATGGGAATTCTACAATAGACTATAAATGCCATAAATATGAATTACTTCATCCAAATGGAACATGCACAGGAGACAATTTTGACACGTCCAGTAGCAATGATTGCTCGGAGTGGGTCTATGACAAACCAAATAGCTTTGTTGCCCAAGTAGGTTTCTTTTTATTTTTTTTATTTAAGCAACAATGACCTCAACCCACCTGATGAAAAGATACGGATGATACTAAAATGGTGGTCTTCAGTTTGATGGCCTCGAGATATACATTTTCACGCCACGCTTAAAAGACTCGGGGTTGTAGGTCGAAGGGAACACAATTTAATTATGTGGCAAAGAAAGAAGGTGCTAAACCGTTTGGTTCTTGTTGGGATCGTTTGAACTGTAAGGGAGTGATACCTTAGCCCGCCACGTGTTGTTCTGGATAGGAAAGGAGAGGGTGGGTTCAATTGGAAGATCCCTTCAGAACACTCGCCATAGTAGTTGGCGGTAGAATACTGCCAAAGAAGCTACATTTCTACGCAACTGCAGGGGTCAAGGGTGTTGGTGACCTCAGGACTCGCAATGAGGCGGATAGCACGTCGCTGCACTAACCTTGTTCACGACACCGAGTTTCCGTGAGGTCACTTTTATGATTCTCTTGATGTAGTTTACAGCGCACATTCATTCCGAGTATAAAGAGATTGTCCTGCAGTGGTAGTGGAGTATCTAGAAGAGTACGAAGGGGAAGGAAGAAAGATACCTTTTGCGGTAAACGCGCATGCCTGTGTTTTCTTGGTATTGAACTCAACTAGGTCCTTGGAATCCTATTTAGAGATGCTATTCAGGTCTTGGTCAAGTTCAGTGACAAGTTGCTGTCTTTTTTCTTCAATGTCGGCTTGCCTAGCCTTAGGATGTCCGCAAATCAAATGCGGCACTCTTCCAGAAAGTTGGTAAACATGTTGCAAAAGTTGAGACTGTAGATCGAAGGCCGGGAGTTTGAAATAGGCAATTTGTGCCAAATTATAATAATAATGATATCCATCCACGTTCATCGGTCATTAGGTTGTATATTCCGCGGCAATGTGGGGGTCATTGGTTTTTAAATGCCAAGACTCTCCATAGTCGCGAGGTATGCAACCTTAGAGATTACTTCCTCTCTGTTAACGTGGATGTGCATCGGCATGTGGTGGCAGTTGACAACGAACTCACTCCGCTTGCTCTAGCAAAAAAGAACTGGCGCAAACCTGCAGTAATCAATATTACAGATCGCATGGAGATATGGAAGGGCAAGGAGCTGCATGGACGTTTTTATCGGAACTTAAACCAGCCCGATGTAGATTTATTAGTATCTGAGTTTGGGTCATGTCACGGCTACGGTTTGGTGACCTCTTCGGAGAATCTGAAGGTTTTGTCTGTGCAATTACAGATGAAGTTGTTATGATGAATGATTATTGGAGGTATATCCCGAAGTACGGCACAATAGACATTTGTCGGGCATGTGATCCTCCCGGAGAAACCCTCAGGCATATAATTTCTTTTTATTCTCGCCTTGCCAACGGTGAATAGACATAACCAAGTGGCCAAGATAGTCCATTAGTAACTTACTCTTAAATATAACCTTGTGTCTGTTGAGTTACCCTACCCTACTACTAAGTAAGTACCTTTACCTTTATGTATGTGCCCAACCCAGTTCTCGAAAATGGTCGTGCAACATTGTACTAGGATCGATCTATCATCACTGACAGGACTATTTTTGCCAATAACCCTGATATAGAGTTGATAGACCGGTTAGAGCACCGAGCAATGATTGTTGACATTACCATTCCCCATGACGACTACCTCTTAAAAGCCGAAAAATATAAAATTATAAAATATTTGGACTTAGCTCACGAGGTTGTTGACATGTGAGATGTTGATTCAGCAATTGTTGTAGCGACCTAAGAGCCTCAACCAACACCTGTAGAGGATCACGCTAGGCTGCTGGGTTGAGGGGTGCTGTCTAGAAAACCTCCACGTGGTGCACCCTGGAAACGTTGGCGATGACGCTGCCTTTCTTCCTCAGTTTTTGAGGACGGCGTCATCGCCAATGGCTAATATTCTAGTATGAAGAGGAGGCCATCTTTCTTCGGCCACTTGGTTGAGGCTTGGCCCAACAGCGCACATCTTCCTGTTGGCTCTTCGCTCTTCGGAGCTATGAGGATGAAAACCTCGGTAAAAAATCACGAAGGAGGGACCCCTCCCAGGGTCGGAGTTTCTCCGCTGTTCTGAGTGGAGAAAGAGGACGGGCTCGGTGTGCACTCACACTGCCACCGAGCAGGCATGGGAAGATTTAATTTTCTTGCCACCGTCGGCATATCGTAATCCCGAAAGGAGTCGTGGTCATGTCTCGCGACTCCGATCGGGGACGAGGGTCTTGGCTTAACCGCCCGGACTGTGAGGAAGAAAACCTCTCTAAAAAATCACCCCGAATCCCGTGTTCTGGTGCGTGACCAGGGGATGCATGGCTGATGGGTAGTTCAGTCGCAAGCGCACTCCCAGCCGGGGCACCTGCGGAACCCTCGGTTGGGCATAAACCTTCGCTTGCCCGGGTATTGGGGGATCTCTGCCCGGGTGGACTTCTATTTCTCCCCCTCTCGTGGGTCTATTATGGAAATTGAACAACTTAAAACTAAAAATATTATGGAAGAAAAAAAAAAGAAGGAGAAGAGTGTGAGGAAGAAGAATAATGAGAAGGCGGACGACACCTCGTCTAATGATGAGCTGTTAGTCAGGACGCCTATCTCGGAGAAGCTCCCAGAAGTCAATCCGACTCCTGGGAGCGCCATAAGATTCTCAGAACGTCTCCGTTCTAGGTCTGTCGTACCATCAGACAGAAATACCGATGCGACGGCAGATAACATAGAGACGATGGAAGTGGAGGTTCGCGGCAATGATAGTCGAAAACGCGGACGCTCCATGGACGAGGATGCCGACGCGGCCCAGGTGATGCTCCCTCCCAAAGTCGCCACCAGCCTAAGAGGGAGGTCGAGATCGCGTACGCCGACCTCAGCTCCGGCGGGTTCTGCGTTCTCTAAGGCGGAGGTGTATGCGCGAGCTCGTGCAGAGGGCGAAATAGTCGCGGAGGAGGAGATCGCAGATCTCCTTACTAAGATCCGTGCGCCGGTGGAAGGGGGTTCTGTCCCTCAATCACCGGCGATGTTGAAGGAGAGGACGTGCGCGGCGGTGGCCATCATAAACAAAGTGGCCACTAAATCCACCAATCTGAAGGGTTCTTTTGTTAGGGCCCTGAAGGACTCCTCCTCTGCCGTGTCTGTGGCTGTTGAAAGCCTCATCGAGGACGTAGCGCGCCTTCAAAAGGCAAATGACCGCCTTACGGCATCAAACGACCGCCTCACGAAGCAAGTTGCTGAACTGAGCGCTCAGTTTGCGCAGTTTCGAGCACGCTCAGAATGCCCTGGGCAGCTGAGCCCGGTTGCGGCACAGCCTGCTCCCTCCGCCCCCTCTCCCACCGAAGTTCCGGATTCCCACCTGCGTCAGGTTATTGACGCAGTGTGGAGGATGATGGACGGGCGTCTTGCGGGCCTCGAAGCTAGGCTGCCACCGGCGCCTATCATTCGACCGCCACTTGCAGCGGATAAAGCAAAGGCCGCATCAGCCCCGACGCCTCTCCCTGTATCGGGTGGCCGCGTCACGGGTTCCTTTGCGGCAGTGACGTCAGCGCCAGCCTCTGCAGCCGCACCGAAAGCCAGGCGACCAGTTAACGCCACAGCAAAGGCGGCTGCACCAAAGGCGGCTGTACCAAAAGCCGGGCAACTGGCTCAGGCCACGAATAAAGCAGTGGTGGAGTTTCCTCCGCTCCCCACTCCTGTACCTAAAGGGACGAGCACTACAGTCCCTATTGGTGCAAAAACTGTGCCTGGCCCCTCCGCATCTACCCCTTCAAACGACGAATGGCAAGTGGTCGCGGGGGGTAAGAAGTCCCGAAAGCGGGGTAAGAAGGCTGCCAAGAAGGCGGCCTCTACACCGCAGTCACCGTCGGCGGCAGCGGCCACCACGAAGAAGCCACGAAAACTGCAACCGCCGAAAACAGCGGCTGTGGTGATCACTGTGTCGCCGGAGGCGACAGACGGCGGGCTGTCATACGCGGCCGTTTTCAAGAAGGCCCGGGACAGCCTCGCCGGAGAGTTCGGGGCTGTAGGTGTGAGGATGCGCCTCGCCCAGACGGGGGCTCGAGTTTTGGAGTTCCCCGGGGCTGAAGGCGCGAAAGCGGCTGATACTTTCGCCGAGAAGCTGCGGGGTATATTTGCAGCCACGGATGGTGTCAAGATCGCCAGGCCCACCAAGTGCGCGGAGCTGCGCATTTCGGGCCTGGATGACTCTGTTACGGTGGAGGACGTCCGCGTTGCCGTTCAGGAGAGGACGGGATGCAACGCGGACAAAATCAGAGTCGGCACCATCCGCCCCGGTCCAGGAGGCCTTGGCGCGGTGTGGGTCAGCTGTCCCGTAGCATCAGCGAAAATTTTGGGCGACGCCGGCAAGGTCCTCATCGGTTTCGTGAACGCCAGGGTAACAGTCCTGGTGGCGAGACCGATGAGGTGTTTCAAATGCCTATCGTCGGGACACACCCGCGTCAAGTGCGCGAGCTGTTTTGACTGCAGCGGACTCTGTTTCCGTTGCGGTCGACCGGGGCACAAGGCAGCGGAATGTTCCGCTGCCCCTCACTGCCCAGCGTGTGCGGCGGGTGGTTTGCCCGCCAATCACCAGATGGGACAGGGGGGCTGCAAGCCTCCCCGCACTCAAAAATCATCGGGGGCTAGCCTATCGACCCAGGCTGCCACCGATGTAATTTTGGCGTCGTCGTCGTCACCCATGGAGGAGGTTGTAGAGACGGTCCAATAAATGGACCAAGTCTCTGGCCTCCTTGTCCAGACGAACCTAAACCACTCTGCCGGTGCGCAGGACCTTTTCCTGCAAACCATGGCGGAGTGGTCGATCGGTGTGGCCGTAGCCGCGGAGCCCTATTACGTTCCTCCCCGTCCAAATTGGCTGGGTGACCGGGACGGCTCCGTGGCAGTCGTCAGCTCCACGGCGGCTCATTCCCCACCCTTGTCGCTAAGAGACAAGGGTACTGGATATGTTGCTGCCGAGTGGGGGGGGATCACCATATATGGTGTCTATTTCTCCCCCAACCGGAGTCTGAGCGACTTCGAGGTTTTCCTTAACAACTTGGAGACCTCGATGCGGCGACTAGCGTCTGGGCACGTCTTAGTGTTGGGGGACTTCAACGCAAAGTCCATTGCGTGGGGTTCCCCCAGGACGGACGCACGGGGCGATGCCGTGGAGGAATGGGCGGCATCGGTGGGCCTCTGTCTCCTAAACAGAGGCTCCACCAACACGTGCGTGCGACAGCAGGGGGGGTCGATAGTGGACCTTTCGTTCGCTACCCCTGCTCTCGCCGCACGAGTAAGGAACTGGCGTGTCCTGGAAGAGGTTGAGACGCTCTCGGATCACCTGTATATCCGATTTGAGCTCTCCCGGACCCAGGACCCCAGAAGGGGTCACACGGCGCGGCGTTCTTCCCGCTTCCCGCGGTGGGCTGTTTCAAAGTTGGACAGGGACCTACTAGAGGAGGCAGCCATCATTTACTCTTGGCTGTCTCCGCAGCCTCTGACTGAGGAGGTAGACATGACGGGGGCAGGCCGCTTTCGCGATGCGGTTACGCAGATTTGCGATGCGGCCATGCCCCGCGTCCGAGGTCGTCGGCCTCCAAGGACGGAGGTCTACTGGTGGTCCCAGGAGTTGGCGGACCTCCGTGCGGCCTGTACTCGTGCCCGGAGGTCCTACACTCGCAGCCGGCGGCGTCACCGCGAAGAGGGGGAAGAGGACCAGCTTCATGAGGAGTACCGAGAGGCGCGGGAAACTCTGAAGCTGGCCATTAGCCGTGCCAAAGAAGGAAAGAGAAAGGAGATGCTGGAGGGTCTCGATCGTGACCCCTGGGGTCGCCCATATCGCGCGGCGCAACAAAAGCTCCGCGCGTCGGGCCCCCCCCTTACAGAGACTCTCCAGCCCAGCTTCCTGCAGGAAGTGGTTGAGGGCCTTTTCCCGCAACGGGTGGAGCACGTACCCCCGTCGATGGCCCCCTTGGCCGGAGACGACGGGGAGGACGAAGATGATGGTGTTCCGCCCGTCACGGAGGCGGAGGTAGGGGCGGCTGTTCTACGGATCCGTTCCAAGAACACCGCCCCCGGGCCAGACGGGATCCCTGCCCGAGTGTTGGCCCTAGCCCTCGACCACATGTCCGACCGCCTCAGGGAGGTGTTCGACGCTAGTTTGGCGTACGGACGCTTCCCTGACTGCTGGAAGAGCGGGAAGCTGGTACTTTTAAGGAAGCCGGGACGGCCTACCGACTCGGTCGCGGCCTACAGGCCCATCGTGTTGCTGGACGAGGCGGGTAAATTGTTTGAGAGGGTCCTCTCTGCCCGCATCGTCCGGCACCTTGACGAGGTCGGCCCCGATTTGTCGGACGCCCAATTCGGTTTTCGAGCGGGGCGTTCGACGGTCGGTGCTGTGTTGCGCCTGAGGGCCGTGACCGAAGAGGTAGTGAGCTGTGGCGGCGTGGTGTTGGCGGTGTCGCTGGACATCGCCAACGCGTTCAATAGTCTGCCATTCAGCTGCATCAGGGAAGCGCTCCAGTATCACGGAGTGCCAGGGTACCTGAGGCGGCTAGTGGCAGACTATTTAGAGGAGCGTACCGTCATGTACGAGGACCGAGATGGAGTTTTGAGTCGTCGGCCCATGTCGTGCGGTGTTCCGCAGGGGTCTGTCCTTGGACCACTCCTGTGGAACATGGGATACGACTGGGCTCTTCGAGGCGACTTCCCCCCCGGGCTCGGCGTAATTTGTTACGCCGATGACACATTGGTCACAGCCCGGGGGGTGAACTTTCAGGAGGCGGCGCGCTTGGCTACCAGGGGAGTCTCTCTGGTGGTCGGGCGCATCGAGGCGCTGGGCTTGCGGGTGGCCCTGGATAAGACGGAGGCCCTTTTATTCCATGGGCCCCGTCGTGGTCCACCCCCTGGCGCCTCTATCGTGGTCAACTCGGTCCTCGTACCGGTTCAGGCCCACATAAGGTATCTGGGCCTGATCCTCGACGGTAGGTGGCTCTTCGACGAGCACTTCCGACAGCTTGCTCCGAAGCTGGTCGGCGCTGCGTACGCCCTTGGGCGACTCTTGCCCAATTTTGGCGGACCCAGCGTCGCTACGAGACGGCTGTACACGGGGGTTGTCCGGTCAATGGCGCTGTACGGTGCACCGGTGTGGGCGGGAGCTCTGACCGCCCAAAATAGGGCGCGCCTCTGGCGCCCTCAGAGGGTTATGGCGGTCAGAGCCATACGCGGATACCGCACCGTGTCGACGGAGGCGGCGTGCGTGTTGGCCGGAACTCCCCCGTGGGATTTGGAGGCGGAAGTGCTCGCCGAAGTATATCGGCGAACGGCTGAGTTCCGGGCGGGAAGCAGCAGTCAGCCCCCGCCCGAAGAGGTACGCGAATGGCGTGAGGCCGCTCGCCGAGCCACCATGGCTCGTTGGTCGTCCCGGCTGGAAGCTCCACGTGCTGGCTTTGCCGCCGTGGAGGCGCTCCAGCCGGTCATCGTCGAGTGGGCAGGGCGGCAGCACGGGACCCTTTCCTTCCGACTGACGCAGGTCCTTTCCGGGCACGGCTGCTTCGGGAAGTACCTGCACTCGGTCGCTAGGAGGGAACTGAGTCCCGTCTGTCACCACTGCGACTGCAGTGAGGACTCGGCTCAGCACACGCTGGCGGTTTGCTCCGCCTGGGCGACGCAGCGTCGGGCTCTCACTGCAGTCATCGGAGGGGATCTCTCGCTACCGGCCGTCATACGCTCCATGGCCGGTAGCGACAGGAGTTTTACCGCGGTCGCGACCTTCTGTGAGGACGTCATCTCGCAGAAGGAGGCGGCGGAAAGGGTCCGGGAGGACGATCTCCACTCGGACCTAATTCGCCGCCGGCGAACCGGGCGGCGAAGGCGCGCATACCAGCGCCTCATGCCGCCCTGAGTGTGGCCGCGGGTGGACGGGACGGGTTTTCCCCTCCACCCGCTGTAGTGGCCCCCCGCGAGGAGGCGGCGTCCGCGTGTGCCTGGACGTCGCCTAATTGAGAGGATTTTACCCGAAGGTGGTGCCCGCGCATTAGCGGGCAGGCGCTAGGAGGGTTCCGGATGTCGTAATAAAGCTGTTCCCGGATCCCTCCTACTTAAGGCGCAGTACGGCACACCGTGTGGTTTTAGTCGGTTCGATTCCGACACACCGCCCCGCTGAAAACCCCGGCGGGGTGACGGCCCGAGGGGGTTTCCACACGCACAAAAAAAAAAAAAAAAAAGGCTGCTGGGTTGAGAGCCTGATGCAGGAGGCAGTCATCCTCGATACGGCATATGCGTGCCGTATCGAGGATGACTGCCGTGAGGAGGTTTCTGTCTCTGGTACCCGATACCGGTGTGGCACTATTTTTATATTTTTAAATGTATTTTTGATATAAGCTGAATGTATTTAAAAATGTAATTTAAATGTTTACTAGCAACCCACCCCGGCTTCGCACAGGTACAAATTATACTTTCCTCATGAATCACTCTGTCAATTAGTGAAAATCGCATGAAAATCCGTTCAGTAGTTTTTCCGTTTATCGTGAACAGACAGACAGATAGACGCGGCGGGGGACTTCGTTTTATAATATGTAGTGATTTATGTGAATAAAGAGAATAATAATAATATTAAATCTTCTAAGATACTTTACAACTTTGTGCTAATTTCTTCCAGTTCAACCTTGGATGTGAAGATTGGAAACGGACCTTGGTGGGCACAATGCACAGTGTTGGATACATGAGCGGTCTGCTCTTCGTCGGTCCTTTGTCAGATAAGTATGTAAATAGTATTAGGACTAGACTTTTACTACTATACATGCTGTTACAGAAGGGTGTGGTCAAATTTAGGAGCGTTAAGTGTAACTGACGAATAGTTGATTTGGCTTGAAAAAAAAAATCCTAAACACCCTGTATATGGTGATAGAATGGAGTGGACGATAATGAATTTTAACACACAATTTATTTAAACTTTCTAATCGTTTAACGGAAACTTCAAAAATAGAACTAAACAACTTGGTTTTATTGCTACTTAGTGCTCAATTTCAAAATTATGGTACTGATATCCCAAAACTTGAAAGAACCACGTCTGTAGTGTCGTAAAGGCTGTAAAATACACTGCCGACATCCTGTGAATCTATTTAGTAGTAGGGTTAGTAGGTTAAGCTTGAACCTAAACCCTCTCGATCACTGATCTTTACTTTTATTTTTTCTTACTAAAACTGTCGATTTTTCATAGGTTTAGCTTGCCCTGTTTATTTTTTGGGTCTAATTTAATTAATGAATAATTGAAATATTGCCTCCTTCCTGTTGACAAATGATCTGGAATTTGGTGCACATCTTTAGTTCCAGTGACAATACAATTATGTGTATTCCAGCATCATTGTAAATCCAATATGGCCACCACCACAACATTTCGGATTCCATATTACTCCCTCAATTTTGATATCAAATGATAGGACTTGACTAGTAGAATACTAGGAAATCCATATATTATGTAACTAAACAAAAAGCTAAAAATTTGAAAATAAACTATTTTATTGTAAAGATACAATAATGATGCAGGAACAACTGTTCTGATTAAATATATTATATAATGTATGCTACTCCCGACGATTTTATTTTCGAATTATTGTTTAGCTTTTAGCAGTATTGCAACTAAATTATTGTTTCTTTACAATAAAACCATTCAACCTATCAATAAGGCTTACTTAATGAAGTGAAAACTTCTTTAGGCACGTTGGGCACTTTTGATATGAGTAAAGGGAACTGAACAAACGTGACTGTCCCGCTCATATACATATAATAGGTACTGGCTATTTTAAATCAAAATATTTTTTTTTGCTAAGAATTCTAATTTCAAATTAATTTTATTTTAAAAACATGGATTTCATTCTTCAAAAGTAGTCGTTTGTTTATTCGTCATCATGGATGCGTTAAAAATTCGAGAAATTATGGAATATGAGTCCCGTTGTGGCAGCAACGCGGCACAAGTGGCACGTAACATCAACGAAGTTTACGGAGCTATCACTACAAACCAACGCACCGGCTGTTATTGGTTTGCCCACTTCCGTTCCGGAAATTTCAACATGAAACATGAACCTCGTGGTCGTCCAAAAAACATTAGTTGACAATGACGAATTAAAGGCGATCGTGGAAGCTGATGATACTTAATCTATTTTAGCGTTAAAACAATATTGGTCAATTTGCGTTAAATTGGCAATGTAAAAAAGCTTGACAAATGGGTGCCCCACAAACTCAATGATTGCCAGCGTGAAGTACGCGTCGAGACGTGCCTTGCACTGCTCATCAGGCGCACAAACGAAGGAGTTTTGAACCGCATTGTTACCTGTGACGAAAAATGGATTCTGTTTGACAATTGGAAGCGCTCAGCAAGTTGGTTAATCCTGGTTCAGCACTTAAACAATGCCTTAAACGAAAACTTACCCGTAGAAAAGTGATTGTCACTATTTGGTGGTCTAGCGCCGGTGTAATTCATCACAGCTTCTTACCAAACGGGATGAGCATTACTGCAGATGTGTACTATAAAGAACTAAACACAATGATGGAGAAGCTCGCACAGCTCCAACCAGCTTTGGTCAATTGTTCGTCTCCGCTGCTCCTGCACGACAACGCGTGACCTCATACTGCACACTTCTTGGCGGGGAAAAAAATTAAAATCCCGAGAGGCAGTACAAAATGCCTTTGAAGAATTTGTTGCCTCCCATCTAGCTGATTTCTTCAAGAGGCATCAATAAACTGCCACTAAGTTGGCAAAGATATATCGATTGCTTGGTTTGATTAATTATGTTGTGTATGTTGTGTAAAAAACAAGATATCGCCCAATAGGGCTATATTCAAGGCATATTGTGCGTTATTCATTTAAAAGGCGAGATAGGTATTTAATTGAACCTTCACCATTCCTTTATCGAACTACTAGGCGCAGAAGGAAGTTCCATCCTTTCGTTGTCGAAACACCAAAAAGTCGAACTAAAGTGTGGAATGAATTGCCTGTATCTATTTTTACAGTCAATTCTAATCCTGGAACGTTCAAGTGTAAGTGAATAGGTTTCTCTTGGGTAAGCGTGTACCATCTTCATCTTGATCGTCACTTTCCATAAGGTGAGGTTGATGACAAATGCCTATGCCATTTCATAATAAAAAAAATGCTTTGAATATCGTAATATTGTTTACTGCTTTATAATAAAGTTATTCTCATATATCCTTTCCAATGTTTAGTTTTAGGTTTACAAGTTTCTTTTATCGCTTACTACATTAATATAACTGAAATCATCACTTCATTAAGTATTAAGTATTCTGACATAACTCGGCTTTGAAATGGTACGTGTAAATATAAGGCCGTGTAGTGTTTTTTTTTACAATGATACCCGTCAGAGAGTGTGTATTATCCTTAAATGGATCAACTTTTAGAGTAAGCGGATAAGTTTCTAAGATTATAGATTTTTCTGTTACTGTTTATAATATTATTAGTGATAATGATTTACCATCTTCTTTTTTTAAAAGATTATGTTAGAGTGCTTAGATTTGTTAGAGGACTCAGACCTCCCGGCAGTTGTCTGAACTTCTCGAGCTATTGCTAACACTTTCCAATCCATCCGTATAAGCAATATCCTTTTCCTTCCATTGTCTTCCCTTCTTACCTACCTTTCAATGTGCTCCTAATTTTCCCATCTTTAAATCCCAAAATGCCCGGTTGGTGGCAATAGACTTGCCCCCTGTTACGAGAGTGGGGCCAAATTAGAGTTGGGAAAAGTTAGGTGTTGATTACGCCTCTGTATGTCCCTTCGGGTATTATTTAAAAGGTTATTGTTATTTTTTTTTCAGATTTGGTAGAAAAAAGATTCTTATATTTAATACACTTGTTGCTTGTGTGATTGGCATATCAAAGAGTATGGTCACATCGTATTGGATATTTATTGCCCTAGAATTGTTAGAACCAATGCTCGGAGAAAATTACTCAACTACCTTCACCATGGGTTAGTATAGTTGTAAGAATAGTCCAACCTTTCACCGACTTTACGTAAAAGGTAATCTTTATGAATTTCTTTCATTTCAGCTGTGGAAATGGTGACTACGGAGACTCGTCCTATAATTATATTTGTGCTAGCAGCATCTGGTACAATTGGTCAAATTCTTATGGCTTTAATAGCTTATCTTGCACCAAATTGGAGAATTTTCTTAATTGTATTATACGCACCTGCATTTATTGTCATTTTATACATATTTTGGCTAGACGAAAGTCTAAGATGGCTTCTGATTAACGGGAAAAAAGCAGAAGCAGAACAAATAATTAGAAAAGCAGCTAAGTTAAACAATATAGTCTTAGATGAATCTAAAATTATAAACTTAAGAAATCACGAAAGTTCTAGTAATAGCGCAACTCTACGGAACTCTCTTCACGTCACTTTTTCTTCAAGAAAGTTGTTCATAAGATTGATACTATGCATTTGTATTTGGTTTACGTCACTGTTTAATGCTTATTCTCTGATGATTAACTCTGTTTCATTGGAAGGTAGCAAATATATCAACTATGGATTGGTGTCCTTATCTATCGCCGCTGCTGGTATTATTTTGCTATATGTGTTAACAAAGTTCAAGAGGAAAGCGCCATTGATACTATCTTTGACATTGACTGGAGTGTTTTGCGTGTCACAATCATTTGTACCTATAGGTATTTATTTAAACTTTAAGCATATTATTAGAATAAAATTATGATACATTAAATATTGTTCCTATGTGTGTATCTAGTATCATCTTTGTAACATAACCACTTTACGAGTTAACCTTGTTATTTTAATATATAAATAAATTAAGCAAAAATATACTTGGAAGACAGAAATTTAATATTTACGACAAGAAACATAACCATTACCAACAGGTATTAGTGGGCACATTTACATAATGTAAAAAAAATTGACAAAGCAAAAGTAATGTATAGACGCAGGCTCTTTAATATTGCGAACTAAAGATGTTTTGTGAAGTTTAATGTGGTGGCAAAAATCTAAAACTATTAGCAAATACGCAAAGCGAGATTAATAATCTAAATTCAGCCCCGAGTAAAACCGCGGGGATCGCTGAACTATAATATGTATAATAATACTAATAATCAATTTATCTATTCAATAGGTTACAGATGGCTGTCTACATTACTCTATGTCTGTGGTAAAATAAATTCGAGTATCACAATGAAAATGGCGTATCTGTACACAACGGAATTATTTCCGACGTATACAAGAAATACAATGCTTGCGCTGTGCTCATCGCTGGGACGAATGGGCGCTATCTTAGCTCCTCTAACTCCTTTATTGGTAAGTTCTAATACAAAATATGGTACTTAAAATATATTTGGAGTAAAGATTAGTTCCTGGATTTGATTTAGCGAGTGTACTATCTGTTATTTGAAGAACATATTTTGTTGTGTTCTTGAATATTTATTTGTTAACCCTAAATAGTTGTCGATTATAACCTGAAAACAAAAATGCTTTATGTCTTATTGAAACTTAATAATGTAAAAGTTAACTATGCTACGTTTATTGTTTTGGTGTAAGAACAACTAAGGTCTTAATATCTTGTGATTTTTCCAAAGAATGACACTAAACCGGATTATATTTATTTTTTTCAACTTATTTAAACCGCAAAGCGGCCAAGTCTGCCAGCTTTCACAGGTATTTCCTTTCTAGAATACATCTGAGGCGCCGGCTATAGGACCAGGTCGTCACCGTCAGATTTTTCGATGTTGACCACGGTGTTCCGTTGAATACCGTGGTCAACATCGCAAATGCTAGGTCCAGTGTCATTTAAAAAAAATGTGAAATAAACTTAGCTTCATTTGGACATGTAGATATTAATTAAAATATCGAATGATCAAAACAAGTAATAAACATTTGAAGTAAGTTAAAATCTATCAATTTCGAATCTACCGATCGTTAGTGTTTTGTTCTGCATTGACTTTTACTATTTTATTGAATTATTATTGTTTAATACTGTCTTTGTCTTGTTTATATCATCTTCTATCATTGATATACTTCAATTGTTAACTATGAATACGTACTGCACTACTTGCAATTTTGCCTTGTTATAAAAGTCTACTAAAGTCATTCTTGTTGCAGTTTGTATATTGGTCGGGTTTACCATCGTTCCTGGTGGGGGTCTTGTCGCTGGTGACTGCATCTATAGTGACTTTTATGCCTGACACCTCTGAAGATGTACTCCCTGACAACGTAAAGCAAGCAGAAGCTGTAGGTACAAAGGAAAAGAAGAAGGAAATGTCTAATATTTAGTAAGATAGAGACAAACAGCATAGAACAAACTTTTGTAAAAAGTCTTGTTTTTTTATCAATCCAGTAAAAAAATCTTAATACGCCAATTAAAACGATACCAACTTTATGGGTCATTTTCTTTTTGAACCCCCGACGCAACAAGAGAGGTGTTGAAAGTTTGACGTGTCTGTGTATCTGTGTGTCTGTCTGTGGCATCGTAGCTCCGACATGGATAAACCGATTTGAGTACGGTTTTATTTGTTTGAAAGGTGACTTAATCGAGAGTGTTTTAATATATAATTAAAAAAAATTAGTTCAGCCGTTCGAAGATCACCAGCTCTTTTGTAATCGTTGAAGGGATTTTCAAGTCGAAGGTATTTTAAATTATTAAATGTATGATTATTCCTTGTAGAAACTGAGAACCCTGAGACAAAGTTCTGAGCACGCGTTACAAAATCTGAAATCTAAGTAGTTACGGGCTGCTTCAAGAACAAAAACGCTTTTACCATTATTTTATTAACATTATATGCCAATTATAAAATGTTTATAATCCAAGTACCTGCCTCCATGAGGAAACTGTGGTACAAGGTAAGTTAGAAGTTACGTTAAGTAGTACGAGCTCAAACTACAAGAAAAAAGAGTGCAAAAACAAGGTTTGGGAAAGTATAAAAATAGTAGGCAAATTTTTGAAAGAATTGCAAATCCGTAAATAAACTTATTTGGGATTGGAATTAAATTTACACGTAGGTGTACGGAAACCGTGATCCACCCAGGCCGAGTTGCAAGTGAAAGGTAGTGTATCATAAATTGGTTTCTATGTTCTTAATAATGAGAAATTACAAAATGGTTTCACACTGCATCACTCTGAAGATGTTCTAATTACGAATACATGTGTTAATTATATGTTTACGTGTTAACCTTTTATTTTTTAACAATTTATCGGAATGCTGGGTATTAAAGTGTTTAAAAATTTAGTCATTTTAAATTTAATAAGCATTGCTTCAGTATGGGAGACGACATTCCATTTACCCTCAGCACATTCTGTCAAGTGAAAAACAAGTGAATGTTGGGTTACGTTATACATACTTTAGGACCTAGGATTAAAAGTTAATGGAAGTAAAAAAAATCATGTATATCATCCTCTTATAACCCTATGGCCTTAGGGGTTATAAGAGGATGATATATGTACAATTTCTTTTTAATTTCTATTAACTTTTAATCAGATGTATAAAGTAAAATAAAACACAGGTTATAAAACGGACCTAACCTCAACAAACGTTCCAGAAACCTATTTACTCGGTTTTCAATTTACTGTCAAACATAACATGACTTATATAAGCTATTGTAGAATAAGTATAAATAAAAAAAAATCAAAATAATCAAAAATCCCTTCAACGATTAGAAAAGAGTTGATGATCATCGAACGGCTGAACAGTTTTTATTAAATTATAGCTAAGAACACCCTCGATCAAGTCACCTTTTAAACGAAAAAAAAATTTAACCCAAATCGATCCATCCGTATATACATGCATACCTATATACTGAATTAGGAAGGTAGGCCAAACTAACTAACTAATGATGGTGAACGGGTAACCGACACTTCTAGTGTACGACAGAGATACTTCCCCAATCGAGTGAATGATTCGAAAAATCTACTGTGTTGGATTTCAGATAACGTTACGTTAGAGATGACAACATTTATTAAAATATACTCATACCACATACAAACAAGCTGATTTGAAAACTAAGTAAAACGATGTTTCTATAATTAATGACTGCTACTAAGATGTTTTAGCACATCCTACAACGTTCAGTAGGCAGAGACAATGAACAGTAAAGAAAATAAGAATAAATTTAGTAATGTTTAGTAAGTGTATGCAGAATTTAAATACTGAAAAATATCTTTAACGTCTGGGTATGCACAATAAAACAACGACTTGGTACAGGATGTAAATTCGAAAAGTAGTGACACTACTTTTCGAATTTACATCAGCATTGACTAAAAATAAAAAAATATTATTATATATAAACATCTTAAATATAAAGGTGTGAATTCCATTGATCAGATATGCTGTTTTTAAAGTCCCTCCAGTAATCTTTTTGTGAAGTCGTGCACATGGTCACATTTCTTCACGGAATATTTAGTGTATTTTTGGTATAACTTTCCTAAATATACATTATACCTATATGTGTATATCTAAGTTCACGTAAGTGTTATACTCTGCTCAAAATTTTAAAAGACTTTGTCTACTTTCAAACTATTTATATTAACTGCATGCATAAAGTTTTATGAACAATATATGTAATATGCTCTCAGAAAATAATCAGTGAATATTTACTCGCAGCCGCTTCTGTGTATGTTCTGTATCATCAGTTTAATTAAAATATCGTAAAAAGGTTTTTGCGCGCTCGGTAAATAGGTACTGAATGACATATCTGATGCTGCAAGGCAAGCTCGTTTGCCTCTATAGTTTTATACAAAACTGTAATTTCTAAACATGTTTTCAGTCATTCAGTATCTAAATGTTGTAGAAGCTTTACACGAAGGTTGATAAAATGGTCAGGGAAAAAGCCAAACGACAGTTGCTACGTAGGTAAATGCTGACGGTATTTAGTTTTATTATAAGATGGCTGCTTATAATTGTAAACAGTCTTCACATGCTAAGAAAACTAAATCTATATACTTATAATAAAACTGTAACAGGTCCGTATTCTGTGCATTGAAGATATTTTGAAAAATTTTTTTGGGGGGCATTCTATGATCGATACTGAAGCCAAAACTATATTTTTTTAAAATTTTTGTCTGCCTATCTGTATCATGGCTGAGCATCACGCTGAAACTACTTAATGGATTCAAATGAAACTTGGCACGATTTGAGTTCATACTACGAGGTAGGACATAGGATACTTTTTATCTCGAAATTCAGGACGGTTTCCTTGAGAGTGGGGATGAAAGTCAAAATGTGTAATTCATTGACGATTGTGTGATTTTTGTTGGAAAGGAGGCACTTTGTAGATTGTCACGTAATCTTTTGTGTTCTATATCTATATGTATAATAAATCTATAGACGTGGAGTTTGTGTTTGGTGAAAAAGTACAAAATAATCCCAAAAACGTATTATGCACATGTATTCTAAGTAACATTTAGTATTTGATTGATTTCAATTGGTTCTCTTTATCCATAGAAAAAAGAATGCAAAGTTGTCAGGAAAAATATAACTGACATGACACATGACATCTATTGGTCCAAAGTAATACTAACTGTACGGTTTACCTGTACTAACCGTTTAACTGTAATAAACGATTTCTGTTCCAATTCTTTAGATAAGATGGAACGATTGGGAATCAGGGGACTGCCGCTGGATCTCTTTAAAGATTACCTGAGTGAGCGTACCCAGAGAGTGAAGATGGATGAATTCGTCAGTGAAGAGCAAACTTTTACCCACGGAACTCCTCAAGGTTCTGTCCCTGGACCTACACTCTTCCTCATTTACATAACGATCTGGGTGCGCTCGATCTCACTAACGGAAAAATCATTAGTTTCGTTGATGACACTGCACTTCTGTTTAGCGCAAGATCTTGGGAAGATGTTTACCTACGTGCACAATCAGGGTTCAACACAGTGTACAGGTGCCTACAAAGCTATCAATTGACCCTTAATACTGCCAAAACACAATACATGACATTCTGTCTAAGAAGCAATGGACCTACTAACGCTATTGTAGCTCACACTTGTACAGATGCACTTACAGGTAGTTGTGGCTCTCTAAGACAGAAAAAGTAAAGTACCTTGGAATAATAATTGATAATAATCTCAGATTTCAAGAGCACATAAACACGCTTAGTAATAGATTACGTAAGCTAATATATGTATTTGAAACACTAAGAAACGTAGTCGATGAAGAAGTCTTGAAATCTGTGTACTTTGCCCTTGCCCTGTCCATAATAAGTCACTGCATCACCTCCTGGGGTGGAGCACGGAAAACTACCCTACTGGAACTGGAGATAACTCAAAGAGCTATCCTGAAGGTCTCGTCCTTTTGTCCATATCGATGCAGTGCGACAACTATTCATACTGCATACTATACTGAAAGAACACTCTCTTTTGGTGTAGGACCCATTGCTGTCTAGTGGGAAAAGACGGTATAATCCAGTACAACGTCTTCACCTTTAGCAAAAACTACCTTTGCTAAACGGTTCTTTAGTCATTTGGGTGGGTATCTTTATAATAAAACTGATAAATTGCTAAATATTTTTAATCTCACAAAATATAAATGTAAAAATAGGTTAACCGAATGGCTATTAAAAATAAAATATGATGATACCGAGCATATGATTATTAATATAGTGTAATCATTCTTAAGTAACCGCGAACACGCACACCACTCACTCTCTCACACACACACATACACATACACACACACACACACACACACACACTCACACACACTACGCATATATACACTCATATACAAAGACACTTCTGTAAACATTCTTGAACACTATACTAACACTATCTTATATACTGTCTTTATATAAAGTTGGGTATCTTACTAGGCTATCAACGCTTTAGTACATAGTCTAGAAATGAAAATATTAGGGGGTGGGAACCTGGTGTCCTGAAACACAGGCCTAGAGCCTAGCTTAGGCACCAGTCTCCTACAATATATGTATACTTATTTAAATTTTTTGTTCTAAACTGTATATTGTAGTGAGAAAATAAATTATATTATTATTATAACGTTAAAATAAATGGTCATTTCTTTTTTTAGATATTTATTATTAGCATAGAACATACGCATCTATACTTATGATAAAACTGTTACAGGTCCAATTCTGTATAATATAAACATAATACAGTAGATACAGTATACCTTTAAAAAAATATTTGTAGTGCAATTTCTACACACTAATATTATAAAGATTTGATCATTAAACAAATAGAAAATCAAATCTTCCCGATTTCATTTTCTATTTGTTTAATGATAGGCTCCGAAACTACGCGACCAATTATAAAATTCTTTCACCTATAGAAAGCTACATTATCAACAATTTATTTACGTATTTTTATTCCAGTAATTATAAGATTCAGCCTGAAATAACGGCATTCGTGATGCAAGCCAGAAAATAAAGCGTTTCCGAGCTGCTTTATCCGCGTGCGCTGTCAGTCATACATAAAAAATATGTATTACAAAAGTGACAGTCATTAGTAGGTCTAAGTAAAAATTAAAACGTGAGATTCAATCGTCATTATAAGGCATAGCATATTAACCCTTACAAAAAACTACGCAGTCATGGGACTGCCGACAGAAGTGAAAACTTAGAACGACGTGTCACATTAGCATGACCGTGACGCGAACCCATAACTTTTGCCCCTACCAAAAACCGCTCAACGCGGCTAAAGAAGCTTTCAATCTGAATTCAGTTTCAAATTTAAGTCTGATTTGATAAAATCAACATTATTTTTGGATTGTTATCTTTAGGAAGTATTTTATATTAGAAATTATTTTTATCAACGTACCTATTAATATAGTAATAAATTTCTCACAAAAATAATGATCTTTGTAATGCAAAATGTTTGTAATAAATGTATAATTATCTTTTTTTAAGACATCTCCCGCATTAGGAATATTCCTGTGTCGCGGGGGGCTTCACCAACATATAAACAACAGACACAAAGAACACGCAGACTCGAGATAACTATTTGGAGATCACACAAGTTTTTGTTTCGTGTGGGATGTGTATAATATAAACAGATACAGTATACTTTTAAGTAAATATTTGTCATGCAATATCTACACTAATATTATAAAGAGGAAAAATTTCATTATCTATTTTTTTTGTTTACATAGTTTTTTAAATAATTAGTGTAAATCATTTATGCGATATTTCCTCGCTAAGTCGTGTGCAAGTGAGAGGAATGATTAATAATATGATTATCCCTTAACAGTGATGGTAAGTGTAAGTCACAAAATAAAGAGTATCTTAGCCTCTGCATTGTTAGGCGGAGCGTGACCAAATTGTCATTGAAGTATTTATTGTCGACAGTCTCATATCGTCTCCCTTGGCGTATAAGAGAAGGCTCTTGATGATATTTGACGTCATTTACTCGCTTTGCGTGTGTAATATAAGTGTTATCTAACTATAAAAGTTTTGATTGTGAACTGCAGTATTTACAAATAGTAAAAGTATAAAATTAAGTGAAAGAATAAATAAAAATATTTCAATAAATTATGTGAAGTTGTAACTTAAGAAAAATTACGAAGAATTTCGATAATCACACTACGTAATTAATAAAAATGAAGAATAACGAAATGAAAATGGAACAAATTGAAATAAAAGAAGATACTTTTAAACCGGATAAAATTAAAAGTGTTGTAACAGAGGAACTGAGTGAACAAACAATGGATATTAATAACGAAAAAGAAAAAAATGTTGCTTCAGGGCATCCTGACAAGGACAATAATTTAGAAAATGTTTTGAGTGACTTAAAAACATCTGGAAGATATCACTTACGATTTTTGTTTCTTATATGTTTTTTATCTTTCATTACTTCGGGATTTTCTATAAATTATATATTTTCGGCAGAAAACGTCAGCTATAGGTAAGTAATTAGTAAATGTTTATGGAATTTTGCAAAATTTGAAATTTAAATTAGAATCAGTTGCTTCACCGTATAATTTTAATTACCCAATGAGTTTAATTTACAAACAAAATATCATTTAAAAATTAATTACTAATCACGCAATGGAAGTCAAGTAATTATGTTCACGTACATAAATGATTAAGGTGTGTTTCTATCATCACAGAACTCTGAATGTGTTTAGGGTTCTTTGATAAAAGTGCTTACAAAAGGCTTAACCATAATTTGTGCTAAGTTCGATTTCTTTGCTATGGATATTTTTAAACGATTTCAATAAGGAGAAAGTTCTCAATTCGGCGGTTTTTTATGTATGTTTCGTGATATCGTATTCGGTGTTCTTTATGGTTCAATGCTTGCAAAGTCCCCCGAGACAAAGGAATCTTTTTTTTATGAGTAAGTTAGCTTTAAAAAGAAAATATTAAAATTAAGATGGTTAGCTGCACTCTTCTGAAGGCATTAGCCGTTTATATGCTTAATATCTGTTCTGTGTAAGTCTTAGTTCACACTAATAAGACTTTTTCCTGATCTCATTAATCATAATGAACCCACAACCACACGAGACAAAAATTTGTGTGATCCACAAATAGTTGTCCCAAGTCTGGGTGTTCCTTGTGTCCGTTGTTTATAGGTTTGTGAAGCCCCCCGCGACACAGGAATATTACTAATGTGCGAGTTGTCTTTAAAAACAAAAACAAATTTCACGTATTTATGTATTTTTTTTGTAACACTTAAAAAATATACTTGACAAATAAGAATGAATAAACGAACATAAATGTAAGTGCAGATCATTTATCAGTAAAAATATAAATTAATTACCCTTTAAACTGCTTGCAGATGTAAATACTCCAATTGTGAAAACACCGAACTGCCAATACTAGATGGGAATTCTACAATAGACTATAAATGCCATAAATATGAATTACTTCATCCAAATGGAACATGCACAGGAGACAATTTTGACACGTCCAGTAGCACTGATTGCTCGGAGTGGGTCTATGACAAACCAAATAGCTTTGTTGCCCAAGTAGGTTTCTTTTTTCTTTTTTTGTTAAAGTAACAATGTCCTCAACCCCTCTGATGGAAAGATACGGATGATACTAAAATGGTGGCCCTCAGTTTGAGGGCCTCGAGATATGCATTTTCACACCCCGCTTAAAGGACTCAGGGTTGTAGGTCGAAGGGAACACCATTTAATTATGTGGCAAAGAACGAAGGTGCTAAACCGTTTGGTTCTCGTTGGGATCGTTTGAACTGTAAGGGGGTGGTACCATAGCCCGCCACGAGTTGTTCTGGATAGGAAAGGAGAGGGTGGGTTCAATTGGAAGATCTCTTCAGAATACTCGCCATAGTAGTAGTTGGCGGTATAACACTGCCAAAGAAGCTATGTTTCTATGCAACTGCAGGGGTTCAAGGGTGTTAGTGATCTCAGGACTCGTAATGATGCGGATAGCACGTCGCTGCACTAACCTTGTTCACGACACCGAGTTTCTATGAGTAGATAGAGAGTGATGTAGTTTACAGCGCACATCCATTCCAAGTATATAGAGATTGTCCTCCAATGGTAGTGGTGTATCTAGAAGAGTACGAAGGGGAAGGAAGGAAGATACCTTTTGCGGTAAACGCGCGTGCCTGTGTTTTCTTGGCATTGAACTCTGAACGACTAGGTCCTTGGAATCCTATTTAGAGATGCTATTCAGGTCTTGGTCAAGTTCAGTGACAGTTGTTGTCTTTTTTCTTCGATGTCGGCCTGCCTAGCCGTAGGATGTCCGCGAATCGAATGCGGCACTCTTGCAGGAAGTTGGTAAACCAGTTGCAAAGTTGAGGCTGTAGATCGAAGGCCGGGAGCTTGGAAATATTTGTGCTAAATTATAATAATAATATCCATCCTCGTTCATTAGATCATTAGGTTGTATATCCCGCGGAAATGTCGGGTCGTGGTTTTTTAAATGCCAAGACCCTCCATAATCGCGAGGTATCCAGCCTTAGTGATTACTTCCTCTCCGTTAACGTGGATGTGCATCGGGACGTGGTGGCAGGTGACAACGGACTCGCTCCGCTTGCTCTAGCAAAAAAGAACTGGCGCAAACCAGTACTCAATATTACAGATCGCATGGATATGGAAGGGCAAAGAGCTGCATGGATGTTTTTATCGGGCCTTGAACGGGCCCGATGTAGATTTATTAGCATCTGAGTTTGGGTCAAGTCATGGCTACGGTTCGGTGACCTCTTCCGAGAAAAAAAAGATTTTGTCTGTGCAATTACAGATGTATTTGTTAAGTCGAATGACTATCGGAGGTATATCCTGAAGTATCGGCACAATAGAGGTTTTTGTCTCTGGTAGCCGATACCGGTGGGGCACTATTTTTTAAATATTATAAATGTGAAAGTTTGGATGGATGGATTAATGGATGTTTGTTACTCTTTCATGCCAAAACTACTGAACCGATTGCGATGAAACTTGGTATGTAGATAGCTGGAAACCTGGATTAACATATAGGCTACTTTTAATCCCAATATTCCTACGGGATTGGGACTTACGCGGGTGAAACCGCCTGACGCTGCTAGTTTTTTATATTTTTAAATGTATTTTTGAAATAGTCTGAATGTATTTAAAAATGTAATTTATATGTTTATTTATGTGAATAAAGAGAATAATAATAATATTAAATCTTCTAAGATACTTCACAACTTTGTGCTAATTTCTTCCAGTTCAACCTTGGATGTGAAGATTGAAAACGGACCTTGGTGGGCACAATGCACAGTGTTGGATACATGAGCGGTCTGCTCTTCATCGGTCCTTTGTCAGATAAGTATGTAAATAGTATTAGGACTAGACTTTTGCTACTATACACGCTGTCGCAGAAGGGTGTGGTCAAATTTAGGAGTGTTAAGTGACTGACGAATAGTCGACAAGGAAAAAAAAATTGGAATTTTCCTAAAATTTTTTCCTAAACTACCTGTATAATATGGTGATAGAATGGAGTGGAAGATAATGAATTTTAACATACAATTTATTGAAACTTTCTAATCATTTAACGGAAGCTTCAAAAATAAAACCAAACTACTTGTTTTTATTGCTACTTAGTGCTAAATTTTAAAATTACTGTATTGATGTTCCAAAACTTGAAAGAACCACGTCTGTGTAGTGTCGTAAAGGCTCTACAATACACTACCGACATCCTGTGAATCCTTTTAGTAGTAGGGTTAGTAGGTTTGGCTTGAACCTAAACCCTCTCGATCTTTACTTTAATTTTTTCTTACTAAAACTGCCGATTTTCCATAGTTTTAGCTTGCCCTGTTTATTTTTTTGGGTCTAATTTAGTAATTGAAATTTTGCCTACTTCCTGTTGACAGATGGTCTGGAATTTGGTATACACCACGATGATAATAAAATTATATGTATTCAGCATCATTTTAAATCCGATATGACTGTCGCCACAACATTTCGGATTACATATTACTCCCTCAATAGGGATAACAAATGATAGGGCTTGACTAGTAGAATACTAGGAAATCATAAAAAACTATAAATTTGAAAATAAACTATTTTATTGTAAAGATACAATAATGATGCAGGTACATCTGTTCTGATTAAATATATTATGTAATGTATGCTATGCCCCACTATTTTATTTTCGAATTATTGTTTAGCTTTTGGCAGTATTGCAACTACGTTATTGTACAATAAAACCATTCAACCTAACAATAAGGTTTACTTATTGAAGTGAAAACTTGTTTAGGCACGTTGGACACTTTTGATATGAGTAAAGGGAACTGAAGAAGCGTGACCGTTACGCTCATATACATATAATAGGTACTGGCTATTTCAAATCAAAATATTTTTTTTTTTGCTAAGAATTCTAATTTCAAATTAATTTTATTTTAAAAACATGGATTTCTTTCTTCAAAAGTAGTAGTTTGTTTATTGATTAGTGTTATGTTTTCATCGCATTTGAATCTTTTTTGTCATCATCGATACGTAAAAAATTCGAGTAATTTTGGAATATGAGTCCCGTTGTGGTAGCAACACGGTACAAGCGGCATGCAACATCGTTTACTGAGCTAACACTACAAACCAACGCACCGGTTGTTATTGGTTTGCCCACTTCCGTTCCGAAAGTTTCAACCAGAAAAATGAACCTCATGGTCATCCGAAAACATTGGTCGACAATGACGAATTAAAGGCGATTGTGAAAGCTTATGATACTCTAACTACGGCTGAATTAGCAGAAGCTTTCGACTTTAGCGTCAAAACAATATTGGTAAATTTGCGTTAAATTGACAATGTAAAAAAGTTTGACAAATGGGTGCCCCACAAACTCAATGATTGCCAGCGCGAAGTACGCGTCGAGACGTGCCTTGCATTGTTCAACAGGCACACAAACGAAGGAATTTTGAACCGCATTGTTACCTGCGACGAAAAATGGATTCTGTTTGTCACAATTGGAAGCGCTCAGCAAGTTGGTTGATCCTGGTTCAGAACCTAAACAATGCCTTAAAAGAAAACTTACCCCTAGAAAAGTGATGGTCACTATTTGGTGGTCTAGCGCCGGTGTGATTCATCAAAGCTTCTTACCAAACGGGATGAGCATTACTGTAGATGTGTACTATAAAGAACTAAACACAATGATGGAGAAGCTTGCACATCTCCAACCAGCTTTGGTCAATTATTCGTCTCCGCTGCTCCTGCATGACAACGCGCGACGGACTGCACAGCAGACGGTCTCCAAGTTGCAAGATCTGGGGTTGGAAGCTCTCCGTCATTCGCCATGTTCACCAAACCTTGCACCTGGAGACTTCTACTTTTTCCAGAATTTAGATAACTTCTTGGCGGGAAAAAAATTTAAAATCCCGAGAGGCAGTACAAAATGCCTTTGAAGAAGTTGTTGTTGTTGTTAATCAGCTGATTCCTTCAAGAAGGGCATCAATAAACTGCCACTAAGTTAGCAAAGATGCATCGATTGCATGGGGGATTACTTTGATTAATAGAAAAAAAAATATAAAAAAACAATCGTCTGATCATTGTATTAAAAAACAAGAAAACGCCCAACAGGGTTATATACAAGACATATTGGGTGATAGTCATTTAAAAGGCGAGATGGGCATTTAATTGAACCCTCACCATTCCTTTATCGGACTACTAGGCACAGACGGAGGTTCCATCCTTTCGTTGTCGAAACACCAAAAAGTCGAACTAAACTGTGGAATGAATTGCCTGCGTATATTTTTACAGTCAATTAACATTGCCATTTCACAATAAAAAAATGCTTTGAATATCGTAATATTGTTTACTGATTTATATATTGTTTACAAATTATACACCTAAACCTTCCTCATGAATCACTCTGTCTATTAGTGAAAACCGCATGAAAATCCGTTCAGTAGTTTTTCAGTTTATCGCGAACAGACAGACAGACAGACAGACAAACGTGGCGGGGGACTTTGTTTTATAATATTTAGTGATAATATGTAGTGATTTTTCTCATATATCCTTTCCAATGTTTAGTTTTAGGTAAACAAGTTTCTTTTATCGCTTACTACATTAATATAACTGGAATCATAACTTCATTAAGTATTCTGACATAACTGCGCCTTGAAATGGCACGTGTAAATACAAGGCCGTGTAGTGTTTTTTTTTTCTTACAATGATACCCTTCAGTGAGTGTATATTATGGTTGAATGGATGAGCTTTTAGAGTAAGCGGATAAGTTTCAAAGATTATAGATTTTACTGTTACAAGATTCACTACTAATGATTAACCATCTTCTTTTTTTAAAAGATCTTGTTAGAGGACTCAGACCTCCCGGCAGTTGTCTGACCTTCTCGAGCTATTGCTAACACTTTCCAATCCATCCGTATAAGCAATATCCTTTTCCTTCCATTGTCTTCCCTTCTTACCTACCTTTCAATGTGCTCCTAATTTTCCCATCTTTAAATCCCAAAATGCCCGGTTGGTGGCAATAGACTTGCCCTCTGTTACGAGAGTGGGGCCAAATTATAGTTGGGAAAAGTAAGGTGTTGATTATGCCTCTGTTTACCTCTTCGGGTATTACTTAAAAGGTTATTGTTATTTTTTTTCAGATTTGGTAGAAAAAAGATTCTTATATTTAATACACTTGTAACTTGTGTGATTGGCATATCAAAGAGTATGGTCACATCGTATTGGATATTTATTGCCCTAGAAATGTTAGAACCAATGCTCGGAGAAAATTACTCAACTATCTTCACCATGGGTTAGTACAGTTGTAAGAACAGTTCAACCTTTCACCGACTTTACGTAAAGGGTAATATCTTTATGAATTTTTTTTTTCATTTCAGGTGTGGAAATGGTGACTGCGGAGACTCGTCCTATGATTTTATTTGTGCTATCAGTATCTGGTACAACTGGTGATATTCTTATGGCTTATATAGCTTATCTCGCACCAAATTGGAGAATTTTCTTAATTATATTATACACGCCTTCATTTATTGTCATTTTATACATATTTTGGCTAGACGAAAGTCTAAGATGGCTTCTGATTAAAGGGAAAAAAGCAGAAGCAGAACAAATAATTAGAAAAGCAGCTAAGTTAAACAATATAGTCATAGATGAATCTAAAATTGTTAACTTAAAAAGTGACGATAGTTCTAGTAACAGCGCAACTCTACGGCACTCTCTTCACGTTACTTTTTCTTCAAGAAAGTTGTTTATAAGATTGATACTATGCATTTGTATTTGGTTTACGTCACTGTTTAATGCTTATTCTCTGTTGATTAACTCTGTTTCATTGAAAGGTAGCAAATATATCAACTTTGGATTGGTGTCTTTATCTAGCACTGCTGCTGGTATTATTTTGCTATATGTGTTAACAAAGTTCAAGAGGAAAGCGCCATTGATAATATCTTTGACATTGACTGGAGTGTTTTGCGTGTCACAATCATTTGTGCCTAAAGGTAATTATTTAAACGTTCTAATCAACATATTTTTACAATAAAATTGTGATACATTAAATTGTTGCTATGTGTGTCTAGTATCATCTTTTTAACATAACCGCTTTACGAGTTAACTCTGTTATTTTATTATACGATAATATTAAGCGAAAAATATGCTTGAAAGACAGAATGTTAATATTTACGACAATAAACATAACCATTAGGAACAGGTATTAGTGGACACATTTACATAGGTAATGTAAAAAAAATATTGACAAAGTATAAGTAATATACAGATGAGATCTTTTCTTTTAAGCAAAATCAAAGCTTTGCAAAAATCCATTGAATTTAAATTATGTAAAGCTATAGTTGCTCACCTCTTGCTATAGTTTGAATGTTGTATTTGTTTTGTAGGAAGATCATGTGCAACACTTGAAGATGTTTTGTAAAACTTAATGCAATTGCAAAAATCTAAAACTATTGGCAGATACGCAAAGCGAGATTAATAATCTAAATTTAGCCCCGCCTAAAACCGCGGGGAACGCTAAACGATAATATGTAAAAGAATACCAATAATCAATTTATCTATTCTATAGGTTACAGATGGCTGTCTACATTACTCTATGTCTGTGGTAAAATAAATTCGAGTGTCACAATGAAAATGGCGTATCTGTACACAACGGAATTATTTCCGACGTTTACAAGAAATACAATGCTTGCGCTGTGCTCATCGGTGGGACGAATGGGTGCTATCTTAGCTCCTCTAACTCCTTTATTGGTAAGTTCTAATACAAAATATGGTACTTAAAATATATTTGGAGTAAAGATTAGTTTCTGTATTTAATTAAGCGAGTGTACTATCTGTTATTTGAACAACATATTTTGTCGTGTTCTTAATCCTAAATAGTTGTCGATGATAACTTGAAAACAAAAATGCTTCATGTAATATTGAAACTTAATAATGTTAAAGTTAACTATGCTACGTTCATTGTTTTACTGTAAGAAGTAAACATATAACAGTAGTCCGGCTGAACGGACAACTGAACAATACGGGTAAAAGCAACGCAACACACGTGACAGTGAAAGACTAGTCCTGGACTTTGTTCCCAGAACTACACTATTTTAAAAAAATGTTATAATATGTGTATCAAAATATTTAATAAATTGCCACCAACCATAGAGATGTTGCCCTTACAGAAATTTAAAAGGAAATTGAAAATATGGCTGTTAGAAAAAATTATGTACTCAGTAAATGAATACTTAAATGAGCGATAGTAACTATGATACATGATAACATTTTATTGTATGATCTATTCTATATTCATAATATTGTAAATGATCGGAATGAAAAATTTGACATTGCAATATTTGACATTATTTATGATTATTTGTTTATTGACATGAGCCTTAGCTCATTAGTATTGTATTTGTTATTAATTCAATGTTATTATAATATGCATGTACCTACTTAGATTTTAAATTTTTGGTCAGAACAGACTGACGAATTATGTGATTCTTTTATAATGACTGTTTAAAACCTATGTACCGTATTTCTGCAATTAAAGTATCATTTCATTTCATTTCAAAGATGCAAATAAGGTCTTAATATCATAAGATTTTTCCAAAGAATGACACTAAACCGGATTATACTTAAACCACAAGTAGTAGCAATAGGCGGCCAAGTCCGCCGGGCTTCACAGGTATTATTATTTCTTTTCTAGAGTACACCTGAGACCTCTAGTTGGTTCGAGTCCGACATACTACCTTGCCCCAGTTAGGTAAAGTGCCATGGGGGTTTCCTCACATAAAAAAATGTACTAGTACGTCTTGTAAACAATCTTGATAATCTCTCACTACAATTTTTTTCTATATTATTTTTTACTTATTGTTGTCGTATTAATATGTGTATCATGCAACTATTTCATGTGTTTATATGTATTGATATATATATATATATTTACATATTTCAAAGCCATGATTAGTGGATAATTATACTCATGGTAATTCTATTGCGATACACATTATTACATTGCAAATTCTAAGTCGAGAGTAATTTCAAAAAATGTGAAATAAACATAGGACTCGTCAATACCAAAAAAAGTTGATTAGTTAAATTCATTTGCACATGTAGATTTTAATTAAAACATCGAATGATCAAAACAAGTTACAAACATTTGAAGTAAGTTATATTATAGCTATCAATTTCGAATCTACCGATCGTTAGTGTTTTGTTTTGTATTGACTTATACTATTTTATCGAATTATTACTGTTTCTTTATTTCTTATTATTGTTTCATGTATTATCTTTTCTTGTTTAATTTATCTTCTACCATTGATATACTTACATTGTGTACTATGAATGCGGACTGCACTACTTGCAATTTCACCTTTTTATAAAAGTCTACCAAAGGAGTCATTCTTGTTGCAGTTTGTATATTGGTCGGGTTTACCATCGTTACTGGTGGGGATCTTGTCGCTGGTGACTGCATCTGTAGTGACTTTAATGCCTGACACCTCTGAAGATGTACTCCCTGACAACGTAAAGCAAGCAGAAGCTGTAGGTACAAAGGAAAAGAAGAAGAAATATTCAGAAATAAATTTAATTTAAAATATTTTATTTATTTTTAAGTGTTAAACCGACAGTTTGGGTACTATGTATATTATGGTCTTACTATGCTTTCATCATCTCTAAATTTAACGCTACACAAATTTAAAATAAATAATTTTAAATTTCCTAAACAATTATTGTGATTTATAATTGAAAATATTTTTGTATTTTCAGTATATTGCATTTGTTTGCTGCTTAATGGATTACTGATATATTACCAGTAACTCTGTAAAATCCTTTATCTTTTTCCTCATATATTAAAAGAACGAGGTATGTCTATACATATACGAACTAGATATAGAACAGGTCTACTGTTCGAGTCTCTGTAGAGATGACAATATTTATTAAGATATACTCGTAACCCACATATTTACCTGTCAGTGATTACCTTGAGCGATAAGATTGCTATTTGCAGCTATGATATGATTCGTTTTTAATAGTTTTCATTTATTCTTGGTGGGCAATAGTTTATGTTAAGATGGCTCAACTTCTTGGAAACGGGCGGTTATGGATCGGCACTGGCTGATCTTACCTATTTGCAACGTATTATTTATTTTAGTTTTATTTTTATAATTTTTTTGTTTTACGTTCGACAAAGCAACCTATTGTTGCAGTGACATTGTGTTGATCTCTGAATTTTATTTTTGGTTCAAAAAAAGACGATTTCAAATATTTTTATAAATAATTCATGAAATAAAGAATTTGACTTTGATAAAAGATAAAAAATGGTAAAATAACACACCTAATAATCAAAAAGTTACCAGTTTTTTTTCAAGTTACTACATTTTAACCACTGAAAGATTAATGAAAGAATGCTTTGTGAAACTGGACTGAGAACAGCATGTAGATATTGAAAAAATGCATAAAAGTAAATAAATTTGACATAAAATTAGACACAATTACATTCAAACAGGCTGATTTGAAAACAAAGTAAACCGATGTTTCTATAATTAATTACTTCAAGCTGTTTTAGCACCTCCTACAACGTTCAGCAGGCCGGGACAATGGACAGTAAAGAAAATAAGAATAATTTTAGTAATGTTTAGTAAGTGTATGAATATAAATACTGAAAAATATATTTAATGGGTATGCACAATAAAACAACGACTTAGTTACAGGGTGTAAATTCGAAAACTAGTGTCACGCATTGACTAAAAATAAATTATTATCTTTATTATACATCTTAAATACAAAGGTGTGAATTCCATTGAGCAAATATGTTTTTTTAAAGTTCCTCCAGTAATCTTTTTGTGAAGCTGTGCATATGGTCACATTTCTTCACGGAATATTTAGTGTATTTTTTGTATAACTGCTCTAAATATACTTATTTATATTTCTAAGTTCACGAACGTGTTATACTCTCCGCAAAATTTTAAAAGACTTTGTCTACTTTCAAACTGTTCATATTAACTGCATGCATAAAGTTTTATGAACAATATGTAATATGCTCTGAGAAAATAATCAGTGAATATTCTCTCGCAGCCGCTTCTGTGTATGTTCTGTATCATCAGTTTAATTAAAATATCGTAAAAAGGTTTTTGCGCGCTCGATAAATAGGTACTGAATGACATATCTGATGCTGCAAGGCAAGCTCGTTTGCCTCTATAGTTTTATACAAAACTGTAATTTCTAAACATGTTTTCAGTCATTCAGTATCTAAGTGTTATAGTAGCTTTACACGAAGGTTGATAAAATGGTCAGGGAAAAAGCCATGCGACAGTCGCTACGTAGGTAAATGCTGACGGTATTTAGTTTTATTATAAGATGGCTGCTTATAATTGTAAACAGTCTTCACATGCTAAGAAAACTAAATCTATATACTTATAATAAAACTGTAACAGGTCCAATTCTGTACATTGAAGATATTTTGAAAAAAATTTTTGGTGGGCATTCTATGATCGATACTGAAGCCAAAACTATATTTTTTTTTTAATTTTTGTTTGTTTGTCTGTATCATGGCTGAGCATCACGCTGAAACTACTTAATGGATTCAAATGAAACTTGGCATGATTTGAGTTCATACTACGAGGTAGGACATAGGATACTTTTTATCCCGAAATTCAGGACGGTTTCTTGAGAGTGGGGGTGAAAGTCAAAATGTGTAATTCATTGACGCGTAGTACGATTGCAATCATTCTTATTTTGTTGGAAAGGAGGCATTTTGTAGATTGTCACGTAATCTTTTGTCTTCTATATCTATATGTATAATAAATCTATAGACGTGGAGTTTGTGTTTGGTGAAAAAGTACAAAATAATCCCGAAAACGTATTATGCACATGTATTCTGAGTAACATTTAGTATTTGATTGATTACAATTAGTTCTCTCTATCCATAGAAAAAAGAATGCAAAGTTGTCAAGAAAAATATAAGTGAAATGACACATGACATCTATTGGTCCAAAGTAATACTAACTGTACGGTTTACCTGTACTAACCGTTTAACTGTACTAAACGATTTCTGTTCCAATTCTTTAGATAAGATGGAACGATTGGGAATCAGGGGACTGCCGCTGGATCTTTTTAAAGATTACCTGAGTGAGCGTACCCAGAGAGTGAAGATGGATGAATTCGTCAGTGAAGAGCAAACTTTTACCCACGGAACTCCTCAAGGTTCTGTCCCTGGACCTACACTCTTCCTCATTTACATAACGATCTGGGTGCGCTCGATCTCACTAACGGAAAAATCATTAGTTTCGTTGATGACACTGCACTTCTGTTTAGCGCAAGATCTTGGGAAGATGTTTACCTACGTGCACAATCAGGGTTCAACACAGTGTACAGGTGCCTACAAAGCTATCAATTGACCCTTAATACTGCCAAAACACAATACATGACATTCTGTCTAAGAAGCAATGGACCTACTAACGCTATTGTAGCTCACACTTGTACAGATGCACTTACAGGTAGTTGTGGCTCTCTAAGACAGAAAAAGTAAAGTACCTTGGAATAATAATTGATAATAATCTCAGATTTCAAGAGCACATAAACACGCTTAGTAATAGATTACGTAAGCTAATATATGTATTTGAAACACTAAGAAACGTAGTCGATGAAGAAGTCTTGAAATCTGTGTACTTTGCCCTTGCCCTGTCCATAATAAGTCACTGCATCACCTCCTGGGGTGGAGCACGGAAAACTACCCTACTGGAACTGGAGATAACTCAAAGAGCTATCCTGAAGGTCTCGTCCTTTTGTCCATATCGATGCAGTGCGACAACTATTCATACTGCATACTATACTGAAAGAACACTCTCTTTTGGTGTAGGACCCATTGCTGTCTAGTGGGAAAAGACGGTATAATCCAGTACAACGTCTTCACCTTTAGCAAAAACTACCTTTGCTAAACGGTTCTTTAGTCATTTGGGTGGGTATCTTTATAATAAAACTGATAAATTGCTAAATATTTTTAATCTCACAAAATATAAATGTAAAAATAGGTTAACCGAATGGCTATTAAAAATAAAATATGATGATACCGAGCATATGATTATTAATATAGTGTAATCATTCTTAAGTAACCGCGAACACGCACACCACTCACTCTCTCACACACACACATACACACACACACACACACACACACACACACACACACACACACATACACATACACATACACACATACACACACACACACACACACTCACACACACTACGCATATATACACTCATATACAAAGACACTTCCGTAAACATTCTTGAGCACTATACTAACACTATCTTATATACTGTCTTTATATAAAGTTGGGTATCTTACTAGGCTATCAACGCTTTAGTACATAGTCTAGAAATGAAAATATTAGGGGGTGGGAACCTGGTGTCCTGAAACACAGGCCTAGAGCCTAGCTTAGGCACCAGTCTCCTACAATATATGTATACTTATTTAAATTTTTTGTTCTAAACTGTATATTGTAGTGAGAAAATAAATTATATTATTATTATAACGTTAAAATAAATGGTCATTTCTTTTTTTAGATATTTATTATTAGCATAGAACATACGCATCTATACTTATGATAAAACTGTTACAGGTCCAATTCTGTATAATATAAACATAATACAGTAGATACAGTATACCTTTAAAAAAATATTTGTAGTGCAATTTCTACACACTAATATTATAAAGATTTGATCATTAAACAAATAGAAAATCAAATCTTCCCGATTTCATTTTCTATTTGTTTAATGATAGGCTCCGAAACTACGCGACCAATTTTAAAATTCTTTCACCTATAGAAAGCTACATTATCAACAATTTATTTACGTATTTTTATTCCAGTAATTATAAGATTCAGCCTGAAATAACGGCATTCGTGATGCAAGCCAGAAAATAAAGCGTTTCCGAGCTGCTTTATCCGCGTGCGCTGTCAGTCATACATAAAAAATATGTATTACAAAAGTGACAGTCATTAGTAGGTCTAAGTAAAAATTAAAACGTGAGATTCAATCGTCATTATAAGGCATAGCATATTAACCCTTACAAAAAACTACGCAGTCATGGGACTGCCGACAGAAGTGAAAACTTAGAACGACGTGTCACATTAGCATGACCGTGACGCGAACCCATAACTTTTGCCCCTACCAAAAACCGCTCAACGCGGCTAAAGAAGCTTTCAATCTGAATTCAGTTTCAAATTTAAGTCTGATTTGATAAAATCAACATTATTTTTGGATTGTTATCTTTAGGAAGTATTTTATATTAGAAATTATTTTTATCAACGTACCTATTAATATAGTAATAAATTTCTCACAAAAATAATGATCTTTGTAATGCAAAATGTTTGTAATAAATGTATAATTATCTTTTTTTAAGACATCTCCCGCATTAGGAATATTCCTGTGTCGCGGGGGGCTTCACCAACATATAAACAACAGACACAAAGAACACGCAGACTCGAGATAACTATTTGGAGATCACACAAGTTTTTGTTTCGTGTGGGATGTGTATAATATAAACAGATACAGTATACTTTTAAGTAAATATTTGTCATGCAATATCTACACTAATATTATAAAGAGGAAAAATTTGATTATCTATTATTTTTGTTTACATCAGTTTTTAAATAATTAGTGTAAATCATTTATGCGATATTTCCTCGCTAAGTCGTGTGCAAGTGAGAGGAATGATTAATAATATGATTATACCTAAACAGTGATGATAAGTGTGAGTCACAAAATAAAGATTCTCTTAGCCTCTGCATTGTTAGGCGGAGCGTGACCAGATCTATTGTCGACAGTCTCATATCGTTTCCCTTGGCGTATAAGAGAAGGCTTTTGATGATATTTGACGTCATTTACTCGCTTTGCGTGTGTAATATAAGTGTTATCTAACTATAAAAGTTTTGATTGTGAACTGCAGTATTTACAAATAGTAAAAGTATAAAGTTAAGTGAAAGAATAAATAAAAATATTTCAATAAATTATGTGAAGTTGTAACTTAAGAAAAATTACGAAGAATTTCGATAATCACACTACGTAATTAATAAAAATGAAGAATAACGAAATGAAAATGGAACAAATTGAAATAAAAGAAGATACTTTTAAATCGGATAAAATTAAAAGTGTTGTAACAGAGGAGAAAAGTAAAGAAACAATGGATATTAATAACGAAAAAGAAAAAAATGTTGCTTCAGGGCATCCTGAGAAGGACAATAATTTAGAAAATGTTTTAAGTGACTTAAAAACATCTGGAAGATATCACTTACGATTTTTGTTTCTTATATGTTTTTTATCTTTCATTACTTCGGGATTTTCTATAAATTATATATTTTCGGCAGAAAACGTCAGCTATAGGTAAGTAATTAGTAATTGTTTATGGAATTTTGCAAAATTTGAAATTTAAATTAGAATCAGTTGCTTCATCATATAATTTTAATTACCCAATGAGTTTAATTTACAAAAAAAATATCATTTAAAAATTAATTACTAATCACGCAATGGAAGTCAACTAATTATGTTCACGTACATAAATGATTAAGGTGTGTTTCTATCATCACAGAACTCTGAATGTGTTTAGGGTTCTTTGATAAAAGTGCTTACAAAAGGCTTAACCATAATTTGTGCTAAGTTCGATTTCTTTGCTATGGATATTTTTAAACGATTTCAATAAGGAGAAAGTTCTCAACTCGGCGGTTTTTTATGTATGTTTCGCGATATCGTGTTCGGTGTTCTTTGTGCCCGTTGCTTCAATGCTTGCAAAGTCCCCCGAGACAAAGGAATCTTTTTTATGAGTAAGTTAGCTTTAAAATGAAAATATTAAAATTAAGATGGTTAGCTGCACTCTTCTGAAGGCATTAGCCGTTTATATGCTTAATATCTGTTCTGTGTAAGTCTTAGTTCACACTAATTAGACTTTTTCCTGATCTCATTAATCATAATGAACCCACAACCATACGAGACAAAAAATTGTGTGATCCACAAATAGTTGTCCCAAGTCTGGGTGTTCCTTGTGTCCGTTGTTTATATGTTTGTGAAGCCCCCCACGACACAGGAATATTCCTAATGCGGGAGTTGTCTTTAAAAACAAAAACAAATTTCACGTACTTATGTATTTTTTTGTAACACTTAAAAAATATACTTGACAAATAAGAATGAATAAACGAACATAAATGTAAGTGCAGATCATTTATCAGTAAAAATATAAATTAATTACCCTTTAAACTGCTTGCAGATGTAAATACTCCAATTGTGAAAACACCGAACTGCCAATACTAGATGGGAATTCTACAATAGACTATAAATGCCATAAATATGAATTACTTCATCCAAATGGAACATGCACAGGAGACAATTTTGACACGTCCAGTGCCACTGATTGCTCGGAGTGGGTCTATGACAAACCAAATAGCTTCGTTGCCCAAGTAGGTTTCTTTTTTCTTTTTTTGTTAAACTAACAATGACCTCAACCCATCTGATGGAAAGATACGGATGATACTAAAATGGTGGCCCTCAGTTTGAGGGCCTCGAGATATGCATTTTCACACCCCGCTTAAAGGACTCAGGGTTGTAGGTCGAAGGGAACACCATTTAATTATGTGGCAAAGAACGAAGGTGCTAAACCGTTTGGTTCTCGTTGGGATCGTTTGAACTGTAAGGGGGTGGTACCATAGCCCGCCACGAGTTGTTCTGGATAGGAAAGGAGAGGGTGGGTTCAATTGGAAGATCTCTTCAGAATACTCGCCATAGTAGTAGTTGGCGGTATAACACTGCCAAAGAAGCTATGTTTCTATGCAACTGCAGGGGTTCAAGGGTGTTAGTGATCTCAGGACTCGTAATGATGCGGATAGCACGTCGCTGCACTAACCTTGTTCACGACACCGAGTTTCTGTGAGTAGATTGAGAGAGTGATGTAGTTTACAGCGCACATCCATTCCAAGTATATAGAGATTGTCCTCCAATGGTAGTGGTGTATCTAGAAGAGTACGAAGGGGAAGGAAGGAAGATACCTTTTGCGGTAAACGCGCGTGCCTGTGTTTTCTTGGCATTGAACTCTGAACGACTAGGTCCTTGGAATCCTATTTAGAGATGCTTTTCAGGTCTTGGTCAAGTTCAGTGACAAGTTGTTGTCTTTTTTCTTCGATGTCGGCCTGCCTAGCCGTAGGATGTCCGCGAATCGAATGCGGCACTCTTGCAGGAAGTTAGTAAACCAGTTGCAGGGTCGAGGCTGTAGATCGAAGCTCCCGGAGCTTGGAAATATTTGTGCTAAATTATAATAATAATATCCATCCACGTTCATTAGATCATTAGGCTGTATATCCCGCGGAAATGTCGGGGTCGTGATTTTTTAAATGCCAAGACCCTCCATAATCGCGAGGTATGCAGCCTTAGTGATTACTTCCTCTCCGTTAACGTGGATGTGCATCGGGACGTGGTGGCAGGTGACAACGGACTCGCTCCGCTTGCTCTAGCAAAAAAGAACTGGCGCAAACCTGCAGTACTCAATATTACAGATCGCATGGATATGGAAGGGCAAAGAGCTGCATGGATGTTTTTATCGGGCTTTGAACGGGCCCGATGTAGATTTATTAGCATCTGAGTTTGGGTCATGTCATGGCTACGGTTCGGTGACGTCTTCCGAGAAACTAAAGATTTTGTCTGTGCAATTACAGATGAAGTTGTTAAGTCGAATGACTATCGGAGGTATATCCTGAAGTATCGGCACAATAGACATTTGTCGGGCATGTAATCATCCCGGAGAAACCCTTAGGCATATAATTTCTGGTTGTTATCGTCTTGCTAATGGTGAATACTTGCATAGACAGAACCAAGTGGCCACGATAGTCCATAAGCAACTTGTCTTAAATATAACCTTGTGTCTGTCGAAGTACCGTACCGAAGTAGTAAAAACATAGTTAACTAACTACCTAGTACTAACTAGTAGGTATGTGCCCGACCCAGTTCTCGAAAATGGTCGTGCAAAATTGTACTGGGATCGATTTATCATCACTGACAGGACTATTGTTGCTAATAAGCCTGATATAGTGTTGATAGATCGGTTAGAGCGCCGAGCAATTATTGTTGACATTACCATTCCCCATGACGACTACCTCTTAAAAGCTGAAAAAGATAAAATAATAAAATATTTGGACATGGTTCACGAGATTGTTGACATGTGAGATGTTGATTCAGCAATTATTGTGGCGATAGTCATTTCGGCCCATGGGTTAATTGCTAAGAGCCTCGACCAACACCTTCAGAAGCTCACTTTAGGCTGCTGGATCAAGAGCCTGATGCAGAAGGCAGTCATCCTCGATGCGGCACGCATAGTGCGGAGGTTTTTGTCTCTGGTAGCCGATACCGGTGGGGTACTATTTTTTAAATATTATAAATGTGAAAGTTTGGATGGATGGATGGATGGATGTTTGTTACTCTTTCATGTCAAAACTACTGAACCGATTGCGATGAAACTTGGTATGTAGATAGTTGGAAACCTGGATTAACATATAAGCTACTTTTAATACCAATATTCTTACGGGATCGGGACTTACGCGGGTGAAACCGCGGGACGCTGCTAGTTTTTTTATATTTTTAAATGTATTTTTGATATAGTCTGAATGTATTTAAAAATATAATTTATATGTTTATTTATGTGAATAAAGAGAATAATAATAATATTAAATCTTCTAAGATAGTTCACAACTTTGTGCTAATTTCTTCCAGTTCAACCTTGGATGTGAAGATTGGAAACGGACTTTGGTGGGCACAATGCACAGTGTTGGATACATGAGCGGTCTGCTCTTCATCGGTCCTTTGTCAGATAAGTATGTAAATAGTATTAGGACTAGACTTTTACTACTATACAGGCTGTTGCAGAAGAGTGTGGTCAAATTTAGGAGCGTTAAGGGACTGACGAATAGTCGACAAGAAAAAAAAAATTGGAATTTTCCTAAAATATTTTCCTAAACAACCTGTATAATATGGTGATAGAATGGAGTGGAAGATAATGAATTTTAACATACAATTTATTAAAACTTTCTAATCATTTAACGGAAGCTTCAAAAATAAAACTAAACTACTTGTTTTTATTGCTACTTAGTGCTAAATTTTAAAATTACTGTATTGATGTTCCAAAACTTGAAAGAACCACGTCTGTATTGTCGTAAAGGCTCTATAATACACTACCGACATCCTGTGAATCCTTTTAGTAGTAGGGTTAGTAGGTTAGGCTTGAACCTAAACCCTCTCGATCTTTACTTTAATTTTTTCTTACTAAAACTGCCGATTTTCCATAGTTTTAGCTTGCCCTGTTTATTTTTTTGGGTCAAATTTAGTAATTGAAATTTTGCCTACTTCCTGTTGACAGATGGTCTGGAATTTGGTATACACCCCGATGACAATAAAATTATATGTATTCAGCAACATTGTAAATCCAATATGGCCACCACCACAATATTTCGGATTCCATATTACTCCCTCAATTTTGATATCAAATGATAGGGCTTGACTAGTAGAATACTAGGAAATCATAAAAAACTATAAATTTGAAAATAAACAATTTTATTGTAAAGATACAATAATGATGCAGGTACATCTGTTCTGATTAAATATATTATGTAATGTATGCTACGCCCCACTATTTTATTTTCGAATTATTGTTTAGCTTTTGGTAGTATTGCAACTACGTTATTGTACAATAAAACCATTCAACCTAACAATAAGGTTTACTTATTGAAGTGAAAACTTGTTTAGGCACGTTGGGCACTTTTGATATGAGTAAAGGGAACTGAAGTAGCGTGACCTTCACGCTCATATACATATAATAGGTACTGGCTATTTGAAATCAAAATATTTTTTTTTTCTTAGAATTCTAATTTCAAATTAATTTTATTTTAAAAAAATAGTTTTTTTCTTCAAAAGTAGTAGTTTGTTTATTGATTAGTGTTATGTTTTCATCGCATTTAAATCTTTTGTCATCATCGATACGTAAAAAAATCGAGTAATTATGGAATATGAGTCCCGTTGTGGTAGCAACGCGGCACAAGCGGCATGCAACATCGTTTACTGAGCTAACACTACAAACCAACGCACCGGTTGTTATTGGTTTGCCCACTTCCGTTCCGAAAGTTTCAACCAGAAAAATGAACCTCATGGTCATCCGAAAACATTGGTCGACAATGACGAATTAAAGGCGATTGTGAAAGCTTATGATACTCTAACTACGGCTGAATTAGCAGAAGCTTTCGACTTTAGCGTCAAAACAATATTGGTAAATTTGCGTTAAATTGGCAATGTAAAAAAGTTTGACAAATGGGTGCCCCACAAACTCAATGATTGCCAGCGCGAAGTACGCGTCGAGACGTGCCTTGCATTGTTCAACAGGCACACAAACGAAGGAATTTTGAACCGCATTGTTACCTGCGACGAAAAATGGATTCTGTTTGTCACAATTGGAAGCGCTCAGCAAGTTGGTTGATCCTGGTTCAGAACCTAAACAATGCCTTAAAAGAAAACTTACCCCTAGAAAAGTGATGGTCACTATTTGGTGGTCTAGCGCCGGTGTGATTCATCAAAGCTTCTTACCAAACGGGATGAACATTACTGTAGATGTGTACTATAAAGAACTAAACACAATGATGGAGAAGCTTGCACATCTCCAACCAGCTTTGGTCAATTATTCGTCTCCGCTGCTCCTGCATGACAACGCGCGACGGACTGCACAGCAGACGGTCTCCAAGTTGCAAGATCTGGGGTTGGAAGCTCTCCGTCATTCGCCATGTTCACCAAACCTTGCACCTGGAGACTTCTACTTTTTCCAGAATTTAGATAACTTCTTGGCGGGAAAAAAATTTAAAATCCCGAGAGGCAGTACAAAATGCCTTTGAAGAAGTTGTTGTCGTTGTTAATCAGCTGATTCCTTCAAGAAGGGCATCAATAAACTGCCACTAAGTTAGCAAAGATGCATCGATTGCATGGGGGATTACTTTGATTAATAGAAATAAAAAATATAAAAAAAAATCGTCTGATCATTGTATTAAAAAACAAGAAAACGCCCAACAGGGTTATATACAAGGCATATTGGGTGATAGTCATTTAAAAGGCGAGATGGGCATTTAATTGAACCCTCACCATTCCTTTATCGGACTACTAGGCACAGACGGAGGTTCCATCCTTTCGTTGTCGAAACACCAAAAAGTCGAACTAAACTGTGGAATGAATTGCCTGCGTATATTTTTACAGTCAATTAACATTGCCATTTCACAATAAAAAAATGCTTTGAATATCGTAATATTGTTTACTGATTTATATATTGTTTACAAATTATACACCTAAACCTTCCTCATGAATCACTCTGTCTATTAGTGAAAACCGCATGAAAATCCGTTCCGTAGTTTTTCAGTTTATCGCGAACAGACAGAGAGACAGACAAACGTGGCGGGGGACTTTGTTTTATAATATGTAGTGATTATTCTCATATATCCTTACCAATGTTTAGTTTTAGGTATACAAGTTTCTTTTATCGCTTACTACATTAATATAACTGGAATCATCACTTCACTAAGTATTCTGACATAACTGCGCCTTGAAATGGCACGTGTAAATACAAGGCCGTGTAGTGTTTTTTTTTTTTACAATGATACCCTTCAGTGAGTGTGTATTATGGTTGAATGGATGAGCTTTAGAGTAAGCGGATAAGTTTCAAAGATTATAGATTTTACTGTTACAAGATTCACTACTAATGATTAACCATCTTCTTTTTTTAAAAGATCTTGTTAGAGGACTCAGACCTCCCGGCAGTTGTCTGACCTTCTCGAGCTATTGCTAACACTTTCCAATCCATCCGTATAAGCAATATCCTTTTCCTTCCATTGTCTTCCCTTCTTACCTACCTTTCAATGTGCTCCTAATTTTCCCATCTTTAAATACCAAAATGCCCGGTTGGTGGCAATAGACTTGCCCTCTGTTACGAGAGTGGGGCCAAATTATAGTTGGGAAAAGTAAGGTGTTGATTACGCCTCTGTTTACCTCTTCGGGTATTACTTAAAAGGTTATTGTTATTTTTTTTCAGATTTGGTAGAAAAAAGATTCTTATATTTAATACACTTGTAACTTGTGTGATTGGCTTATCAAAGAGTATGGTCACATCGTATTGGGTATTTATTGGCCTAGAAATGTTAGAACCAATGCTCGGAGAAAATTACTCAACTATCTTCACCATGGGTTAGTACAGTTGTAAGAACAGTTCAACCTTTCACCGACTTTACGTAAAGGGTAATATCTTTATGAATTTTTTTTTTCATTTCTATGATTTTATTTGTGCTTTCAGTATCTGGTACAATTGGTGATATTCTTATGGCTTATATAGCTTATCTCGCACCAAATTGGAGAATTTTCTTAATTATATTATACACGCCTTCATTTATTGTCATTTTATACATATTTTGGCTAGACGAAAGTCTAAGATGGCTTCTGATTAAAGGGAAAAAAGCAGAAGCAGAACAAATAATTAGAAAAGCAGCTAAGTTAAACAATATAGTCATAGATGAATCTAAAATTGTTAACTTAAAAAGTGACGATAGTTCTAGTAACAGCGCAACTCTACGGCACTCTCTTCACGTCACTTTTTCTTCAAGAAAGTTGTTTATAAGATTGATACTATGCATTTGTATTTGGTTTACGTCACTGTTTAATGCTTATTCTCTGTTGATTAACTCTGTTTCATTGAAAGGTAGCAAATATATCAACTTTGGATTGGTGTCTTTATCTAGCGCTGCTGCTGGTATTATTTTGCTATATGTGTTAACAAAGTTCAAGAGGAAAGCGCCATTGATAATATCTTTGACATTGACTGGAGTGTTTTGCGTGTCACAATCATTTGTGCCTAAAGGTAATTATTTAAACGTTCTTATCAACATATTTTTACAATAAAATTGTGATACATTAAATTGTTCCTATGTGTGTCTAGTATCATCTTTTTAACATAACCGCTTTACGAGTTAACTCTGTTATTTTAATATATATAGATAATATTAAGCGAAAAATATGCTTGAAAGACAGAATGTTAATATTTACGACAATAAACATAACCATTAGGAACAGGTAACAACTTAAAAAAAATATTGACAAAGTATAAGTAATATATAGATGAGATCTTTTCTCTTAAGCAAAATCAAAGCAGAATCAGAGCAAAATCAAAGCTTTTCAAAAATCCATTGAATTTAAATTATGTAAAGCTATAGTTGCTCACCTCTTGCTATAGTTTGAACGTTGTATTTGTTTTGTAGGAAGATCATTTGCATCACTTGAAGATGTTTTGTGAAACTTAATGCAATGGCAAAAATCTAAAACTATTGGCAAATACGCAAAAGCGAGATTAATAATCTAAATTTAGCCCCGCCTAAAACCGCGGGGACGCTAAACGATAATATGTATAATAATACTAATAATCAATTTATCTATTCTATAGGTTACAGATGGCTGTCTACATTACTCTATGTCTGTGGTAAAATAAATTCTAGTATAACAATCAAAATGGCGTATCTGTACACAACGGAATTATTTCCGACGTATACAAGAAATACAATGCTTGCGCTGTGCTCATCGGTGGGACGAATGGGTGCTATCTTAGCTCCTCTAACTCCTTTATTGGTAAGTTCTAATACAAAAATGGTACTTAAAATATATTTGGAGTAAAGATTAGTTCCTGTATTTAATTAAGCGAGTGTACTATCTGTTATTTGAACAACATGTTTTGTCGTGTTCTTAATCCTAAATAGTTGTCAATGATAACTTGAAAACAAAAATGCTTCATGTAATATTGAAACTTAATAATGTTAAAGTTAACTATACTACGTTCATTGTTTTACTGTAAGAAGTAAACATATAACAGTAGTCCGGCTGACCGGACAACTGAACAATACGGGTAAAAGCAACGCAACACACGTGACAGTGAAAGACTAGTCCTGGACTTTGTTCCCAGAACTACACTATTTTAAAATAATGTTATAATATGTGTATCAAAATATTTAATAAATTGCCACCAACCATAGAGATGTTGCCCTTACAGAAATTTAAAAGGAAATTGAAAATATGGCTTTTAGAAAAAATTATGTACTCAGTAAATGAATACTTAAATGAGCGATAGTTACTATGATACATGATAACATTTTATTGTATGATCTATTCTATATTCATAATATTGTAAATGATCGGAATGAAAAATTTGACATTGCAATATTTGACATTATTTATGATTATTTGTTTATTGACATGAGCTAAGTACTTAGTATTGTATTTGTTATTAATTCAATGTTATTACAATATGCATGTACCCACTTATAATTTAAATTTTTGGTCAGAACAGACTGACGAATTATGTGATTCTTTTATAATGACTGTTTAAAACCTATGTACCGTATTTCTGCAATTAAAGTACCATTTCATTTCATTTCAAAGATGCAAATAAGGTCTTAATATCATAAGATTTTTCCAAAGAATGACACTAAACCGGATTATACTTAAACCACAAGTAGTAGTAATAGGCGGCCAAGTCCGCCGGGCTTGACAGGTATTTCTTTTCTAGAGTACACCTGAGGCCAGTAGTTGGTTCGAGTCCGACATACTGAGTGAGGTAAAGTGCCATGGGGGTTTCCTCACATAAAAAATGTACTAGTACGTCTTGTAAACAATCTTGATAATCTCTCACTACAATTTGTTTCTATATTATTTTTTACTTATTGTTGTCGTATTAATATGTGTATCATGCAACTATTTCATGTGTTTATATGTATTGATATATATATATATATATATATATATATATATATATATATATATATATATATATATTTCAAAGCCATGATTAGTGGATAATTATACTCATGGTAATTCTATTGCGATACACATTATTACATTGCAAATTCTAAGTCGAGAGTAATTTCAAAAAATGTGAAATAAACTAATATAGGACTCGTCAATACCAAAAAAAATTGATTAGTTAAATTCATTTGCACATGTAGCTTTTAATTAAAACATCGAATGATCAAAACGAGTTATAAACATTTGAAGTAAGTTAAAATCTATCAATTTCGAATCTACCGATCGTTAGTGTTTTGTTTTGTATTGACTTATACTATTTTATCGAATTATTACTGTTTCTTTCTTTCTTATTATTGTTTCATGTATAATCTTTTCTTGTTTAATTTATCTTCTACCATTGATATACTTACATTGTGTACTATGAATGCGTACTGCACTACTTGCAATTTCACCTTTTTATAAAAGTCTACCAAAGGAGTCATTCTTGTTGCAGTTTGTATATTGGTCGGGTTTACCATCGTTCCTGGTGGGGATCTTGTCGCTGGTGACTGCATCTATAGTGACTTTAATGCCTGACACCTCTGAAGACGTACTCCCTGACAACGTAAAGCAAGCAGAAGCTGTAGGTACAAAGGAAAAGAAGAAGAAATATTCAGAAATAAATTTAATTTAAAATATTTTATTTATTTTTAAGTGTTAAACCGACAGTTTGGGTACTATGTATATTATGGTCTTACTATGCTTTCATCATCTCTAAATTTAACGCTACACAAATTTAAAATAAATAATTTTAAATCTCCTAAACAATTATTGTGATTTATAATTGAAAATATTTTTGTATTTTCAGTATATTGCATTTGTTTGCTGCTTAATGGATTACTGATATATTACCAGTAACTCTGTAAAATCCTTTATCTTTTTCCTCATATATTAAAAGAACGAGGTATGTCTATACATATACGAACTAGATATAGAACAGGTCTACTGTTCGAGTCTCTGTAGAGATGACAATATTTATTAAAATATACTCGTAACCCACATATTTACCTGTCAGAGATTACCTTGAGCGATAAGATTGCTATTTGCAGCTATGATATGATTCGTTTTTAATAGTTTTCATTTATTCTTGGTGGGCAATAGTTTATGTTAAGATGGCTCAACTTCTTGGAAACGGGCGGTTATGGATCGGCACTGGCTGATCTTACCTATTTGCAACGTATTATTTATTTTAGTTTTATTTTTATAAATTTTTTGTTTTACGTTCGACAAAGCAACCTATTGTTAGATGAAAAAAAAAATCAAAAACCACCAAAAAAAGACGATTTCAAATATTTTTATAAATAATTCATGAAATAAAGAATTTGATTTTGATAAAAGATAAAAAATGGTAAAATAACACACCTAATAATCAAAAAGTTACCAGTTTTCTTTCAAGTTACTACATTTTAACCACTGAAAGATTAATGAAAGAATGCTTTCTGAAACTGGATTGAGAACAGTATGTAGATATTGAAAAAATGCATAAAAGTAAATAAATTTGACATAAAATTAGACACAATTACGTTCAAACAGGCTGATTTGAAAACAAAGTAAACCGATGTTTCTATAATTAATTACTTCAAGCTGTTTTAGCACCTCCTACAACGTTCAGCAGGCAGGGACAATGGACAGGAAAAATAATAAGAATAAATTTAGTAAAGTTTAGTAAGTGTATGAATATCAATACTGAAAAATATCTTTAATGGGTATGCACAATAAAACAACGACTTAGTTACAGGGTGCAAATTCGAAAACTAGTGTCACGCATTGACTAAAAATAAATTATTATCTTTATTATACATCTTAAATACAAAGGTGTGAATTCTATTGAGCAAATATGTTTTTTTAAAGTTCCTCCAGTAATCTTTTTATGAAGCTGTGCATATGGTCACATTTCTTCACGGAATATTTAGTGTATTTTTTGTATAACTGCTCTAAATATATTTATTTATATATCTAAGTTCACGTACGTGTTATACTCTCCGCAAAACTTTAAAATACTTTGTCTACTTTCAAACTGTTCATATTAACTGCATGCATAAACTTTTATGAACAATATGTAATATGCTCTGAGAAAATAATCAGTGAATATTTACTCGCAGCCGCTTCTGTGTATGTTCTGTATCATCAGTTTAATTAAAATAACTTAAAAAGGTTTTTGCGCGCTCGGTAAATAGGTACTGAATGACATATCTGATGCTGCAAGGCAAGCTCGTTTGCCTCTATAGTTTTATACAAAACTGTAATTTCTAAACATGTTTTCAGTCATTCAGTATCTAAATGTTATAGAAGCTTTACACGAAGGTTGATAAAATGGTCAGGGAAAAGCCAAGTGATAGTTGCTACGCAGGTAAATATTGACGGTATTTAGTTTTATTATAAGACTAGCTTTTGCCCGCGACTTCGTCCGCCTGTTGGCGAACATCGGACCTCGTAGAGTGTAGGTAATCTATTTTGAGGTACACCAGAGGCTCCGGCCATAAGACCCGGTGACGGAACACTGTGTGGTTTTAGTTGGATCGAGCCCGACCTTGTTGTTTGACCCCGCTGAGGAGATAACCCGTGGGGGTTAGATAGTAATTGAGGAGAGAAAACCCACCAGTCACCTTCGGTATGTAGACCAAAACGATGATCACAGCTAAGAATAAACCTCAACGAATTGCCATAGACATATTTTACATTGCTGCCAAATATTCCCGGGGCTGCCTCGCGGCCCCAAGGCTTAAGGCTTTGGAGGTGCTTGCACGCCTGGTAAGTATATCTCACTGTAGAGGGTGTTCGGTTTGGATTCCAGGGTATTCGTTGAGGCTAATGTCCGTGAAGGAGTTTCTTTTTCCGGATCCCGAGATCTTCATCACAATCTTCACCATTCGCATGGTAACAAAATCGGTTCATATTTGACGGAGACCTGAGGTAACTTAAAAAAAAAAAAATACCTACATGAGCGTCAAATTCCTTTTTTTTAAGGTGGGTAAAAATCGATGCGTAATGCAATCAAACTGTAAGTTTCTTACAAACTTTCACACCCCCTATTTTAGGGAAACCCCTTTAAGGGATACATTTCTGAAAAAAAAATGTGATGCAGTAAACTGTTTTTTTCTTCAAAAATTACAAAGTTTCATGAAAACTTTCATCCCCTATTTTGAGCCTTTAAGGGTTGGATTTTCATTTTGAATTCCTTTCTTATAAACTTTTTTTTTTTTTTTTTTTTTTAACGTGGTGGAATATCGTCATGGATGTCCTCCGCCCTTGGAGGGGGGGGGGGGGGGCTGAAGGGGTCTGTCGGACTCTTACCGACTAAAAACCACCCCGGTGTTCCACTGCTTGCCCATGATCGGGGGAGCGAGAATCGCCATTGCATTCTTCCGCAACCCCCGACAGGCATTGACCCGTCTCATCCAAAACGGGTCCCGTCACCCGGTGCGACCGCCACCCCTCGGTCGCGCTCCTCTAAGAAGCGCGCGCGGAACACTGCGCTCTGCCTCTCGGGCCTGTATCTGTTCGGACGACGACTTCCCGAAAAGTTCGTCGACCGCAGGCCGGTTCCTAAGGTGGCCGGAGATCATTGAATGCCCTTCGGCGCCCGGTGCGTCTACTGCGGGCAGGGAGAGCTGTACTTCGCTCTCTCTCATATTCGGCCGCCTCCTTTGCGGACATCACCTCCTCGCAGAAGGCGGCGACGGCGTTCCATGCACTCTCGCTCCGGACCATGGACAGAACCACGACCGGCAGCGAGAGACTACCCGCAGAACCAACTGCCGCGACGAGTTCACGACGCTGGCTAGCCCAGGCTGAGCATTCCGCCAGAGTGTGAAGCGCCGTGTCGTCGGGGCAGTCACCACAATGATGGCACTGTGACGTCGGTTCCCGGCCGATCCGACACAGGTACTTGCCGAAACAACCGTGTCCGGAAAGTACCTGCGTCATCCGGAAGGTGAGGGCTCCATGCCCTCTCTCCAGCCACTCTCGAAGGATGGATCTTACCGACGCTATAGCGGCGTGCCCTGCACTTGGTCGCGTAAGTCGCTGCTCCCATTCCGCCACCAAAATCTGGCGGAGCTTACCTCGGTGTGCCTCTATTTCTCGAGGTGCTGAAAGGTCGCCCCGATCTAGCGTATCCTTGCGCCACCGATACTGTAACGCAAGGAGCACAGCGTCTAAATCCCAGGGCACGGATCCGGCAAATAAACTGGCCGCCTCAAAGGAGATCGTACGGTACCCCCTTATCATTCTGACGGCCATCGCGCGTTGCGGCCTTCGCAGAATCGCGATATTCCGGGCCGTCAGATCTTATAGAATGCCTACATCATGTAAGAAATACGTCCTCCAAATTATTATTACCTGTATACGTAAATAATACTTATTTATTTTTACGAAAAAGTGAAGATAATAAAATAATATCAAAATCTCAATTTTTTTTCATTTATTATAACACCATCTATTATGGCATTGTATCTTACCTGTATTTATATTATATGACCTTTGCAGTTTTGAGTAATTTTATTTTTAATTTCCTTTATTGTGTTTTAAATATTAAATTGTTTTTTATGCTGTAAAACAATGGGTATAGTCATTATTTTTTACTATCTTGCAATATCTTTTAAAAAATTGTGTAATGTACAGAATCATGAAATTATATATGTGTATATAGTAGAATAGTTTCTTATAACGCCATCTATTATGAAAGTCTTATATTTTAACGCCATGTACCTCACTTGTCGCATGATTGACATCTTGACGTTTATTGTCAACTTGAACCAAGCGTACACGTGGTCAAATACTAATTTTGCCACCTCTTTTCAACCCCTTGGGGGTGGAATTTTCAAAAATCCTTTCTTATCGGATACCTACGTCGTATAAGGAATACATCCTCTAAATTTCACATCTCTACGACCCACGGTTTAGGCTGTGCGGTGATTCGTTAGTCAGTCATTCAGGACAAAGCATTTTATATGTATAGAATAGATGGCTGCTGATAATTGTAAACAGTTGTCACATGCTAAGAAAATTATGTGAATATGTGTAGTAGACGCATAGTGGAAACTGACACCGATGCCTTCACAAACTATTCTCTGACATCACTTCGCTTAAAACCTCATTGTTTAGTCCTACGTCTGGAGAATCGGAAAAGTTGGGAACAGAAAAACAATTTAAAAGTATTCTTTCATGAAAGTATAAATCCAAGATTATTGAATATGTCAAAGGGTAAATTACAACTACCGTCTCATTATTCTGATCACGTTCGATTCTCGGTCGCAGAAGGCGACTACATTGAATCGGTTTTCGTGACCGCGATGTCAATATTGCATAACAACACGTTTCAAATCAAATACGTTTTCATTTGCTAGTTTAAATTAGTTTATAAGTTTGAAATGATGAAATTTGATCATGTACATAGAAATGTTGTATGATTAGTAAGTGCCACCCAGTTTAATAAGAACCATAATAGAGAATAGACTGAATAGACGTCACGACTGCCACTTCTGCCGGCTAATGCAGGTACGGACCACAGTTGCTTCGGGAAGTGCTTGTGAAGCGTTAGTACGATCGCTGACTAAGCTTTTGTAGTTCATTACACGCTTTATATTAGCTACACTTGTTGTGTGTGTTCATGTTTGTTGTTTGTAACCGACTCCTTTGGGCGCGATTTGACCCACTTTAAACGGCCAGATTTCATTCAAATTTTGCACACCTGTCAAAGACCGATGACAATGCAATAATTCGATTTTATATTTTTTAGGTGAATTTTCTATAAAAGCGTGTTTTTTTGTTTTTTAAACTATAATTATTTTTGGAGTGCATTGCGATGAGCAGCCTGTCACACCGGAAGAAGTAACCCTGTGGCGACGATAGGAAAATTATGTTACATTGGGCAACTTAAAATAAGATGTAACGACAAAAATTGAGAAAGGAAGTTTTCAATGTTTGAAAGTATGAATGAAGACCGAATGTCTCAAGGAATTTATAAGCTGTATGCTGGGATCGTGGTAAAGATCGCTCTATCCTCTCTGCCTACCACGAATGGGAATAGGGTGTGAGATATACAATGTATGTATATTTAAGGCAACTTTATCGCAAATGTTTAAATTAATAAGTAGGTAGTTACATAGCATTCAATAACAAGTACATATTTATGCAATTAACATAATTGATTGGGATAAATATATTACAAGCCATAAATAAAATCGAATATCTTAAAAAAATTGATTACTTTGGTGACCTCTGTGGCGCAGCGGTAGTGCATTCGGCTTGCATGTGCGGGGTCGCAGGTTCAATTCTCGCTCAGTGCAAATATTTGTATGCATGAATATGTCTATTTCAATTGGTCTGAGTATTTTCATGTGTAATATGTATGTGGGGTCTACAACTATACGACCCTAAAATATGACCACACCTTTCTGTAACATCCTGTATTCGTATGTATAAAAAGAAAGTGTTTTAGAACCCATAGCACAAGCAATGCTAGCATATTATTATTAAAATATAATCATTATTTGAATAATAAAACTTAAAAAAAGCAAAGACAACTAGTTAATTTACACCCAACAAAATATCATTTGACGTAGTAACTTTATTCGTAATATTTCAGTGGAAGCGTCATTCGCATAACGTAACCGACACAACGTTGCAGTTGCAAGGCATAAATGTACTTAGTGTCTCGTGAGCGGTCATTTTGTATGGAGATTAGAGTACTAAATACCTGTATTTAGTACTTTTAAGATGGAGTGTCAACGAGCTCATCACTTGCACGTGAGATAAAACGTTTAATTAGTCACGAATGAAGCGCAAAAATATCTCTATACTGTACATCGTTGAAATCGTCGACCGGAACACATTAGAAGATCTAAGTCAGCATTGCAACAACTATAATAGGGTAGCTAAAGAATGTGAAATTAAAGAGTGCTCACTAAAAGTGGCAATAATTGTAGTTTTTAAATGGCTTTCTTTATTAACATATCATGCTACTGAAAACCACTTAAGGTAAATTAAATACACCACACAGTTTTAATTACGATAAATGTTTATATAAATACTAATTATATATTTTGTTTCCAAAGTATGTGTATAATATATGTATTATCTAAGTCTCAAATAATATTTTGTATTTTTTGATATGTAATCATTTTTATTGCATTTCCCTTATATTTATTCTTATTCTATTTTTATTTATATTTTTTTTTCTTTTCCCTCGCAACAAATAAGAATTAAAAGATCTGTTAATAAATAAGCCAATTATTGATGTTGACCGTGCATTGCACTCGTATTTAGTACTCGTCTAGGTACCCACAGGACAGGCTTGCCTAGTGTGCCTTGACATTCTTACATTATCTTACGTATAACTTTCTGGCAATAAACAGTTTTTTATTTATTTTTATTGCCACCATCTCTGGTATTGCAAGATACGTACATATACTCACGCCTACTAAGGCGAGCGAGGACAGCGCTGAGTCGCAATATGGGATAGATAATATTACCATGTTTGAGCCTCCTTATAAAGTAACTAAACTAAACGCAAGGTCTCAAATATTTAACCTAATTATCGAATATAATTAGGTAGGCACTGTGGCTTATTAATTGTTTTAATAATATGATACGTACTGTAAAACTTATTTGCGCATGATAATCTTAACAATCATTTTAATCGTGCTTACTAAACACATTTGTACTAACTATAAGTATTTAAAGTACTTCAATATTTATCGAAATATCTAAGTATTTAATAATTTACCTTTCATTATCCTGTATATTATCGTATTTATAAATCGACAAAACCTATACTGTTCGATTTAGACGAACTATTAATTGTTTTTAAAATATGCTTTAAAAATCAGTCACTGAATAATTTAGAAATAAATTTTGTTAATTTCACCTTTCCCTCCTCTTGAAATTATGCAAAAATATTATATGCCCTAAGGTAATCGAGGATTAGTATTTGCTTGTTAGCTTTTATCTGGAAACCAGTTATTAAACTCAGATCATGAGTGGGTGCGTGGGTGCTCCGAGCCTAGAGTAAGATCATATTCAGTACGGTACAGCGCCTGTTGAACATAGACCAGCAACGCAGCATGAGACAGAAATGGCTTTGAAAGTTGGAAGCGTAGCCAATTCCATGTGGCATCTGTTACCGAGGAGATAGTTGATTAGCTCTAGATTTTTAATAGATTAGATAGGGACTAGGTTGGAAATCGAAAATCGAAAATCTGCTATGCATTTGTTTTTAAATTGTGTTTAAGTGTTTAATAGGCAGTTAAATACTCCTGAAATGAAAGTTTTTAGGAACGGGTGATATGTCCCTTCAACAGAGGATCCTCAGAACAGGCGAGGTGATCATGCCTGGCGGACCGCGGCCCAACGGTTGGTAATCAAAAGTTCTATATTTACTTATCGGCGCAAGAACTGCGCGATGCAGAATCAGTGCTTACTCCTTAGTTCGGTGTGTCTTCGTTGGATGACATTGAAGTATGTTTTTCGCTGTATGTGGTCGCTAGACAATGATTCCTTACGCTGAAATTTGCCATAATGTTATTTTTGTTGCCATAATGTTTTTTTGAAAATGATTAATTATTACTGAAATCCGTTCTAAGCAATCGACGGTAAGGTTCAGTTCCTCCTCAAACTGTGAGAGTGAGTAATAATGTTAATTTTTATCGTTTATTACATGAATTTAAGTCATAAAATATTTTTCTTCCCTTGGCAGTAGGAGATATATTACGTAATTTAAATATCAATACCGAGTTGTTGATATTCTTGGCGCATTTATTTATTCGTGTGTAGTGTATACTCAATAATCTTATTTTGACAAACATGTATAAATATACATATTTGCGTAAAAACATACATGTACAAAATAATAATTAAGTAAAGTATTAATTACAAAATGAAAAGTGTGCCAAACCATATAACTGAAGAAGACTTATTAGGTGATTTTAAATTACCTGGAAGATATTACCTACTAATTAATGAGGGGTACTATATAAATTACGAATTTTCCGAAGAAAATGTTGATTATAGGTAGATATGGTATTATAATGATTGCCTTGTAGTTAAGTACCTGTGTAAAACTGTAGAAAATTTGAGGTAAACCGACGGAAAGCAGTTTAATACGATATAAACCGACATAAAACACACATTTCCTATATCATCAGAGCAAAGACAGTATCCACGCGACACGATACCTAAGCCAGCAGACCCTGACAGGTGGTGCTAGATAAGAGCGCGCCGTCTTGCTCTTTCTGCCAAAACCAGGCTGGTTGGGGGTGTTTTTTTCCTCAGTTCACAGTTTTGTTAGTCGCAGCTCCGAAGAGCCACCGTACTTAATCAGGGTAACCGTTTAGGAGGGTGATATTCTCTTTGAATAAACTCTAAAACTTCTTACAGATTAGACAGCCTCCACTGAATAAATTTTCAAAAAGTCTTTAGCCTTTTCCAATGAATTGTTTGTACTTCTTGCAGGTGTAAATATAAGTATTACTTTTACGTTACTTAATCATAGCATGCACATCAACATGCACGAAAGATAACTTTAATTTGTCTAGTTTCACTATTTGTTCAAAGTGGGTGGGTACAGCCTAATAGTTTTGTTGCGCAAGTAGTAATAACTTTGAATCTATAACCATCTTAAGAGAGATAGATAGGTAAGTATAGTAAGATTATTTACTCGTTGCAGACTCGGTCACAAATCATCAAAGTGAATTAATAATATTGTTCTCTCTCCCACTTACGGGGGAGGTTAGGCGGTGGGATGCGAGTTGCTATACGTACATTTAAACAAATATTCGATAAATGCTGTCTGTTGGGGATTTATAATTCTATTTCTTGAATAAAAGATGCTTAGATCAATTAAGAGCTGTATTTCGTACAAGACAGGTTTACGAAGACACTAAATACATCAACGGAGGTACTTAAAAAATAGAAATTCTTAAAATTAATCACTATGCAATTTGACGTGGTGTATTGCTGCTCAGTAGGATTGGTTAGGCGCTTTAATGATAAATTGTATTTGTTTAAACATCCCCCTGAGCGTTGAGAGATCGTCTCTCAACCAGAATCTTCATCATGCGATATTGGTAATGGGCATATCTTGCTGAAAGCTTGACGAACAATACTGCATGCTGTCTTGATGTCAGCAACGCGACTGATGCCGTCCGGTCCAGGAAAAACTGCGGTAACGCCAGCGCTAGCGGTTTGAAAGGAGGTAGATTTTCGTCCTTTATAAGCACCAGGGTGCCCGTTTGTAATGGCGTAGTGCAGGATCTCCATTTCACTCACTGTTGTAGCTCCGAGACGTACTCCTTGCTCCATCGGGACCAGAAATGTTGACGGAGTTGCTCTATTCTCTGGTATTTGGTTAAATAAGTCTCGGTTCGGTCTTTAAAGTTTTGTGCAGGTAGTACTGTGAGTGGCCAGGACGGCCACTCACAGTACTATATTAAAAAATGTCCAGGCGTAAGTGGTAACAAATCGTTGGGATCCGAAGAGAGGCGTGTTAGTGGGCGAGAATTGAGTAAAGCTTCTATTTGAACTAACACAGTGTTCAGGTCCTCAAATGTTAAATTACAATTTCCAGTACTCTGTTTAGATGATATTTAGTCGTTTTAATACCGGTCTCCCAAAGACCTCCAAAGTGAGGAGCATAAGAAGGGATAAAATGAAAGTTAATGCCTTCATTTGCTAAATCACTAGATAACGAATTGCAATTACCCTTTATGAACTTGCCAAGCTCGTTATATGCTTCAACAAACGAGGTCCCATTGTCAGAGTAGATGTGTTTAGGTTTTCCTCTCCGCGAAACGAATCTACGTAAAACTGATAAAAAATTGTCACCTGCCAACTCAATATGCACTGCCTTAGTCGTAAAACATACAAAAAGAACAATGTAAACTTTCGTAAGACGACAGCCACGTCCTTGTCTGCTGGCTGACATAATGGGTCCCGCATAATCAACACCTACCGTTTCAAAGGGATAACCTCCAGGATTCAAACGCTGCTGTACATCGCAACGTGGGCTGAAAGATTTTGCAAACGTTCCCGAGCGGCAAGGAGATCTTGTTTTCGAGAAATGAGGGCCTCAGGAACTGCCTCTAGGAAAATGGGAGAGCCCAACAGACTGAAAGTTCTGGGTGTAAGTTCGCTGAGGCCGGGAAGAAGTGTGCTGAAGTGGGCGCAGTGTGTACGAGCTTCAGCACTGCAGGGAAAAATCTCGCACTTTGTTTTTTCAAAATACTTTTCAAATTTCAGTTTAACCTTGGATGTTAAGACTGAAAACGGACCTTAGGCCTTCGTTACAATGCATAGCATCGGTTTCATGATCGGTCTACTCTTCATCGAGACTCTGTCAGATAATTCTGTAAATAGAATAAGGACCACATTGATAATTTTTATTAACTATTCTTTTCTGCTATAATTTGTACGACTGTAAACATACAACTCATCAAATACACAAGGATTATTCTTGTATATTTAATGAGCTGACTATTGTGAAGATTTCTTACAGGCTTTCTTACAAATGATAAGGGTACCTACATCTACGTATCTCACTCATATTAATGTTGAGGTGTGATAGGTATCTTGTATAATATTTTGCTCATTTAAAGATTTTAGCCAACATTTTGTTACTCGTAGTTTTAACGACTGAAAGGAATTTTGAATGGTTTTAGATTTGGAAAAAAAAACTATACTTATATTTAACACCCTCTTTGTCTTTGCTGGTGTGCTTAGTATATCAAAGAGTATGGTCACATCATACTGGATATTTATTGCCTTTGAAACCTTTGAGCTTATGCTGGGCGACAATTTTCAACCGTTTACACAATGTAATAAATAATTTAGGGTTATAAAGTAACCCCAAAAATAAAGTAAAGCACCAAAAAATTAAGGAAAATTTGTGATTTTAAATACAAAATTAGTACCACGCTACTTACAAATAGCATTTTGATAAAAAAAAAACTGTCAAACCATTTATTTATACGGATCCCAAAATATGATCTCAACTTTTTGTTCCACCTTGTAGAAAATGTAAAAAAATCTGTTCTATTTAAGCTATTCAATTAATGACATTTGTTTCAGCTCTCAGAAGAATCGTGCTATAACTGTTTTGTTAGCATCAATCACAATTGGTGAAATTGTCATAGCCTTTATCGCTTACCGCTCAGCAAGCTGGAGAAGTTTCCTAATTTCAATTTATGCACCAGTATTTTTCATCATTTTATACATATTTTGTGTGGATGAAAGTCTGAGGTGGCTTGTGATCGAAGGAAAGAAAGTCAAATTGGAGCAAATAATTAGAAAGGCAGCTAAGATGAACCACCTAGCAAGAGAGAAATCCAAAATTGTGGATTTGAGAAGCGAGGACAGCTCAAGCACAAGTTTACGCACTTCGCTGAATGTAACTTTTTCTTCCAGAAAGTTGTTCATAAGATTGATATTATGTATTTGTATCTGGTTTACAAGTTTATTTAATACTTATTCATTTTCGATAAATTCTGTGTCATTGGAGGGTTACAAATATATTAATTTTGGGTTAGTGACGTTATCCGACGCAGCTGCTGGATTCATTTTATTATTTGTACTAACGAAGTTCGAGAGGAATGCTCCGTTGGTCTTTGTTTTTACATTGACTGGAGTATTTTGTATGTCACAATCATTCGTTCCAACAGATATTCATTTTAATACTTTACCTGATTATTTATTCGTTAAATTAACCTAAAACTAGCTGTATTTGCAGCTTCTTTTCCTTACTGACCATAAAACATACTGATGCTTGGTCTGGGACAGGTTTTTAAATGTTGACAAATACTGTTACGAGTTTGTTTTCAGAAAGTAGATGTGAAGCTGTTATGAGAGGAAGTTGTGCACATTAGTGCTTACGAGTAATCGAGGATCTTTAGTTTATATTTGAGTTTAATCCTTTGAATGGATCTAGGCGCTATGTTTGTATATGATAAACATAGCGCCTAGATTAAAGATCTTGTCTTTATTCTGACTATTACGATAGAAGACCCTGCCAATGCGATGAGGTGATGTGATGATGCCCTTTCTATTTTCTTTGCTGTAATATTAATTATGTTTTTTCAACTCTCTCTTTCACCTTATACATAATAAATATTTGTGATTATACGAATAGTTGTTTCTTGACACAACTATTAAGCAATAGTTTACTACGTTTACAAAATTTGCTTAAGAAAGTGGTACAAAGAATTCTCTTCGCATATGATTATAATGATAATAACTTGACACATCTTACACATGGTCGTCTACGTACTATGGTACTACTACTAAATACATACACATTATAGATAAATTACACCCAAACACAGACTCATCGCACAATTATTTGTCCTGAATGGGAATCGAACCCACGACCTCTAATCCAGCAGTCAGGATTATTAACCACTAGACCGAGAGGCCAGTATTGGCTAAAACGTCGGACTTCCGATCAAGTGGTTGCGGGTTTCAACCCCACGTTGTGCACTACCAGCGTGAACCTACTCCTTAACACAAACATTTAGCTTAACTGGAAAGTTTAACTAGAATAAAGAATACTTGTAACGTATGTTCACTGTCTTAAAAAAACTGTTTCCTTTCAGTTTTCAGACCACATCGTTGGTTTTAATAAAGCTTCAAAATCCAGCTAATAACAATTTTTTATCCCATCCATAAATCTATGAGAAGTTAGCTAATTTGAAATCCCAATTTTAAATCAGATTTTAATCAAGTGGAGGCAAATGACATCGTAGTTGTGATATTTCTCAACGGTCTTAAAAACGGCACAGCTGTGGCGGGGTTGTTTCGTGAACGCCGGAACCTGCCGATCAGCCTTCGTGCCAACTCTCTCTCGTTCGGGGACAGCTCTGGTTCCTTCGGCGGTCTTTCTGTTTCCAACAGTACCATAGGCGTCTGTGATGGCTCCAAGTAGATATTCTCTCCGAGGATGAGGCGCATGTTCCACCTCCGACCTGTTAACTGCGAGCAACCTCACTAATGGTCTCTCCTGCTCTGCACGAGCCAATAATGACGGCTCCGTTGTTGATCTCGAAGACATTGCGAAAGAGAATTGCGAGAGAAAATTTTCGGCGCAAAATGTTGCAGAACAGAACACAGACTGTATCAAACCCATTTTCTGTTTTTAGATGACAATCTAAACACAGACGATTATTATGTGCAATATATAGACAAATATTTCAATGGCATACTCAAATAAATTGCAATAAAATATTATTGTACCGCACAAAATACTACAAAAATGAATGCATTCTTCAACAGAAAATGACTTTCAGTTAGTATATTGGTTAGGTCTGCCATCATTGCTGGTATTGATGTTGTCACTAGTGAATTGTGTCATTTATTCCTGACACATTCGAGGAGGAACTCCCTGACAACGTGGAGCAAGCAGAAGCTATAGGCACTTAAGAAAAGACGAAAGAATTTTCTAGGCCAGGTATTAATATTAACTTATCATTAATCAGGGCAGGGCTTGACGAAAAAATTACAGTGTTTATTTACTTCCTGTACTTATTCTCCATAATACTTTGTAGTTTTATTATATTGAGGTTTTGTCAGTCAGACTTTTAGGATTAAAATTAAAAGATTTTTATTAAAAGTACAATGGACTGGTGCTGATTAAAAACATGTTTACTTGGTTGTACCCTACCCTATTAAAGAACGCTGAGCTAGCACTATCGTGACATACATATGGATTACTACATTATAATATTATAGGTACTAATATAGCTATCACGGTAGCAAGCGGTTTTTGCAAGTAATACTTTTTCATTTAGGAAGCAAAAAAGCGTACGTCACGACTGACGGTTAACGGTCACCGTAGCCTATGGCCATCAGCAGCCCTGGGATTTTGGAAATGTCCACTACATATCGTGAACCCTGTAAAAATCATTTTATGTATTTTTTTATCAACCATGTATTCTAATTGTCTTTCTTTTTGCTGTGATGTAGTGCAATAGTTTGCAGTTGTATTTTGTTATAGAAATTAAATATGCTGACAATCTGTGTATTCATGACGGCTTTAATTAAATATGGTAGCAATCGACATGAAAGCCATCAATGCAATTGACTTATAGGACGATTCGATTTTTTTTCAAATCAGGAAGATACAAGTTGATATCAAAACTAACCTAGGTTAGTTGGAATTGCTTACGACAAGCTGAGATAAGGAAGGTTATAATGAATTATTCATTGGGGTGATGAAAAATGAATTGTTATAAGTACTTATTAAAGAATATTAGGTTACTTTATTTTTTATTTATTTCAGATTATTCATTTACCTAAATTGTATACTCTTCGAGTAATATACAATATAAGCTTATTTTAAATCTTTTAATTTGCTATCAGAAAGCAAACATATTTAATACTTGGTGGTTTTACTTAAGACTAGTCGTGCAAAGATTGCAAAAAATAAACAAACAGCACGCTAACGTTTCTTTTATAGAAATAATTATAATTACAAATGAAGTTATTCTGGAGAAATATTACATTATTTTTATTACTTCATATTTCTGAACAACTTGTTCTTGTCGGAGCGTTTGAGTCATGAGTAAATAAGGCGTCAGCAGTCATCGTGTCATGTGCTGACACCGCTGCGATTTGATCACTTTGATAAAAATCTGTGTGTCTCTGCCTGTCGAATGTGTCCCTCTTGAGGTGATAAATTCTTGAAATATATACACAGTTATACAAGACAACTGATAATTGAAATTACGAAATAGACAGCTTAAATTAGCAATAATTCTCTTTAAAAAAACACAAATGCAATTGCTTTTAATCATGTCAATAGAAACTTTCATAAATGTGCTACCCTTGGGTTAGGAATTTTTGGGACTACTCTGGAAACACCAAACGAGCTAGTCAAAATTTACTTTTTATGTAATAACTATAAAGTTTAATTTATAAATTTAAAAAAGAATTACTAAAATCTGTTTACAATTGGCGAAGATACAAAACATTCAGTCAAAATCGATTTTTTTTTAAATCGTTGGCAAATTATTTAACATCACATAGTTCATTCTAACTATAAATCTCATTTCTCGATGGTCGATGGCACGAATTTGACCGCTTTTCTTTGCACTTTTCATAAATAAAAAAAATTCTGCACTGATTAAATGAGAACTTATTGTCATGACATTGTACCTAGTATAATAATTTTTATAGTTCTTCGAATTTCTACTCACGCATGCAGTGGTCTAATAAAAACAGTCCATTGCACGATCTACATTAAACAAATAGATACCTATTTAATATGTAAAAAAATGTAATTGACTGAATAAAGTATATTTTAATACTTTATGCGTTTATGACATAGTTAATCAATATACCTATTTAAGCAGACTATTTACAGTAAATTATTATATATGTTGTTTTATGGAAAAAAACATTACTTGAAGGTATAAAAATAAATCTTATTAGGTAGGTATAATAACATGAAATGATGATGAAATGAAACATGAAAACTGCCGACTTTATTACTTCTACACTAACTAATAATGGTATTTGAGAATAAATGTGAACTTTAAATTTGTAAAAATATTGGAAATCCTATTTGCAATTTTACTATTCAGAAATAGAATAACGAAAACTAGCTTTGTTTTCCAAAATTAAATTTATGACATTTCTTTCTTCATTTTGGGGTACTTTAAATATTTTCATTCAAAAGGACACGTATATTTGTATGTTCAACTAGCTCGCAGTCTATAATACCTACCAGTTGTTTTTTTCATCACTTATCAAGTAGGTCAGCTAAAAGAAGCACATCATTTAAACTGCTTACCGCCACTTTTCCATTTATGGAAATTTTTAAAATGACATCGAATAAAAAGAAGTTTGACGCAGTTCGCTATTTTTTCATTCACTTATTCGTTCATTCGTTCATTCTTTTAAAGTTACGTTACCATTTAAGTTCATATACAAGTGAGAAAATATGTTAATTAAAATATTTAACCATGTACTGTGCCATGGTAGTAAAAAAATTCCGTAGTTTTTTACCTTCCTTGACAAAACTTGTCAAGTTGCGTCATCGAAATTATCATTCGCTTAGCTGTTGGCATTCTCGAACCTACTTATTTAGTTGTGAATAGACATAGTTCGGAACAGCAGTACTATTATATGTGTATACATACATAAGTGAATGAATAAACAGTTATTACATAAACATGTGAATTTTTAAAATGGAAAGTTATAATAACTATGTAAAAAAAGATTCAATTGCCTTCAAATTAGATAAAGTGGTGCCAATAAATGAATATCAAGAAGTGACCACTGCTAACGAATATGTAGAAGAAACAAATGCTGAGTTAGAGATATCCGGGAAAGAAAATCATTTAGAAGATGTGTTTCGTGAACTAAAATTATCTGGACGATATCACCTAAGATTCTTGTTTCTCATAAGTGTCGTAATAATCATTAATGCAGGGTACCCTATACATTATATATTTTCTGTAGAAGATGTCAATTACAAGTAAGTACATCCGATAAACTATGACCTGTGTTCCTTTGAATGCTGGTGTGGTATAGAAATTCTAATCGATACTTATTAACTATCAATTACATTTTAACTAATACTTAACAATTATTATTGACAAGTTAATAATTTAATCATTATTCATTTATTAGCTATTGCCCGCGACTTCGTTCACGTAAATTTTTTTTGAAATCTTCACCATCCTCACAAACTTTCGCCTTCATAATATTAGTAAGATATATTTTTTTTGTACTTGTCCGTTTGTTTCAGTGTACCAATAGCAATAAAAATTTAATTAATATTCTTACATAAAGTTATTAGTACCATATTTCCATAATAATAAGAGTGTATCGATTTACATTCTATTTAAATTATTTTGAATTAATGTTTAATTCATTAATTGAACTTCTTGAAATAATAATAGTTAACTCCTGGCTAGTATTAAAACCTAGTGGTCAATAATTGATCGAGTTGGATACAACTTAATTATCATCATCACATAATTTGCAAACCCAGTAGCACCTTAAAACTCTGAAGGTTATTCACAGTTTAGAACCCATTATCTTAGGCGAACGCTAATTAAATATAAACTTGAGTTACATAATTATTTTATGACCTTCTGTGGTTGCTGACAACAGCCCACAGTTCTCATATTAATATACCAATTTAAAAAAATAATTTACTCTGGGATGATACTCAGAGTAAATTAAGTTTTTTAATTGGTTTATTAATTATTCGGTCATATTTTGTAGTTCGAGATATAATACTTTACTGTATCTATAAACTGTTGTAATGTTGTTGCCGCATATCAATAGGAGTATACGTTTATGCAGTGTTTTTAAATTCACATTTAAGTAAAACTCAAAAAAACAGGTCATGGCAGGACCTTCGGCAATAACTTGTAGTCGTGAGAGCCTCGACTTTTATAATATGAAAAACAATAATATAATAAAAAAATTAATTTGCAAATTACAAAATAAATTGCAAGTGTGCTTAGGAATAACAAAGAGCTGAATGGGAGTATATAAGATACTAGTTACCCGGCACGCGAGTTTGCTGTGGCAAAGTCATTTGCACTAAAATAAATATTGTGATTATAAATTGAGATAAAAACTATCCTTTCTCTCAACTTGGACTAAACTGCACAGAATGTGAAAAATTTCTTTAAAATCACTTCATTGGTTTAGAAGTTCTTCACGGACAAACAACGTGACACGAAATTTTGATTTATAAAGATTTTATTTTTAAAAGTGTTATTTAATACAATTCATATTCTTCGTTAGTAAAACTCGCACAATGTCTCTAGTTCTAAACCAAAATTATATATTGTATAAACATACTCCATCTATTTCTAATCTGTGGACTGACTTCTGAGCTATCCATGTAATTAAGTCTGTTGGTTCTACTAACGAGTTACGTTTACATTATAACATAAAAAAAAATGTTTTAATTTTTATCACTATAGTTTAGAGCAAGTTTTGGATAGAGTGAATAAAATATTACTATGTTGATGGTTTCTTTTTACCAGAATCTTATTCTAACCTATGGTTTCAACCATTTACAGATGTAAATATTCGGGCTGTAGATACAATGAATTGTCAACAAATGAACAGAATTCCACCATAGACTATAAATGTCATAAGTATGAATTACTTCATCCTAATGGAACATGCACAGCAGACAACTTTGATGAGTCCAGTGGCACTGATTGCTTGGAGTGGGTCTATGATAAACCAAATAGTTTCGTTGCACAAGTATGTAATTGGTATTGTTATATTTAGAATACTTTTTTAATAATTATTAAGTTTAAAGATGTACTTAGTCACGTTTTTAGATTAAATAATAGTATCAATTGCAAAATGGATTAGAAAAATATCAAACATCGTTGCTATTGCTAATTTGTCCTAATTCATTTTAGTTTAATCTTGGATGTGAGGACTGGAAGCGGTCGCTGGTAGGCACAATGCATAGCACTGGATTTATGATCGGGTTGCTCCTCATTGGTCCTTTGTCAGATAAGTAAGTAAATAAAATTAGATCTAACTCTGTTAAAAATGTCTGGTGTAATCAACATAGTTTAGATAGATGTCAAAATAAATTTAATTTATTATTTTATTTTACGCCACATAGAAGGAAATTGTAATCACTTAAAAGAGTTGGACAATTGTAATAATTGTTGAGAAGAGTTGAGAGTCATATTACTTTAAATACTGTGTAAATTTCAACAAACACATTTGAATTTCAAGTAAAATTTTATAGGTGCAAAGTATTATTCACAAGTCATTTTAATTTTCAGATTTGGTAGAAAAAAGATACTTATATTTAACACACTGGTTGCTGCTGTAGTTGGTATAACAAAGAGTATGGTCACGTCATATTGGATATTTATTGGTCTCGAAATGTTAGAGCCAATGTTTGGTGACAATTACTCAACTGTTTATACTATGGGTTAGTTCATATCAATGAAAATACTATTTTCCCTCAACATAATATGATAAGAGATTTTAACAAAATTTGTTTCATTTCAGCTGTTGAAATGATGACTACAAAGAATCGTCCTGTACTGGTCCTGTTATTCACAGCCTCTGACACTGTTGGTGTAAATCTAATGTCTCTAATGGATTACCTTTCACCAAACTGGAGGATTTTCTTAGTTTTAATTTATGCACCAGCATTTCTAATTATTTTATATATGTTTTGGTTAGATGAAAGTCCGAGGTGGCTTCTGATTATAGGAAAAAAAGCGGAAGCCGTACAAATAATAAGAAAAGCATACAAGATAAACAATGTGGTAATAGATGAATCTAAAATTGTTAATTTGAAATGCGAACAAAGTTCTAGAACAACATTACGGGCCTCGTTAAATGTCACTTTTTCTTCTAGAAAATTGTTCATAAGATTGATACTATGTATCTGTATCTGGTTTACAGGTTTATTTAATGCTTATTCTCTGTTGATAAACTCCGTGTCATTAGAAGGAAATAAATATCTTAATTTTGGGTTAGTGTCGTTATCTGCTACAGCTGCTGGTCTTATTTTATTATGCGCACTAACCAAGTTCAAGAGGAAAGGGCCATTGATCCTTGCTTTGACACTGACTGGAATATTCTGCGTGTCGCAATCATTTGTTCCGAAAGGTAATTGATTTAATTTTATCGTTATAACACTAATAACTGTTACGTAGCATAGTGATAGTGGGTTCACGGTGGAGGGAAATACCTGCGGGGCACAGTGGTGCCTCACGCGATTGCCAACGCCGTGTGTGCCTATAATAAACTCCCAGCTTATGTGATTTAAAACCACATAAACGTTTGCTTGTCCAGACCCCTTTTTTTGGAAACATGACGAGTAATAAGATTTGCAGTACCAAGGAAAAAAATTAAGAGCGCTAGAAAAATTAGGTACTTAATCCTTAAATAAAAATAGTTATTGCCTCACACAAATGGTAGTATCATACAGGTATTGAACCTACTGCAATTCAGTTAGAGGATGAAGTGGTCCTCTCAATTTTGCAGGTCACGGGTTCTCGGTGCAGTCAAACATTAATCATATTATTTTTAAAGGTTACAGATGGCTCTCCACGTTGCTCTACGTGTGTGGCAAAATAAATACAAGTATTACAATCCAAACGGCGTATCTGTATACATCGGAATTGTTTCCAACGTACACAAGAAACACAATGCTGGCTCTCTGCTCGTCGATAGGTCGCATTGGTACTATTTTAGCACCACAAACTCCTTTATTGGTAAGTGTACGAATAACAAAATACCCTTAATGATTATTGAGAAATATTAGCTCTTCAGTAATCTAAATTTGTGACCAATGTCATTGTAACCTGGTCGTAACACCAATCGTCCTGGTCAAAATCCAGGAAAGAAAGTCTAAAACTATTGTTATAAGTTGTAGGTAAATAACAGTTATATACAAGGTCGGGGAAAAAGTTTCTTTGTATTTTATATAAAAATTCAAGACATTTTTTTTTCAAAGTTGAATTATATTTAATTATTATATTCTAGCCACCCGCCCCGGCTTTGCACGGGTACAAATTATACACCTAAACCTTCCTCATGAATGACTCTGTCTATACTGTACTATCATGAAAATCCGTTCAGTAGTTTTTCAGTGTATCGCAACAGACAGACAGACGCGGTGTGGGACTTTGTTTTATAATATGTAGTGATATGTGCAATTTTGTTCGATAACTCGTTGCCATCTTGTATTTAGTGACATAATTCCGTTGCTGTAAAAATCTTGGGATTTTTGATAAAAAAACTGCGACAAGTAGTTTTGACAGTCCTCTTTTGATGTTAACCTAACATTCCCCAAAGAATTCTGAAGAGACCGAAACAGGTGAAAATCTGAGGGTGCAAGGTCAGGACTATGCGATGGATGCAAACTCTCTTAATTTTTGCTGAGTGGCCAAAGTTGTGTGTGGTCTGGCGTTATCATGATAAAAGCCACTCCATTCCTGTTGATCAATTCCGGCCGTTTGTTCTTAATTTCTTCCTTGAGTCTTAGTCGTTGGCAGTAGAGATTCCAAGCGATTCCGTGGAGCTTGACTGCCCTTTGACCATGATCTTTTTCGCACGTTCTTGTTGTAGGTGATCCACTTAACATCAACAGTGTCAATCTTTTCTCAGTCATCAATCTCTTCAATAGAGAATCGCAAATGAGTACACGATTCATTAGGTTTCTTTCAGGGAGCTCGTGTGGTACCCAAATATCGATTTTGTATGGCCAGACTTTTTCAATGTGAAAACTATGTTTTAGTCAATCCTCAGTTCCTCGGCTATGTCGTAACTAGTAATATGCCGATCTTGCTCCACTTTTTCAAAAATGGCATCGACTTTATCAGTATGAGGGCGACCAGAGCGAGGTGCATCTTTGGTATTAAAATTCCCGGACTGAAAACGTTTGAATCAACTTTGTGCTATTCTTACTGACACTGCATTAGGTCCATAAACGACACGTTTTGTTTCGCGGCTTAAGTCGCATTTTCCCTTTTTTGTAATAAAACTTCAGAAAGTATCGAATTTCTTCGTTGGATTCACTCATTTTGGCGGACAGAAAAACAGTTGAAAAATGGCGGGAAAGTGTTTTTAATTTTCTTTTCCTTTATTGATTGATATTAGAACCAGTCAGATACAAACAGTACAACCAAAGAGATTATTATTCAATTTTAGTCATACAAAACGAAAGAAAGACTTTTTACCCGACCTATTATTTACTTAAGGTTACGGCTGTACTCACTGTGTTTTTTTCGGGAGGGAAAACTTAACTAAAATCGGATCAGGCGGGATACTGGTGATGGTACGTGAACAACTTCTTCGGTGTGGTCAATCGGAACTCGAAATAATGTACCTGGACCTAGGAGTAGAATAATGATAATTTCTACTTATACTTTAATTTGTAGGTGCTTAGTTGAATAAATATCGTTTATATATATTTAAATTTTCTTATGATGTAAATATAAAAGTAGTATATTTGAAAATTACCAAACTTCACAAGTAGTGTATCAATAGTTAGTCGATTAGTAAATATATATTGTTTTTGCGGTATGCATTTTATATAGTATACAATACAATATCGATGAAGAAATAAATTTAAATTACATATAATTTTAATTATATGCCTATATCGTTTTTTCTCGGCATTTCGTGTTGTTTCTTGGTACACCGGTCTCATCTATCTGAAACTAGTCCGGTTTTTCAAAAAACCTGTATAAGTACAGTACACGTTTAGTAATTCTCAATTCTCTTCTTTCTATTTGTGGATCGATCTAATGCACCAATGGCATTCAGACCGCTAAGCACCTAGTGAATGTAGATTCAATAAATAAATAATAAATATTCTAATTGTAAGTACTTCAATAGCAACATAGTATAGAGTCTATTAATTTATCGAAAGTGTAAAGAGGCATTAAAATTAGCTTAACAGTTGAAAAAAGATTATGACGTAATTTCACAAGGACGTTACGTTTTTATCTCATTCTGCAAACTTAACACAGATTTATAACCATGATAATGTGAGTGATGACTTAGTGGATACATTTCTGAAAAATTTCTGAGCTGGTTCAGTTATCTCTTCGATTACATTTTATTTACACAGCCATACAAGTGACTTGTTAAAATCAAGGTAAAGCCGTTTTTGTAAGTGATAATTAAGAACTCTTGTTGCTAGGCCATTTTTAATTTGCAACCACTCTTCCAAAGACGAGGAGGATTCTATTATTTAACATATATTATTTAGTAATAATTTTAACGCATTATGATGACGAGCATTCGACTGACTGGTGACGGGTTCAATTCCCGCTCAGTGCAAATATTAGTATGCAAAAATATGTGTACTTGCTATGGTCTGGGTGTACTTTTGTACGTTATGTATGTTTATCTGTGTACTAGAACCCATTTTACAAGCTATGTTATATTGGGGTCCGTCAATCATTATTATATATCCTGGAATATTATTATAATTATTGATTCTTTCATACTGTGTCCGATAAACCTTGTTTATATTTTTTTTTTGTTAGAATAGGAGTGCGTTTCATTCGTTTTCGAGTTTCATTTAAATTTGGCAATAAATCCCAAGTTAAGAATAGAAAAATGCTTCAGCAAGGATATTTGTTTGTTTGTTTTGTCTGGCAGTTTTAAAATTAACCCAAAACGAATGAAGGCTGAGTCATTTTCATGGAATTCCAATTACCATTTTTTTTGTATCATGTTATATCTTTTTTGCAGTTAAAATATTGGTCGGGTTTTCCTTCCTTCTTGGTGGGGCTGTTATCACTAGTGACTGCATTGGTTGTGACATTAATGCCTGAGACATCTGAAGACGTGCTCCCTGACAACGCGCAGCAAGCAGAAGCTATCGGCAGTAAAGAGAAAACGAAAGAAATGCCTAGTATTTAGCAACAATTATAATACTATTTAAGATTAAAATCCGGTGATGTAGAAACAAATATTCTAAGAAAACTTCGTACTACGAATACGTAGCAGGGTCATTCAACATCGTCTTTAAGAGTGCCGTACTTCATAGAAAATATGGAACCCTTATAGAATTTCTTTATAGTTTGTCAGTACGAAGAAACTAGCGAGTTTCTTGTATGATACAGTGCTTTTTGCTTATTTTTTTACTTTCTCATTTGCAAGTTATTAAAAATCTGGCAAGTGCGAGTCTTACTCGCGCACCGAGGGTTCCGTAAGCAAACCAACTTGTTTGAATATAGATAGTACGTCCACCTCGGGAATCAATTCTCGAAGATTTTTGTCCGTTTTTTTCCGATAAACAACCTTAACTTTGCGGTTCTAAAAGTATTCTCCCATACATCTATGTACGGCAAAGTCAACTTTCCAACCGCAAAATATAAGTTTGTAACCACAAAAACTACTGTTTTAAGTGATATAACAACAACAACTTTCGAATTTTTACTTATGCTGACCTTGCTTCTTAAAAGATTTCATGATACTACGTCAATGGGAAATATCCTATAAGTTTTGATTTACATGCTGAATGTTCAAATTTGCTAAATTCTAAAGCTTAATGGCCGTATCTTTTCAGTGCTTTGACTAAGAAGCTTGATTTTTTCAAGGGACCGCTAGCATAAGTATTTGATGTTAATTTGAACTTGATGCCTCCACGGGTTCCTAATGAAAAGAGTCACGATTAACGACAAACACACAATAAATAAATTAACGATTTTCGAATTTTTCCTTTACTTGTGCTGTGAGACCTTATTTCTTTTTAAAGTCCATGATTCTAGGTCAATGGAAAGTACCTTGTAGGTTTTGATTTACATGCGAAATGTTCAAATTTGGTCAAATATAAGGCTTAAATGGCGTATCTTTTGATTGCGTTGACTTGAACTTGGTTTTTTATAGTTTCAAGGAACCGCAGACATAAGTATTTTGCATTAATTTCAATTTCATGCGTCCACGGGATCCTGAGAAACCATTTTCTGTTTAGCCTTGAAAATCAGCAGAACTAAAACTGAATACATGTTCTGTGATTTCGGTGGTCTCTTCAGTCCTGAAATTATTTCGCTGGAGGTATGGCGATAGAAAAATGCTCCAATGTCAAATATCTTGGCTTCCTCCAACAAGGTGATGACTTGCCTGTTAAACTAAAAGGGTAGGTCTATAAGACGATCATCAAACCTAACCTGTATGGATCTAAAAGTTGGTCTACAAAGAGAACGGATGAAGACGCTTGCATGTAGCTGACACACGAATATTGAGATGGATGTGTGGTGTGACTAGGATGGACCAGTTAGGTAATCAATTTATTAGAAGTAGCCTGAAAGTAGCGCTAGTGGATGAAAAGTTGAGAAACTATATGTTATTATGGTATCGACGAAAATGAGGTGAAGAGAGTTTTATGTATAATGTTGTTGACGGGTACAAGAGACAACCAAAGAAAAGAAGTGAAAGAGAATATGGCTAGAAGTAGCTACTAGGGGAGGGGACTAGGGGAGTAAGCAGTGCTGTGACGAATAATAAAGTAGTAGAATTGAAGAAGAAAACATATTGCACCAACCCTAAATAAATTTGGGTAAAGGGTAGGAAGATGATGATGACGTAATACATAAATGTGTTAGTATGGATGTAAATTTATATATGATATGACAAGTATGTAGGTACACCATAAATATTAAGTAATCTAGTATTTGTACGCATTAGAAAATATAATTTATCATGTTTTTTTCGTTATACGCCAACGATTACCACCAGCTAATTACTAATATTATTAGTTATTAGGATACTATAATTATATATATATTTTATTTCTCCTTGTAAGTGATTTGTGTAATCTTGAGAAATAAAGTGATATTTTAAACCGTACTAATTAAAATCGTTCTAGTCCATCCTAAGGTTTCCTGAAAGAGATAGCTTTAAGCGATAAGGCCGCCCTTTGCACATTTTCAATCCTACAATTGTTGTTATGCTAACCCAAATAATTATAACTATCTTTTGACATTCATCTCGGTTTCTTTATATCATCCTTATTCAGACCTAATAAAAAACCCACTGAAATTGATAAAAAGACACGTTTACACCAACAACACGCTATTTCAACATTATATGGAATAGATATTCGATCCAAGGTGTGGTTCACTGATACATGTGAAGTAAACTATTTTAAAACCAAATCAAATTTAAATAAAAATATTTACTGTCGCACATGGTAACATTATAAAGTTTTAAATTCAAATGGTACATGCATTTTGACTCTAGAGGTGATGAAAATATACCTCAAACATGTACCTCTTATTTGAGAACCATTAACACGTTTACAGTTACCTATACAAATTTAGTTTAAGGAGCTACACTATCATGTTTTTTAAGTAAATTACACCGTACAAATAAAGAAAATATGCCATACTTGACTACAATCTCAGAGTACAGAGGCTAGTGTACCGGATCCTAGACCACAGAATCACATTCGTGTTAGATCGTCCGCATTTGGCTGATACCGCACTATTTGAAATGACGCAACTCTCAACTGAAACTGAGCTTTTGAGAATTAGACGTGGCTTGATATTAAATTCTAGATGCAAATACATAGATTGGCAATGGTTGAAGCAAGTTATGTTGGGACATGCAAATGGAAACATGGTCAAAGGCTCTCATAATTCGTTCTTAAAATATACAAAGTACATTTAAATAATTAAGTTTTGATTCCATGCTTTTTATACCTCAAAATTTCAAGTTTGCTAGATATATCCTTTAATTGTGCAGACCTTGCTTCTGCAGAATTTAGTTCATATAGCTATATATATCTACGAGTGATTTTGTAAGTATTAAAACTTGTGTCTAAAAACCTGCTGTTTAATTAAGAGAAGCTTGAAATAAATAGGTTTTTAGTGATGACGTATGTGATTGTTACGATTTGAAACTTCAAACCCAGAATGCATACGAGTTACATTCAAATATTTGTAACCTTATAAACCGCGCATTGTAGTCGCATTTTTAAACCTTTGAATAAGTTTTCTTGTCGTCTTTTAATTAGTGTCCCCAACAGGAAAATTTTAGTAAATTTCTATGGAATCGTATTACCAGATATCCCTTAACATCTCGTAACATCCGGATGAAAATATAGTAATATACTTTCATCCGGATGTTACTAGTTTCTACAATATAGAGAAACAGTAAATTATACGGAATAAAACGAGTAATAATTGCACAAATTCTTCTTCATCTCTTTGAACATACGTCCTCATTAAAAAAAAAATATGTTTATGCATGCATAGTAAGTAAAGCTAGAATTAATTCCCTAGTGTATGGGCCCAGGTGGTGTACACGGGAGTTTAATTAAAAATATGCTCAGCCAGCACACACTTTTATAAATTTAACATTCCAGCTATGAAATTATTATTATGTTAGGTGTACTTTGCTGAATTTTGTTCTTTTAATTATGTTTGTGGGGGAAAACTACGGTGTCGGTAATGTATTCAGTAATTTAGCATAGATGGATTGCAGAAAGGAACATTTTATCACAGTATATTTGAATACACATTAAAAAGTATATTAATTGTTTACGTTAATTAATTTAAATTAGTTAATTTGTATAGTGGCGAGAATCTAGTCCACAGAGATAATGAAGGTAGAGACATTATACTCCTGTAAGTCTCAAGTTGTATTCGTTACGTTGTTACGTCATAGATTTGCAGTCCTTTATCTTTTTGTCACTTTAATAATAAAAAAGGGTGTAGAAAAACTAAAAAAAATACGCTTTAATAGCGAGCCGAATTAAAATGTTAGACCAGTTCCACTATCTACCTCCGGACTCCAACATCAGACCATTGTTACCAAGCCCAGTCTGTTGGACTTGTCAAAAGAATCATATGAGCTCAAACTCGAGGGGTTTACTAGTAGCCGCTGAAGAGTTTCACTCCTGGCTCCATCATCAGATCATCTCCAAGAAGCCAAATTATAGTATAGTCATTCAAACTACATATACATACAGAGTTTCATTTCAATACGACAATTAGAAATAGGTTAAAATTTACTTACGAAGTGAGTTACACGTCAAGCTAATAAGTGTGTTAAAATAGAAGTTGCTTAATTTTTTTTCATTCAAGGACAAAAGCTTGTCACTACATATTATAAAACAAAGTCCCTCGCCGCGTCTGTCTATTCGCGATAAACTGAAAAACTACTGAACGGAGTTTCATGCGGTTTTCACTAATAGAGAGAGTGATTCATGAGGAAGGTTTAGGTGTATAATTTGTTAAGATTTTGTGTAAATTGATTGAAATATATTGATGACTGTTGAAGATGTCTCTGCTACCGGGGCGGGGTGCTAGTTACTACATAAACTATAAAAATAAGTGTCCGTAATTCCTAAATCTGCGTTCATCAACAATAAATAGGATCTATTGTATAAATCTGGATAGATGGATAAGGATTAAATTTTCGCAATTCGACGTTATAAACTAAAATGCCCTGGCCCTCTCATTGGTGGCAATTTGCATCATTAATTTCAGAGCATACACACTGTTTTACTGAACGATTCCATTTTCCCTGGACGTTCTCGCAAATTGTCACCCGAAGTGGCTCAGTGGGGGGAAGGGGGAGAACCGGGCATTGGGGTGACTCGGGGTGGAATTTTTTCGGGATCGCACGTTAGGGTTTTCAGCAATTTAGCTAATTGCAGTCCATTCTCACTTCATTTTATTCACATAAAGGTTTATGTGGGGATCAAAGGTTTGAGGGCTCGGGCTTTAATGGATGATGAATATTTGTAGGGTTTTTAAATAATTAAGATATTTTGAAATTTCGTATATTTCTGTATACATTTATTAGAGGGCTTTCTATGGTTTAAATTTCTTTCAGACAGATAATTACCACAGATATTTGAGATTTGCTTTAGTTAGTACGACTGGCCTGTTGGTCTAGTGGTTAGTGACCCTGACTGCTATGCCATAGGTCGTGGGTTCGAGTCCCACCCGAGTTTTTGTGTTCTTTGTGTCCGTTGTTTGTATGTTTGTAAAGTCCCCCGCGACACAGGAGTAATTCCTAATGCGGGAGCTGTCTTTTTAAAAAGAAGAAAAAAGAAAAGAAGTTGCATTTTCTATCTTCGGTTTGTTTATACCATGTCGGTAGCAAACAAGCGTAAGGCCTCCTGATGGTAACCGTAGCCTATGGACGCTTGCAATTCCAGAGGACTAGCATGCGCGTTGCCAATCCTTTAAAATCTTTCTATTTTGGTCTTCGATTGTATTCTTGATCGAAGATTTTGGCAGAAGAAATGTTTAGACTTGTACTAATATCTCGTATATTCTAAATTATAATTTAGAATTTAGATTTAGAACTGTTAGAAACAGTCTCACAACCACTGATATAAAATATGAAAATCACTAACTAACAGTAACTGCCAAGTTGTTCGTACCACTATTCGCACTCAAGACAATGTTCTGAACTTATTCCTACCCTTTTTATAACCCCAGTATTCATTAATATTTATCAATCGACCAATAGCATTGCGTTACCGGTATAACCAGTCAAAATAATGTCATTTAACTTATTTTTATTAAATAGTGAACTGTGTTATCATCTATTATAGTTTGTCCCTATTTTTAATAAAACAAATAAGAGTTTTTGATGTGGCAACGACAGAACTCGTGCTGGGTCATTATAATTTTAAAGTTATCTATTCCTTATACTATTTTAATCTGTACTTGTATTTAGAAACGTGTTGTCTCATTACATTATTAGGCATATCAACAGTAATACCTTAGCTTTCCACTGGTATTATAATAGTGTAATGATTACAATCTCTTAAAGGCCAATTCACACATATCAGTAATGTCACAGTTCCGGCATGGTACCGCCACCGTGATAAATATTCTTTCATATATTTTCTATGACCGCGTCCACACCTGTCATTGTCAGTGGCGACACAGTCCTCTTAGTGACAGTGCCGGCGCCGGCAATCAGTGAGGTAATCGGCAACGACGATATTTTTTATCGGATCACGGATGCAAAGTACATGGATACAAAATACAAAACTAATTTGTTCCTCCAACAAGTATCTTTCTTTACTAATTTACTCCCTAGTTTCCGCAGAAGAATATTGAAACAACTTTCTGATATTCTAAAATATTCAAAATATTTCCTTTCGTCTTTAGTTAATTCTTTGTATAATGTCAAGAACAGTACTTTTTTCTGGAAATAAGGTATATACCCTATACCTTTTTCTTAAAATTAAATTGACTGTCGCATACAATGTATGGGACTGTTTTGGACGGGAACGGCAAAATTAAGTTCGAGAATCGCTTCCCGAGCTGGACGAACTATCGACTGACAAGTGTGTATGGCCCTCAGTACGCGAATCAGATGCGCACTTGTTCGGTTTTTGTCTTTTAAGATTTTATGTTTAGATTTAAATCAGTACTGTGTATTTTACTTATTTGGATATAGATAATAACAAGTAAAACAGCAGGCTTAAAAATCATTTGGTATAATACTACCCTTTAGTTCAACAGAATGTTATCCTACGGAGAAAATAAATGCATTATGCAACAATTAAGGTTTCTCACTTGCGTCGTCCTCCTCGCAATCATGCCATGTGAGTTATCTAGTATGCATGTTATAAGAGGTTTGAGGCAATTAATTCTGAATATACTGATAAAACGGTTTATCATATTTAATGTAAATAAATTCACATTTTATTAGAGTCAAGGTAGCTTATGTTAAGTTCTTTTTAAGGTTATATTTCGTCTTCGTTATTGTCTAATTAAATGACATTGGACGATTTAGATAAGTAAATGACATTGGGTTGATCAGACTAGGTGATTTCGACTTAAAGTCCTCTTAAAAAAATAAATGTTTGCCGAAGTGTTTACTAAATAACAACCGTTTGTAAAAGAATTATGATAGCAATTTTAGGGTTTCAATCCTAGAAAGCAACCCTTATAGGATCACTTTCTTGTCCGTCTGTCTGTCTGTCTATCATGACCTTTTTTCTGAGGAACCTGTGGACGTATCAAGTTATAATTAATGTAAAATACTTATTTATACATTCCCTAGAAGCTGCAGAAAAATCAAGCTTCTAAGTCGACGCAATAAAAAATACGGCCATTTAAGCCTTAGGTTTCATCAAATTTAAACATTTCGCAAGTAAATCTAAACCTATATTGTACTTCTCATTGACCTAGAGTCATGAAATTTGGTAAGGAGCAAGGTCTGATAGCACAGGTATAGGACAAAACCGAAAGTCGTTAATTTGTTGTTATATCACGTAAAAAAATAGTTTTTGGGGTTACAAATTTATATTTTGCGGTTGGAAAGTTGATTTTGTCGTACATCGATGTTTCATCGGGATAGTATTTTAAAAACAGCAAAGTTAAGTTTGTCTTTCGGAAAAGACGGGCAAAAACCCTTCGAGAATTGATTCCCGAGATGGACGTACTATCAACATACAAGTTTATTTGCTTACGGAACCTTCAGTAGATTTTTTGGGTTGGAAGCCAAATTGGGATTGAGAGATGATGTTTTCTTGCTTGCAATTTTCCTTTCTTAATCTTCCTTGTCTACCGTTTAACATATTGAGAGCTATTTTATAAATAGACTTCATATTGCTATGTCGAGCATGATGTATCATTAGTTTGGTAATTCTATATTTAGATAGATGGATGTCCTCTTTATTGTACACAAACCAATAGTTTTTTACATACATTTACTTACTAGCTAATGTTACATACAATTGGCGAACTTTTCGCAATTTGCAATCTCTTCCAGGCAACCATTGGATGGATAAACAAATATAGGTGAAAAGAGGGGCTGCAGTGTACAATATATTTAAAAAGCTTATGGAAAAAGAAAATAATGATGTAAAAGTGCTATTTAGAGATACTTAGAATAAGTTTTGCAAATAAATATTAGGATAGTAGGTATATAGACATAGGTACAAAAATACACATACTTACATAAACACACTCACATACACATACACATATACATTTATATATATATATATACATACATACATACACATCTTTAATTCATATTTAAATCTTAGTCTCTTCATTATTTTTGTTCTTTCCTTTAAAACCTACATTCTCTGCATCTTTCACCGTATCTGGAAGAACATCTTCAGCTGTATCAGGCATCATCATCACTATAAGTCCTGTCCCTAATGATAACACGCCAATAAGCAATGACGGGATACCGCGCCAGTACTGCATCTGTAACAATAAATATATTAAATTCAAGAATATTTTTATTTTTTTACACAATTCATTGTCATATTTGAAGATTATTTGATGATTTAAAATTTTCTTAGAATTTTTCAAACATACCAATAGCGGAGTCTGTGTTGCTAACAAAGTAGCTGCTCTGCCCAAAGATGAACACAAGGAATGCATAGTGTTACGCAAATAAGTTGGAAATAATTCAGATGTATATAAGTATACTATCTCGTATGATACCGTCGCCATGAACTTGCCGAGCAGAAAGAGAGACGTTGAAAGTATTATTTGACCTGAAAAAATTACATTTCTAAATCAACATACATTATTCCAACATTTTACAAGAAATAAATGAATTGAGCATAATCTTAGTATTAGGACAGTTTTAAGACATCTAAGGCGCAGTTACGACACCTGAGTATCAACAACAAAAAATCTATACTAATATTATAAAACTGAAGAGTTTGTTTGTTTTGTTGGTTTGGTTTAATCTCAGGAGCTACTGGTTCGAATTGAAAAAATATTTTAGTGTTGGATAGCCCATTTATCGAGGAAGGCTATAAGCGCAAGTTTCAAAAGTAGGTGAATATCAAGAAAATTACCTTTAGGGACAAATGATTGCGATACACAGAATACTCCAGTGAATATAAACGAATACGTCAAGGGTATCTTCCTTTTAAACCTTTTTAATATAAGGCCTAGCACAATGCCTGCTGGAAACTCAGTAAACTTCATTAATCCAAAGTTGAGATACTTGTTTCCTTCTAGTTCCACAGAATTCATTAACAAGGTATATTTGTTGAAGAGCGCGGTCGTCCACATACAAACACATGCTGCGAATCTTAACACTAGTTTTTTTGAAGAAAAAGTGATTTTTAAGATTTGTGCCATACCAATAACTTTTTCAGTTCCTTTTTCACAATAAAAATTGTCTGAACTAACTTCATTTACGTGTGTATTATTTATTTTAGCTACACGTTCTATTATATTTTTAGCTTCTTCTTTCCGTCCAGTTATTAAAAGCCATCGAAGACTCTCGTCTAGTAGGAAAACGTAAAATAAAAACAGTAAAGATGGTGCGTAAATAATCTTAAGAAAGGTTCGCCAATATGGCACAGCCCAGGCTATAACTGCCACCAATGTTCCTGCTATAGATGTAATCGCCGTCATTAAGGCGATAAACGTCACGCGATTTTCTTTTGTTACCATTTCAACACCTGGAATAAGGTATTGTCATTGTTATGTCATTAGTTTGAGTATAGTTCAGAGAGATAGATAAAAACATGTAAAATAATTATTCAAAGAGGTACTACAAAAGTTGTTGCAAATAATATAGAAAAAGGAAAAAAAGAAATTAAGGAAAAGAATATTCCTATCAGGGAAAGTTCGAAAGGTTTATACATTAGTCAATATAAAATCCTAGACCTACAATATTACGCTTTTAATCCTAAAATCCACAGATTGATTTAAGCAATACGGTAATAAGTTTCATACATGGAAAATAAAAAATGATAGAACCGATTTTTTGTGTTTTCTTCATACACACAAGACACAGGTTTGCGCGTTCACCGCCAAAAAAGATACCGTTTGTCGTGTCACCTCGCTTTGAAAGCACTTCCCTGACTGCCACAGCAAGCATCGGAATTCTTGGTGTCGATATATCGAGCAAAGTCCAGTTCCGCGGTCACTTGGAGGGTAAGGCCAAATTAGTCTCGAAGAAGCTTGGTGTGCTGAAAGGATCGAGATAGTATTTCACCCCGGCCCACCGCCTACAACTTTATAAGGCGCAGGTTCGGCCGTATATGGAATACTGTTCTCATATCTATGCAGGAGCACCCCAGTACCAGCTTCTTCGTCTTGACCGCATTAACGGAGAGAGACTCGAATCATCGATTGCCAGGATATTTCAGATCGGCTTGACCCTTTGGCGTTGCGTAGAGATGTAGCTTCACTCTGCATTCTCTATCGCATGTATCATGGGGAGTGTTCCGAGGAATTGTTCGGACTTATACCGGCCGCAACGTTTCGCCATCGTTCAACGCGACAAAACTTTCATCCCCATCACCTGGATAATTGGCAATCCACGACGGTGCGGTTCTCCAGAATTTTTTTGCCTCGCACAACCAATCGACGAAGATACGACCTTCAAACCTTCAGGAAAAGAGCGTACTCCTATCTCAAAGGCCGGCAACGCACTTGTGACTCTTGAGTTGCAGGTGTCCATGGGCGACGGTAGTCACTTACCATCAGGTGACCCACCTGCTCGTTTGCCCCCTATAATATATAAAAAAAAAATCTAAATAAACTCAGCACAAACCACACTCGGTTATATCACAAATTGTATTCAATACATTTGATTCTGTATACTTGCCCAACATATATGTCGAAGAGTATGTGTCACCAAACATCGCTTCAATTAATTCAAAAGTGATATAGATCCAATATGAGTACACTATACTCCTTCCTAACCCCATGAAAGCTGCCACTAATCCCGTTATAATTATTAGCTTTTTTCGTCCAATCCTGAAAAATACGAAATGAGTAAGTTAAATTGAAGTAAACGATTTTCCTACATTTAGCGTCAAAAGCGTTTGAATTAGTTTTTGCGTAGCATAATGAAGTCTCATTTACGGCGATTACAGTAATTACGTCGTTCATTAGGTTGAATGATAAGGTTTAGGAAGGTGAAAAATTCATGTGTGAAAACCTTTTATTTGCATTGTGAATCTACAGAAGTAGGAAACATCATCATCTCTATAGATTCTATACATTTAAATATGCCTTGATCCACAAAGTAAATTAATGTTTTTTGTGGATTAGCAGAAGAAAAAGCATGTCTTCTGATTAGACAAATAATAACAATTGGTAAGTATGATTTTTACTGTGATATTAATGAATATGTCATTCTAATTTGTGAAAAGCATGTCATACTTATCAGCAAGAGGTCCCATGATCAATAAACCAATCATGTATCCAAGGCAGTGTACGGTTGCAACAAAGAGTCTCTTCCACTCCTGACAACCCAGGTTGAACTAAAATAAAAATGATGTGCATCATGAAAATTAAATCATCATTGTCTTTGTCTGCAACTGAAGCTTAAGCCTCGCCATAAATAAACTATATGTTTAGATGATTGATAATTAAAGAATAAAGAACTTACTTCACCAACAAATGTATCTGTATTTTCGTATATCCATTCAGTGCATCCAATTGAACTATTTGTATCATTATAGCCCATAGAGGATACTTCATTAGGTCTATAGCATCTGTCATCAAGTGTATTATTTTCACTTCCTGGTATGTCGACATTTGGATACTTACATCTAGAAAGTAATTTTACTTCGTATATTAAATTGACTTGATGACTATTGTTAGTAGTAGACTTCAGTGTTATAAATTTTTTGTTCATCAATGTTGCTAACTTTTAGAGAAGAGGTCACGCAATTTAAGCTAGGAATTGGGTTTTCCTTGTTCTCTAAAAGTTATGTCTAGTGTTGCCAATTCTGAACACATACATAATTATGCTAACGCCTTATTCTCGTCCGGGGTAGACAGAGGCGATAGAACGCCATTTGCCGATCCTGACATCTAGCTTGCGCCTTTGGACAGTATTCGTCTTTCGTGGCCTACCCGCACCGACTAGCCCTCTAACAGGAGCCGTAAAAATTTCTTTAGCTATTCACTTTTCACTCATTGTTATAAAACTCTCAAACCATCGCAGTATTCCTTTCGAAATTCTTGTCACTATATCTTCTCATCCAATACCATTTTCTTACCTCATCATTCCTCACTCTATCAGTCCAACTTACATTACACATACTTCTGAGTGAATGCATTCCCACGGCATTAATTTTACTTTCATGTTTCTTCTGCCATCTCTTAGCACTTGGCCTTTTGTGTCGTGTAATTATGGAAAAAGCTACAAATATCGACAATGAGATCATCCCATATATTAAAAAAAAAAAGAAATAAGAAAATTTTCATTATGAAGTGTTATTGATTTAATGCGTAAATAATTATGCTGAATTCTGATAGATGGGTAAAATAAAAGTTGTTTAGATATATATTTGAAATAAAGAAACATGAGAAAAAATTAAAATTGGTCTGTTTCTTCAATAAATCTACCATATTTAGGATATAAAGTAGGACTTTTTAACTAGATATCGCGTTTTACTCTATGAATATAATGATCAAAATATATCGTTTCGGCAGTAGGGAATCGGAAAATGTTAATTTCAGTTCATAAATTAAAATCAATTTTTATAATTTAATTCCAAAGTTTTCAGTGTTTTTCTGTTCCACAAATATGCGAAACTCATCACATCAGTAAAAAAATAATAATTGAAAACTGTGCTGTAAATTGTTGAATAGTTTATTCCTCCCGAATTACGGGAAATTTGAATATCAATGTAGTTCTATCTCCATCACTAATTATAAGCATATTAACTCATTTTAAAATTGGCTAAGTTGCAACAATTCACGCTTTTACTACCGATATGACATCATGACGAACAGGCAACATGGCGTCAAGCGTTTCCATCAATTTACTGTACTGTAAAAATAAAAAATTTATGCATTTTTTGGCTACTTATCGATTGAATTTTAGAATATTTTATGTTTGTTTACTACCATTGCCTCAGGATAAAATTAACACTTTTCAAAAAAGGATGTAATTCTATAGCCACGCACACATTAATAATAATAATTACCTTCTGATCCCAAAATAGGCAGAGCCTGTACTATGGTAATCAGACTGCTGATAAACATATTGATATATTACTAAATACATAGATACTATAGATAAATTACACCCAGATATAGAACAAATTATCGTGCTCATTACACAATTATTTGTCCTGGGTGGGATTCAAACCCACGACTGGCTCAGCAGTCAGGATCACTAACCACTACACCAGCAAGCCCGTCCACATTAAAACTAAGTATTACCTGTATTGCACTTCAGATATTACAAACAGATATTGAACATTGTACATCGCACTTGTGGACCCCGCAAAGAATAAAAGAGATAAAAGTTTTAAATAGTAGGGGCTACACAAACTAAACTTCTTTAGTTCATTTTCTATGTCCATGTTATTATCTTTTATTGCTAACATGTTTATAATAATTTAGGTACTAAGAATATTAAAAATAACTTCGAATAATGAATTAAAATTCAAACACAGACAGTTTTAAATTACTCGGAACCTTTTAAATGGGTCTTTCACTTTACACTGAACGAGTGTTTAAAATATACTTGATTTTTATTCTATTACGATAAGCTTGTTAATTACTGGCGTCGAGGTATTTGAATACGTTTTGTGCGCTTGTAACATACTTATGCTACGATTTTAGGTGTTTTTTTTTTATAAATTTTATATTATACCAATAACCTTTTTAGTCAGTCAGTTATTAAGTTATGTATTTGCACTGAATGGCGCTTAATCCTTTTTCCTGCCAATTTCACAACCTATTACATACTAGTTTTTACCTGTGGCTTCGCTCACGTTAAAGGTTTTTTTGTCCTTTGGGAATAGTGTGGATTAAAGATACTCCATGTCCTTTTCCCTTAGCAAATTGTATTAAAGCTTAACAAACAAACTCAGATTTAGGACTATACTATCTTTGCATGTCTAGTTTTTGGTAAAAGTTCACTTTTTTAAAGGGGAGAAAGTCATTGAAGTAATAAAGTGACCGAAGATGGTCATAGATATTTGATGGCAGTTGGGAAAGAAGGGTTTGCAAAGGTAATGAGTAGACATCCACTTTATGGAAAAAGTTTGTAGGTCGGAATCAAGAAAGGAGTTTAGAATACTTATGAGAAATCCCAGGTCAGAGGGGATCTAGGACGGTTTCAGTCACACATAGTCACTATTCTTTTATTCCACCAACTTTTATTACATCAACAGTTACATTACTTGTATTATATAAAGGCGGGATCTGCTAAATATCACTTTTTTTTGGGGTAAGTCGAAAAGTATGATATATTTTAATGCATTCGGTCGAAAAAGTCATAACAAAAATCATAATTTCACTATGCACTCATTGGAAACCAAAAAACAAAATGTGAAAAAATGATATGCAACCCTGTTTTTCTTGCTATTTTTTCGTATCTTAGTTAATATGAACTACAAAGTTTAAGAGATTAAAAAGTTGTAAAATGAAATTTTACAAAAGGTTCAATTAACGGCAAACAAATTTTTTTTTTTTACTATTACAAAACAAAAATAATAAAAATCGCAATAAAATAAGTGAAAATGTCACACAATTTCAAAATAGTTTTAACAATACTAATGTTATTTGAGAGAGTTGTCAAGAGAAAAGTTTTCCATATGATTAACATACATGCCAAATTTCATAAAGACTAGTAGTTTTCGCGCAATAGTTCTGCAAACGTTTGTAAACAAATTTTCATAGCCATAGAACTATAGTCACTCATTAAGTTAAATTTCCTATGTTAATTAGCAGTTCTGAGTATGTCATACTCGCCTAGAAGTCCTGTCGATGGTGGCGTATGTGTCGGGTCGTTTGGCTCCCTTCAATATGGTTAATCTGTATGATGGCTGACGCGTGCGTCATGCTCGTGAACGGTTGCCGTTGGTAGGGGCTGGTCATCTCCGGACTGCTTTTACCTAAATATAGTAGTAATTTGCGCGACTGTTTATATTTTAGAACAATATCTTACATTGTCCTTACATTTCATTTGCGCATATAAGCAATGTAATCAGAAAATTGTAAAAAACATGTTAAAAAGAGTGTCCTTGGAGTTTATTGCCTATTCTTCTCGATAGGATCTACGTATTATAACAGGCAACTAGCTTCACGATCGTCTTTTTCTGGAGGACTTAATCAGGAGTACGAGTCAGTCAGAAATTCTGACTGACTCGTACTCCTGACAATTCAAAAATACCTACAATTGGTTTAATTGGAATGGTTTTGATTTTGATATCGATTTGGTACCATGTCACATTTTCTCCTCATTTTTATTATTACAAGTCATCATCTGCCTACCCTTGTCCCAATTTTATTTGGGTTCGGTGCAATATGCTTTATTCTTCCATTCTACTCTATCGTTCGTCAACATCCATACAACATCCGTCCAGTCCATACAGAAACCTCTTTTCACCATATTTTGCTCATCCCTCCGCATCACATGTCTATACCACGATATTCAGACCATTCAGACCAAACAGTCCGCTTCATGCAATGCATTTCCAAATGTAAATAAAGAATTTACTAATTTAAAAAAATAAAAAGCAACTGCCCCGCCAAAAACGAATTACGCGCCGTACAGCGGCCATATTTATTTTTCTTCAAAAAAATTATAGCCAGCTCACTCAAGATGATGTAAGGATTCTAATGAAACCTCATACATCCAGATCTGTTCAGTCATTTAGAAGTTATGGTGGAATAAAGAAACTCACGTACTGAACCCTGAAAATCTAATTTAAAGAGGAATGTCTTTAGTAATTACTATAAAACTCATTAGTTTTTACCACAACCGCAAGTGGCGCCATGGTGCTGCATCACAATGACGTTTAATCGCCCCCGCAATTAGATCGGGAATGAGCCGACCAATTAAGCTCTCATTAGTATAAGCGAATGCGATCCAATCTGCAGATTCTAACTATAGACGAATTTATGAGTCGTTGGGCTAAATGTTTTATTACTATGCATTATTTCTATGTATAATGTTTTTAAAAATTGAGGAGAGCGGAGCCGAGTTTTACCTATTTTTTCGTGGGCGAGCCATGCTTCGGTACGTATGGGCCGGCTGGACTTGAGTGATACCATGGCCCCACAGAAAACCGGCAGTGAAATAATGCTTGCATTGCTTTTCATCACGTGAGTGACCTACCTTACCTGAGGCCCTAACCTTTCCCTCACCTCCTCTCCCTCCTCTTCCCCCCACTTTCAATTTAATTCCCTATAATTAATTATAGGGGTAGCGAACTATCATTTAATAATTAAATAATTTATTTAAAGGTTCTACCAGGTTTATAGGCATGATGAAGCCGTTCGATATTGCTCATCCAGTTCCTATAGTTTTGTTCAAGGCCTATACAACACTAGACAACAAAAACAAACCATAAACACTCCAAAATATAATATTTGATAGTACCATTTCTTCACCTTATAACTAGCAAAGACGGAAGCACCAACGACAAGGAGGTGCCGTTATCATAATATTTTATTATAAACCGATATTATACCATACGGCTCCGATGAGAACTCAAAACTCAGGATATAGCATATAAAAGTCAACGAGGAACATTGTTACACTATTCTGTGTGACGATACACATGGGATAAATATGAAATATTTTTATACAAAAGCTTCACTTCACGTTTAAGTTAACAGTGCAGTGTATATGTCGGAGTTGAACCTATTAATCGCAGTCCTGTTGCCTTAAAAAAGTATTGCAGTCCTGCTGCCAGGAGTTTTGGGTATAATACTAGTCTTTGAGGTATATGTCAAGTTTAAGTTCCTAAAGACATTTTGGACAAGCATGAGAATCTAGTAAAAATTTCCAAACTTTCAGTATGTATTGTAGTTTAAAAGTAGCAAAGTGAATTTATTTGATAATACACTTATTTTCCTTTTAGATTATAATTGAATAGCATTTAAAATAAGACTGTTACTCAATACGATTAGAAGACTCATGAAATCTTTCCCACTTTTCAGGGTTCCGAATCCTCAAAAAGAATAAGGAACCCTTAAAGGATCATTTTTGTTGTCCGCCTGTCTGTTTTTCTGGCTGTCAAGACCCTTCTCAGGAACGCGTGGAGGTATCAAGATGAAATTAACATCAATCACTTATGTCTATAGTCCTTTGAAGCTGTAAAAAAATCAAGCTTCCAAGTCAACGCAATCAAAAGATTAGGCCAAGTAAGTCTCATGTTTTAACAAATTTTAACACCAATTAAAATATAAAGGGTTTCATAGTTCTAGGTCAGGAAGATTGACCTAGAACTAGACCTAGACCTAGACCTAAAATTGGTAAGACAAGGTCAATAAAAGTAAAGGAAAAACCGAAAGTCGTTAATATGTTGTTATAGCATATAACACTAACTTGGAAAATTGACTGTGATGTAAAGCGATGCATGTGAGAGTATTTTTAGGACGGCAAAGTTAAGTTTGTCTTTCGGAAAAACGGGTAATAATCTTCGAGAATCGATTCACGAGATGGACAGTTTTTTATATAACCACTTTGGCCTTATAGAAGGCGGTTAACAATGCCTACAAATACACGCTATATCAAAAATGTCTCTTGCCTACCCTGTGTTCTACTCGAGATATGGTACACTATTCACCAGCTGAGGTTATAACATTACACTCACAGTACATTTTAACCGACGTCTTCCATAACGTACTTATATAAATAAAATAAATAAAAATCTTTTTAACAAAAAATTAAACCGAGGAAAAGAACCAAAAAAGTAAAAAATAAATAAACCTTTTAAGTCTTGAGCTTATTTACATAAACTATCAAATTTTATATAAACTAATTTTGAGTCAGCACCGAATAATAAAATGATTAATTACCTACGTAGAGAGCCATGTCCATTTCTACGTAGATTTTTATTTTATGATTTTTTTTTCATCAACAGCTCAGCTACATGATGTGATGATTTCTAAATGCAAATACCTGATAAAGTAATGAAAAGTAAACAGAAACACCATTCGTTCCTACAATTTTCAAGGGTTTATCTCAATTTTATTAGGATCTCATCATCAGACCCTGATTTCCTTGCCATGGGACCACCTCTCAGGTATACTCTATCTAACAAAAAAAGAATAATCAGTTCTAAACATTAAAAAAAAAATAGATACGGTCCTCCCCTAACCTTCTTTTTTTACGTCGGTTAAAAATTACAATCGGACGGCTCTAATACCTACTAAATCTGTTGTGTCCTACCTTTTTATCTATATATATAAAAAATGTAATGTTCGTTTGTGCAAATCGCAAATCTCCTAAAGTTCTTTACCGATCGTTTTAAAATTTTTATACAACTTTGTAACCATCAATTCTTTTTCCTATACTGATATTATAAAGCTGAAGAGTTTGTTTGTTTGTTTGATCCAATCTAATCTCAGGAACTACTGGTTCGAATTGAAAACTTATTTTAGTGTTGGAAAGCCCATTTATCGAGGAAGGCTATAAGCCTATAGGCTATATAACATCACGATACGACCAATAGGAGCGGAGTAGTGATCATAAACACAGGTAAAACTGCAAGGACGGCTAGTCAAATATAAAAATCAACGGATGTTTGTTCGTATTTTATGCACTGCCCTACCATTCAGCCTATCATCATGGAATTTTGCATACACGTTGCTTGAGATGGGTTGGGCATAGGGTACCTTTCATCCAGGAAAAGTATCTATCGTTACCGAGGGGACTAAAGTTAGTACTCTATAAAAAATCTTTAAGAACTATTGCTGGTCTTTAGGAAACAAAGGCCTTGGGTCATTGGTTTGGCTTGATGACTAACTTTTCAAAATTCGGTTGGTGTGTAGACGGGTAATTTGTTAGTGTTATATTGATTTCATTATTATTTTTAAACTTCTTCTTTAGACGGGCAAATCAGAATTTCATTGCGGTAGTATTAAGGTAAAATTCCTTTTTGATTACCTAAAGTTTCAACCCAATTGCACAGACCATAGTGACGGTTAGACGGGACTATATACTACCGCGATTAAATACTAATTTAGACATACACACGGGCTATTATAAATCTAATATTGAGAATTACAGAATTCTTAAAAAAAATATAATTTTGAACGTAAGCGTTGGATTTGAACCTGACTTTAATTTATTTTTAAAAGATCATGCAGGAGGAAATACAATTGCTAAAATATCATTTAAAACTTGAACTTGAAAAACATTTAAAAAAATAAAGTTACAAATAAAGTTAAACTGGTTACTACCAAATAAATATCTACATGTATTATGCCTTTTTTATATAAACTCAGAGAAATTGACCTCACATCTCGTAGCAAACTGATCTGTGGTCACACTGTGCCGAGCCTACGGAGCCAATCAAGCCGAATGTTTTCCGAGGCAGTATAGAGCCCCCGGCGAGCCCTTATTTCCTGTACAGTTATCGTGGCCCCTACCATTTGGTATTTCGTTTCCGAGAGGTCGTTTAAAATAATGTGTAAAATTTAGTTTATGGAAAAGGCAAAATACTTATTTTAATAAATCCATGTTGCGATGGACGATCATATTATTAAACTAGAACGACATTCGTTCTGGATGATTTTAAGTTTACAAATTTTTCATATAAGTATCTATACAGCGAGCATTGTCGCAGGAGACGTTACAATCATACAACTAACGATTACAAAGTGTACTTAAACTTGGTACCTAAATTAAAGTTTTATTGCATATAAAGCTTTCGAGGATTTCTTCTCGGCACAGCACTAATAGGCGAGTGATTACAACCATTTGCGTTTTAGACCACTGAACACTTGCAAGAATGCAGTCCACAGACATGATATATTGATTTTCGTATATGTTTGCATTAGAAAAACAATTTTGCATGAACGAGGGTTCCATAATGTTCTTCGAAGTTTGTAAAATTTGCATAAGCACGGTGGACTGCTCTCATTAGCAAAGGAGGCTTGGCTAAGTATCGGGATAGTGTTCATAGTGGCCAGATGTTAATGAATTATTAATAGGTAGGTAGGCGACAAGTAGGATAATCGTTGGCTATTTGCCGTACATACAGATGCAGAAAGAGTAAATCATGATGTCCATAAGAGTCACTTTATGACTTAAGCCGGTATAGGTTTTTAAGATTGAAGACGGGAGCGATTTTCAAGATGGGTTACAAAAGTTTCTCTTCCATTTTATTTTGTTATTTAAATATGATTTGCTGAATGACGCTATTTGTGATCGAGAACAATGTTTCTGAATACTTAAGTTTCTTAAACGGGGACAAATAGTAGTGGCTTCGAGCAAACCGTACCATTCAGTAACCCGCGTCATCGTCGACATCGTGCCCTTTAGAACGACCCGTCTCATCTTTGGTACGTATAAAGCGGTTTTGTATTGAGAATTGAATTGCTCTGTTCTTTTATCAGTCTTGTGTGTTTTGGTTCGATGGCTACGAAGGAAATTGTCCGGATTTTTTCTTTTATAATGAGTTTGTGTTATTTCTATATAGAGACAGTGGAAGGATGGGAATTTGATTAACTTTGTAGGATATGATTCAAAACTAACAAATCGAAGAGAGGTGACCAATGAGGTGTAGAAGTGGATTTCAAAGCGCAGCGTATGACGTCTCTTAGCTGGATGAACTGACAAAGTTCTTCAAGTGTCATGAAGATGCTGGATTGAGGTATCTTTTAAATTGATTTCTCATCTTATGTCCTTTAAATTTTCCTTTTCTTAATTATTTTTATCTTGTTTAGTTTTCTGACTTTCATAGCTTACTTTTAGTTTGCTTACTTTGAATCTTAATAACGTAATAGCGTACTAAAAAACACTATCTGGTGATTGAGAAGTATGCAATAAAGACTGCACGGAATGGTTTAAGTGCTGTGGTGTGTGAAGCATCCGCGACACAGGAATATTCCCACGGCGGGAGTTTTTTCAAAAAAAACAAAATTTCTTCCCACAAAGCTCAACTATTCGGAAACGAGCGGTTATAGACCGACACTGGCAGATAACCATTTTACCTATTTGCAACACGGTATTATTTATTTTCATATGAAATTTGTTTTTTCTATTGACAAAGCAACCCATTGTTGCGGTGACATTGTGTTGATCTATCATTTTTAGTTAAAAAAAAATAGATAGATTTCAAGCAATTTTTAAAGAATTCTATGAAATACAGAATTTTGACTTTAACGGAAGTGGCTTCGAAATTATTTGGTAGATGCGTTTTATAAATAGACTTGGCTTGGTTGACTGATATTATGATGATGTGTTTAAAATATATTTAACAAACCATAACCTAAAACACAAGCGTGGTTCGATATCTAACGTATGACCTCTAAACGCAAATACTAAATATTTTACAAGTACTTATTTCGGTACGATACATAACGTTTACGAGTATTCCCTGAACATGTATCAATTTGTCACTGAAGTGTGACTTTTATTGAGCACATCAATATTGTGCCCTACGTACGAGAGGCTAACGAATATATTTAAATAATTTAAGAAGATAAATGGAGTGTTACATGTTTCTATCTTGTTTCTGCTTTCAGCTGCGCTTGCAAACTGTATTCCATGGGAACAACTAAGGAGCCATTTGGCTACATACTTGATGAACTACCTACTTATATGAAAGCACTGATCTTGCATCACGTAATGAATGAATGTTTGTCTCGTGGGAGAGCCATGCTTCGGCACGTATGGGCAGGCTCGATCGGAGTGATACTACGGCCTCACAGAAAACCGGCAGTGAAGCAATGATTCCATTGCTTTTCGCCGTGTGAGTGAGGTTACCGGAAGCTCTGACCCTTCCTTCCCCCCTCCCACTTTTCCCTTTCTTCCACACTTCCCCTACTCTCACCTTAAAAGGCCATCAACGCACTTGTGACTCTTGAGTTGCAGGTGCCCATGGGCGGCGGTAGTCATTTACCATCAGGTGACCCGTCTGCTCGTTTGCCCCCTATAATTGTATAGGGGGTAAACTTTTTCCCAATATCTATTTGGTTTGGTCTCGATACGGCAGACTTGCTCACTAAGCCTGATCTTAGGAACTTCCTTTATGTTGAACATCACATTCTATTATTTCACAACTTAATAATTTAGTCCTGCTAATCACAATTATGAAGACTGAGTTATAATTTTCATGTGACATTAAAAAAAAAACATCCCCTTTCAAACGCTTATTTGATGAATGTCACAAATGAATGACAAAACCACAATACATTATGTAAAAACAAATTACAGAAACTTATTGTTTTACTTTTTACAATGACTTTAACATAAATAAGAAAAGTAGGTGGAATGACTTATCTCTGTTCCTGGGCCCAAATAAACAAATATTCTTTGATTTTCTTTGATAAAAATATTCTATCAACAATCTTATGTAAAAGCCTTAAAAACCCCCATTGATTTTATTCCAGAATACTCATAATTGAAATATTGTTAAAATAGAAGATTATTAAAGTAAGATTAAATAAATTTAAGCCTAATCTGTAAGCACAAAAAATATAATAAGTAGGTTTTCATACGTGAAATAATAAATGGTAAAGATTTAATTACTCTGAAGTTTTACATTCACGATGTACTTAAAACAATATTATGATCAGAGCTCATTAGGAACATTGATCCACTTTTAAAGACGAAGACTGAAGAATTATTATACATGTACCTTACGTTTGATTTCAAATAAAAATACAATTTATTTGAATTTTAATATTTTTAATAATTATACAAAAGTATAATTAGCTTGTGGAAAACATTGGTTCATACACGGGACCCCAAATACGGTTCTGGAATCGTAATACAAAATATACAACTGTCGGGCTAGCGCTGTAATCATTTTCTTTAAACGTTTGGAAAACCGTCACCTTGAAGTCACCGTGAGGCTAACGGTGAAGTGGTATGTTGGAATCGAGTACACAAGTTGCCTAGTCCTGTTAGTCCTATTGCGAACGACTCGAGTACAACCTGTAAAGGGAGTCTCCGGGAACTCCGGCAGACCTTGCCTTGCCCATCCTAAATTTGTTAATATTCTCTAAGACATCTATGAGATCTAGCTCTAAGACAAGCTATCTTAGTAAGTCATTTATCTAAACGCTCCTTTACGACTTATTCCCATTCCGCCTGTAAACTGAACATCTAGACTATCGATAATAAAACGTGAAATACATTTCCAATGGGCGTAACGTCTCTATAAAACGTTATATGTATCCTTATTCTAGAGAATAGAAGCGTTAAATATACAAAAGAAACGATATAAAGTGATATAGGGCTCTATTTTGGTTTTACGACCGCCCCCGTAAAAGTTACGGCTTCAGGTACAAGAACTGTTTAAGGGTCCCCCCGTGTCAATAAAATAGGTAAATATATGTTTTTATTTGATCATCGTCTCATATTTTTATTTTTGTGCTTTAAATAAATGGTTCCTTGTTTTCTTTTGAGCGTAACTGTTACACACGTATACCTGGAAAAGGCAGTTGTGAATATGCAAACGTGCGATTTAGATACCCATGTAGTGTTTGTATGTCTTTGTCCCATGGTCTGTATGTAGAATATGGTAGTAGCTGAGCTACTGATCGACATTTTTCGTGACCAGAACGCTAGCCCCATTTTGCATTGACAATAAACATTGCCATTCAACGTGGCAATGCTGCCAGCCTTCTTTGAACGCTACCAGTAGGCGACGTTGTGCAAGAATTTTGTGACGCACGCATGTAAATAGTAAAAATAGTCCGTATTTTTTATTTTAGTAGGTATATTAGTATGTAAATACTTTCAAGTTGTATTTCATTGTTTTTGCAAAAAAATAAATTACATTAATTGTAAATAATATAATAAAATTTTATTACTAATTGATTCGAAAATAAAGAAGCTTATGTGGCTACTTCCACATACAGTGAAAATTTATCATTATCTAGCGAAGACGAACTCAACTCAACAAGAAGATCAGATCTGCAGCATCATCATCATTGCTACCGTCGTACTCCTACAGTAGTGAGCGGTAATCAAGTCTCAACCAAGCAGCCAGCATCCTCGGCCTCAACAGGGATACCACACGCCTGCAGCGACCGCTTCAGGCTGGTTACCCCTATGGACTCACTGGTCCCCGTGGAATACAGTTCCGACTCACTGGAACCTGCGGCACTCAGTTCCGACTCACTGGAACTACTCACTACTGGCACTGGCACGCTATACAAGATAGCATAGAAACAGCTGACTCATCAAAATATTGACCTCCAGTCATGGAGCTTCTGACGACTTTTACATACAGCAAAAGCATACTTCAACATCATCTAGCGAAGATGGGCTGAACTACGTAGTAACTACTAATCCTGCGTGCATTGAAAGTTCTCGCACCGATTAGTATTTATACAACTTCCCAACATCAACCGTTAGGTCGTGGTCCACCAGGCATGATCACCTAGCCTGCACGGAAGATCCTGCCTTTGGGTTAGAGGGACATAACACCTGTTCCTCCACTAGTAGATGTGAGATTATTAAGGCTTGTATTTTTAAAAGGTTCAACTATCGCAAGTCCGACGCTTAGTCTTTGCGCTACTACCATTTAAATGTCTGGACATGAATCAAATACACCATAGGTGCACGTTCCCTAACAAAAATCGTGTGAAATAGTGGCACCAGATCGTCGCCTTAGTGCTTATTTGTCCTATCGACCAAATTTATCGAAAATTAACTTTAAATGCAGTATTGTTAAGACTTAAATTTCACACCTGTTGCTTAAAGAAGCTTTAAAACATTTTGCTTTTAAAACAACAAAAATAAAATTATTTTATTTGTGACACGAAACTGTAATGAAAATTTTGTGTTTATTTGTTCTATGTCCAGTTTTTGTTTTATATCCTACGTCGTAAGAGGCGTTGAACCAATGGTAGGTAGGACAAATTAGCATTTAAACGACGAGATAATATTACGTGTTTTACACGCATGTAATTAATAACCTATCCTTATAATAAACTGGGACCATAGAATGAATGTTCCTGTAAATATATTATTATGTTATAATAGTTTGATACAATAACTTCAATATATAGCGTCTGTAGTTTATTACTTACCAGAACGGCGTATTAGCTCAAAGCTCGTGGCACGTGTTCCACACGCACGCTAGTGAAAAGGTTAGGTGCGCAAGCTACGCATTTCAAAAAATAACTAACTGTTCAAATTGTTTGTTTGTTACAGTGCCATTAAAAAAATACATTAGATTGTTTAAAAAAAATATATGTTTAATGATTTTATTGTTTTTGTACTTCAAAAGTTTATTTTTCGCTGTTTTTACTACACTGGAAACGTCACATCGCTAGCGCGGGTGCGAAGGGTCTGATAGCAAAACTGTGCATACAACAGATTTTTAAACGATTTTGTTTTTTGATAGTCAAATTTGGTAATTAAAAATTTTACAAACTTCCTGTTGACCGATTGATCTGGCATTTGGTACACACCGTTAGTTCTGAAGACAATACAATTATGTGTATTCAGCAACGTTGTAAATCCAAGATGGTCGCCGCCGCAAAATTTCGAATTACATGTTTTTTTACCCTCTTAAATGTGGATATCAAATGAAAGGGCTTGACTAGTAAAATACAGTACACCATGAAAAGATTCATATATTAAGTACATGTTATTTATGTGACAAATAATCAATTCCATTTATGTAACAATTGGATATTACTTAATAGTAATGCGTAAAGCTTGTTTAATTCTTTGGTACGTATCCCGCAATACTGCAGCAAGCGGAGTAAGTTTGTCTCAAAAATTGTCTTAAAACGTGATTGCAGCTACACGATATGAATATGCAATCTCATGTTGTGCAATCCGTGCAAAGTGGCTGTAGTATGTCGATAACACTGGAACCGGAGCTGAGAACTGCCTATCTTACTGCGAAATAGTTTCATATTGTATTCGAAGTGTTTTGGAATTGGAATACCCTACGAACTAGAGCAGTACTAGTTCGTAGGATATTAAACTATACCTGCCTATTTTATTAAAAGTAAAACGGTGTTCCTTTTTCTTCTTCTTTATTTTAAATTACAAGGATTTATTTTAGTCGCAATACAATACATAAACTCTTGTTAAAGATTCATTTAAAGTATACCTACCTATGTAACTTTTGTGCCTAATTTAAAAAATATATCATTTAAGGACGATTCAAAACTGACTTTATTGTTGCAGATGATGAAAAGAAAAGTCTCATACACTCGTTTTAATTACATCCCGTGAATATTTATTTGAAACCATTTATTTTACTTCACACCACCCATAATACAGAGTTGTTACTGCTATAAATCCGAATTAAAACTTTTGTTATCATCAAAAGCGCAAAATAGCGATGCGTTTCATTCTGACATACATTCAAATGTACCCTTATCTGTTTGATTAATTATATTATTTTTACTTTCGCACTGTAGTTTGTCAAAGTATTTAATTTTACTCATCACTTTCACCTACTATCTATTAGACGTGGCCTTCTATTTTATGAGGTGGAACTGGTAAATATACGGGCTGATTAATTAAGAGCAACCGTCTGTTTTGAAATTACGCCATGTTTAAGGAATTTAAATTCCAATGGAATACTTCTAATTATCAGCTGCGTACATACTAATTTATCAGCTAAATTACTTTTACGTCATTTACAATACATATATTACTCAATTGATACTGTGGCTACCTAAAAAAATGTGATGCCTTAAAGGCGATAAGCATTATTGGACGTTTGAATGTGAATACTTATAAATTTTAATTTTATAATACTTAATTTAAAATACTATACTACAATTGTTAATAATTTAGTATTACTAGGAAAAATATACTTAATCAATAACATAATTATTAGTAACAACAAATAACAAAAATTGGACACACGCAAAACTAAGTCTACAGTGAACACTCCCTACTGCTCAAACCGGCGTCAAAAAGAACTTGAAGCGCCGGGGCAGCGGCGCTTCAAATTTTTTTTGGAATGATATACTTTAAGCAAGTTTAGTTGACCGAGCGCTCTTCATCTGCAGTTATTAATTTTTTAAGCACATAATACGTTTGTACTAGCCCAGTCAACCTAGCTGTTTTATGATAAAAAACTTGGACATTTCGATTACCACGCATTTTTATTTTTGGATAAATAGTAAAACAATGCGCTGATTAAGAATTTCGATCTTCGAATAGGGTGTCATTTTTTTTAACAATTTAATGAAAAAAAAGACTTTTTTTAAATTTCGTGTGATATCTCGATTTTAGTACATTTTTTGTCATATGTGCTCAAAGCATTTTTGTTCTCCATTAAATTGCCTACAAAATGAGACCTGTTGAAAGTCACTAAACGCTTTTGTTTAACAGCAACAGAAGGTCAAAGTTAAAAAAGAGCGTTCTTTTCAACATTTCATAACTTTGAAAGGAACGTATGTAGAAAACTAAAACTTTCTGAAATTGTAGCTTGCGATGATACTAAAAAGTGCTATAAATTTCAGCTAGATCGGTTTTAAACTTTTGATATTATTAGCGATCATTTTATTTTTTTTGCCTTCATTGCAAAATGGGACATTTTTTTCTAAACTACTAAAACTAACCATTTAAGTTTATGAACCCGTTGGAATTTTTTACTAATATCGATTTTAACCGATTTTATATCGACATTTTGAGGTATACTTTTTTTATGTGTATTAAATTGTAAAAATAAAAATGACGCCCCACTTAGCCAGACTGCGGGTAACGAAATTCTTTTTTACTATTTAATTTTACGTATTAATCGAAAATTTTGGTATTTTGGTTCCTTGACTAGACTATATGTATAAGTAAGGCAAAGCAAAAGAGTTACCTTTGCATAACATCCTTATATTAATAAAATGTACGCACTCCTCGGTATATTTATAAGTAGAATATGTTTTCACAAGTTCTATAGACATTGACAAAGAACTATTCTACTCATAACATGCTTACGTTAAGAATATACACGCTCCTTGGTAACTAAGCTGGCATCAAAGATAAACTTTTGCTGGAAATATTCAAAAAGTATTTCTTTTTGAAAATGTCTTGCTTTGAAGTTCGGTTCAATATTTAATAAAAAATATTCAGCGTATCTTTGATAATGTTGATACCAAATAGTATCAAATTCTAATAAATTCCCCAATAATGGTATTGACAGTATTTGGTATACATAAAAATTTACACAGTGAGATTTTAGAATTTAAATAACCAGAATCGTGTTTATTTAGAAGCCGGTTAATTACTGTAAGATCTATATTAATATATATTTTTATAGTATAGTATTATAAACCAGACGTGAAAATAACGTTAATAAAAAATAGGAACATCAGTTTTACACAATCATGATTACCATCGAGGTATTATACGCTAGTAACTAACTCTCACTCACTCACTCACTGATGATTACGGATCAATACGGTACGGTACCGTCCGCTACAAAAGAGAGCTAACTGTACTTCAGTGCGGCTATTTATGGATCAATATCGGATAATGTGTGACATCACTCATTTTTTTCAGCTAACATCATCTTACAATAGCATATAGTAGTAAGTATAGTAAAACGATACATACATGCATACATACAATCACGCGTGTATCTCCGAACGGGTAAACAGAAGCGTAATAAATACCCACATTTAATCTCACTCACGTAATGTGCCGTCAACTGGGCATTGCAGCAAATAAAGATGGGAAAATAAAACGGAAAGTTGAAAAGGTAGGTAAGAAAGAAAGGCAACATTAGGAAAGGGGTATTGCTGATATTGAGGAGTGTATAGATTGGAGAGTGTGAGGTAGGCTCGAGCTAGGTGAGGGTCGCATACTGTTGCCGGGAAGTCCGACCCTTCTGACCAATAGTAGATAGACATGCAAGTATACGTATAAAATGTTAGTGAGAACAATTTTATTTTTATTTTTTACTTTACAAGGAGGGCGCCACTAAGTAATTAAATATTAAAGAAGAATTTCAAATCCTTTTAATATTCTTACACAAGTATTCTGACGATTTATTGAGAAGTTGTCTAAACACTTTTGGGCTCTCGCATATTTCTCTCTGTTGTTCGAAGTTATTAAAACAATTTTGTTTTGATTATAGGAAACAACATTGTTTTGTGGGTATTTGTTATTTCAGATAACTTGTAATACAAGTATTTTTAGACATTTCTATTTGAGAAATAGAAATAAATGTAAAGTAGAATCAGCTAGAAAACTGTTAATTTACAAATAATCGGATAACGATATTTATGGATAGCATATAAAACACATCTGACCGAGGAATTAAGTATGGTAGGACTTCGAAAAGGGGGTATCCTCGTGTTGGTGTGGCTGCCTATTATTTAAGAGGTGGCCAAGATCTGGTTCTCATATCTATGCAGGAGCACCCCAGTACCAGCTTCTCCCTCTTGACCGCATTCAACGGAGAGCTACTTGAATCGTCGATTGCCAGGATATTTCAGATCGGATTGACTCCTTGGCGTTTCGTAGAGATGTAGCTTCACTCTACATTCTCTATCGCATGTATCATGGGGAGTGCTCCGAGGAATTGTTCAGACTTATACCAACTGCAACGTTTCGCCATCGTTCTACGCGACAAAACTTTCATCCCCATCACCTGGATAATTGTCAATCCACCACTGTGCGGTTCTCCAGATTTTTTTTGCCTCACACAACCAATCTCTGAAACAAATTGTCGCCTGCGGTATTTCCGGACCGATACTAACTACAAACCTTCAAGGAAAGAGCGTACTCCCATCTCAAAGGCCGGCAACGCACTTGTGTCTCTTGAGTTGCAGATGTCCATGGGCGACGGTAGTTACTTACCATCAGGTGACCCGTCTGCTCGTTTGCCCCCTATAATATGTAAAAGAAAAAATTCAATACAGCAATATGGCGGTAACTATTAAAACATTTTTGTCGTAAATTGTTAGTGAAGTGAATATATTTATAATTGAAACTGTAAGGTTAATCAGGATACATTTTCCATTAGGGTGTAATTTTCTACAACAAGCGCGTGTATGTTATATTTTTACTTCGCCTCTTTATCGTCAACGGGGGAACTTCGCTGTCATACGTTTTAATTTAATTTTTAATTTTCCTGCATTTGTTTGAAAAATATGAGTGTGAAATTTATTATAACTACTTTTCTAGTATGTAGAAGAGAACTTAGTAGCTATATAATATTTTTTTGTAATGTTTATTCAAATTTCTCTTTAATAATAATCGAACTGTCAGTGGGACACAATCTTGTTGCTCTACCCATACATTTTAGGCACAAGAGCTTCGCCTTAGTTTTTTATACTTCTATAATATAATCTCTGTATTCAATTTACAATAAAAAAAAAAACATAATTTATATAATCCATCTACCTCGTCTTGTTACTTCTTCTAAGCTGTAACCCTGCTTCATTAAAACTTGGTTTTCCTTTCGAAAATTTTTATAGCCGTCTCTGTTCATGTCCATACTATGACTAATGAAAGCATTTCTATATTTTTCTTCTCTATCTTCTTATTATAATTTATAATTTATTATTTGATCTTATATTATTTTTATACATTATGTTGTGATGCTCATTTAAAAACTCAAGTATTGTTTGAATTGAATTGTAAATAATTTATAATTTTTTTTTTTAAATAATTATTTTGATCATTTTGGTAATTTATCAATCTCCTATTTTATTTTTAACTTTTATAGCCGTTTTTCATTGTGCATGTGGTGTTAGCCTATAAGTGATTATTGCACTCATACATGTTTAGTAGCTAAGTTATAAATCTGTAATGCTTAGTGTAATAATCGTTGGCTGACCTAATAAAATAAATAAATAAATAAATTACTAAAAAATCCTATCTAACTACGTGCAATTGCCTTTTATACATTATTTTAAACGTAGTGCAAATTTTGAATCGTAGTGTCCAAGAATGTGTGAACAATTAATCATCGAGCGAATGAAAGACTTATGTCTATCTTGTGTGTGTGTGTATGTGTATCTTTAGGCTTCTATGACATGCATTAAAATTCCAATCTTAAGGATTTCATTTATTTTTATTGTCAAACCTAAAATTTGTAATAAGTTTTTTATTTTCTATGATTTTAATTGCCCAGCAACAACTGTTACTACACAATTATTATTGACGTAAAGATAACGGCTTGAAAATATTGCACGTATCATGTTAGTCATACAGTACAGTTGTGCAAGACGATGCGGCCACGAGATAAATTGTGTTGTACCAAATACTAATTAAAACAAGCAACATGATTTAATTTGAATACACGACTAGACATATATATTATACACATATATTTAAAACTACAGGCTACGATTTATTAGCTGAAAAGTGAATATTTAATAATAATTGACCGTAATGTTAATCTTTATTAAAGCTCATTTGAACTTTAATATAAGAAGCTTATAATCTATTACTTTAGTATATAATTTTAATACAATTAATTAACATACGTATTTTAACACCTATCTCTTCACACATTAAAATCACTTTATACACTTTAAACTTCGTAAACGCCATTTCAAGTCAGTTTAAGGTAGGTACGTCTTTTTATCGTAAAACAGTTATTACCCCTAGCAGTTAATTTAAAAAAAAAAAAAAACAATTTTTATTAAATTATTTTAATTTAAAATATATTCTTATTTTATAGATCTACGAATCTTCATAGACAAGTAATTTCTGCATTTAATAAATGTATAAATTACTTGTTTATGAAGATTGATTAAAATTACAAGAAACGAAATTATTTTTTCGATTTCGTTGATTCTTTACGATGGTGCGGCATCCTTCGTGTGCGAGTCCAACACGCACTTGGCCGGTTTCATTACACAAATTTCAAACTCTTTTTATTACATACTCATTTTATTAAAATTTCAAGGTTTATATTTATAGTACATGGGTACACTGCTGTTTTTAAATGTCGGGTTGTTTCAGGTGACACATATGTATAGATGAACTTAAAAAAGCAAAACATTATATAAATACAAACTTTGATCTAAATCATTAAAGACATTTCCAAGATACACGAAATGAATTATCATATAAATATGTACATATTACACAAGAATTGTTTGTTTACAGATATTAGATTGAATATGTTTATCCTTTTAGAGTTGACAATGATTAAATAGTATTAATAGTGTTATGAGTGGTTATAGATGACAATAAACCCTTACCAAAATACCAAATTGAATACCGAACGGTCGTACTGATTACATTTTATATTCTTCATCAAAATAACGTAAACTAAAACCGGAAATCGTTCGTTAAACATATTATCCCAGGTGTATCTCAGGAGTTTGCCAAAGATATTAACAAGTTGAGGCAGTTCGCTCCTCATGAAGTAAAACTGCCAGACAATGTTCAACTATTAAGTGGCTTACTATTTATCATATCAGTTATCAGTATATAGTACTATTATGTATGCCGTGCTTCTAGTCTTTGATCACGAACGCAGTATAATTAGGGATCAAATAACGAAAGAATATTTTAAAAGGATTAAAAAGCTGCTAAGTACACATCTCAATTCGCGTTCAATAGTAAAAGGTATAAATACATATGCTATTCCGGTGCTACTCTATTCATTTGGTGTTATTAATTACAAAATCAGTGATCTTAGGAAAATAGATGTCAAAACAAGAAAACTATTAGCAATAAACAAAGCACATCAGCAAAAAGCAGAAGTAAAGCGACTATACTTACCGTTGACAGAAGGAGGAAGGGGTCTTATAAACGTAGAGTATATGTATAAAACACAGATAGTTAAATATAAGCAATACGCGAAAAGCGAAAAGTGACCATCTTATTCAAGCAATAGTACAACATGACTCACATAGAGATAAATACTCAATAATTAAAGAAGCACAACAAATAGAAGACGAACTACATTTAGCAGGGGGTAACACACACACAGATGAAGAAATTAAGAAAGCGGTAACTAAAAAACACAATGCAGTATGGAGAAGTAAGCAGTTACACGGGCAATTTCCACATAAAGTACTTGATCAAGCTAACGTAGATACAGAACTTTCGTTTAAATGGATTAAGAAACAGCAGATATCTCCCAAATTAGAATCACCAGTATTTGCCATACAAGACCAAGCCATCATGACCCGACAGCATCAGCGCGATATACTAAAAGAACCAGTAGACGGAAAATGTCGCCTATGTGCTTGCAAGGATGAGACCACTCAGCATATCATATCGGGATGCCAAAAACTGGCGGGGACCTTTTACGTTAAACGGCATAATAATCTTGTCCAATACGTCTACTGGTGTCTGGAAAAAAAAACACAAAATAGAAGTCTCTCACCTTTGGTGGAAAGAAACACTTTTACAACCTCAAGTTAAAGAAAATGAAACCGCTAAAATTCTTTGGGAAATGCCCGTACAAACAGATATCACCGTAACGCACAATAGACCTGACCTTATATATATCGACAAAACTAGCAATAAAACATTTTTAATAGACATTTTTTCACCTGCTGAAAACTGAAGTCACCCGTCTGTGGAATACACAAACAACTGTCATTCCGATAGTTATAGGCGCAACAGGAGTAGTAGCTAAAAGCATAAGGAAATACATAGACAAATTAGAAACCAACATCGTACCGTACACACAGTAACCATACTCAGTAAAGTTTTAGGAGATACGGTGTTCATACACAACACACAGGTCCAACACACACAAAACACCCAGGAATTGCCAAACATAGCGCAATCACCAGACACACCAAACCCACGCAACATAACTCATACACTAGACACACAACAAACATTAAGCACACGACGGGTAACAGGAAGGGGAAGAAGACGAGGACGAGGAAGGAGGAGGGCCGCGACTGACACACACCACACGACAGATAAACACTAGTTAGGTTCCTCTCATACAATGAATCTACACATTAAATGTTAATATATTTAACATTTATTCATATATGTAACTTTATTAATTTTGAAATTATGGGGACGTAGATATCTTTTTCCCGCAGGTTACGGGACGGGGTATTTATAAAACCGACAAAAGTCGAGATTTTGAAACAAACACAAACATAATAATATAATATAATAAGTTCACACATCTCACACACGGCCGTCTGACCCCAAACTAGGCAGAGCCTGTACTATGGTAACCAGACTGCTGATAAACATACTTATATATTTCTAAATACATACATATTATAGATAAATTACACCCAGACACAGAACAAATGATCATGCTCATCACACAATTATTTGTCCTGGGTGGGAATCGAACCCACGACTGAACTGAAACACTAAGCATGACTCTTTTCATTTGTACTTATATTATGAAGAAGGAATGTTTGTAAGTTTAGATGTAGGGAATTACTAATCCAAATTTGAAAAATCTTACTTTTAAGCTAAGCTTTTTTTATGTTGACAGGTTCCAGTTTTCAGTATTTTAATTTACACGGTGATTTCTTACTATTACAATTTCTTCTTCTTACTATTACTGTTAATGTTGTACTATATTGTAAAAGTATCTTAAAAAAAATCCAAATCTGGTGATGCCATCTGTTGAATACTGCGTTAATTAATATTAAATAAAATATAATTGAATGCCTACTACACTACACAACTTTTTTACTCGACACCGAGAGTGACAATGTTGCTGCTCTTGGAGGCACGCGTGTGTTTATTCCTATATTCGCATTATTTGCACCAAGCGCATAAGGATTCTAGTGTTACCTGAAACTAGCTAGCTTTAGTGAAAATATGGAGCCCAAGCCGAAGATTCAACTGGTCAATCGGTGTCTCTTTAATACCTCATATAATTTGGCGCAAAAATAATAATACATTTACAATTAGACAGATGGCCGCTTCAACAGTGTTTTGCTAACTCCATTATTTATCGCCTTTGTGTACTCGTACATGACGATCCTAAAATATGTCTTCACATTTTTGTAACACGTTGTACATTTCATTTCATGACTGTTTCATCTATAAACTTAATATACTAACGAAGTTTATGGTTTCATCAATACTTAATGACATTTGATTATATTCGGAGAACAAACGCACATTAAAGTAAACACAATAGATGTTGACATTGGTATTCAATATTATACATTCCTTTAAACTACACCTCAACATACAAAGTACATGATAATCCTAAAATATAAAAAGAAATGTTAACCTTAGAATGTACATTGTGCATGTAATAGATACTATAAAAATATATATAAATTTAGGTGCCCAAACCTTTTTACACAAAGCCAAAGTGGCCGGTACTTGTATTTTAATTATGTCTACATTTAAAATGATACGATTGTAGGGTATGTTGGTTTTGTTTTGTTAAAGAACTGTGTTGAATTGTTATTAATACCCCGTCTGGGTCCAATATCGGGCATTGTATTGCAAGCCTTGGAACTGGAAGGATCTAGCGACTACTAAGTTACGTAAGCTGTTATACTTTTCCTAATATAATTTACTGTTGGTAATCTATAATTAAACTAATGTCCTATATTCTAAAATAGGAGAATTATGTTGTGATGATTTATTATTCACATTGTGTTCCAATTAGTATTCTACTACCTTATATAATATGATTAATATGCTTATACGAATATATGATATACACAATTATCATAAGCAATGTAACTAGTACCTTGTAAAGAAAACATGTTAAAAAGAGTGTCCTTGGAGTTTCTTGCCTGTTCTTCTCCAAGGATCTACGTATTGGAACAGGCAACTAGAGTCACGACCGACTTATACTGACTGACTTCTACTCCTGACAATTACAATGGATTTACGTGAAATAAATAATTTGGATTTGTTTCTAATTATTCCTGTTTCCGCCATCCATAAACTATTATGATTGTTAATAACCTCTGTAACTGTATCTATTTTTAAAGAGGTTGTGCCACTTGCATATCATGTCTCTTCCAATATGGTTTGAACACTTATTTTTTGCTTGCTTTATTTATTTAACGGCGCGGAAATCGATTTTCTCCATATTTCACTATTCTTCCAGATTGAGTTGCTTGATCGATAATAGTTTAAGGACTAATGACCTTATTTTGAAAATACTCGGTATATACACTAAAGATTAGTCACTACATTAGAACCTAAGCAAGCGTCCCCACCATCCTCCATACCCGTCATTCCACGTCAGAGACATTTCGAATGCAAAATCAACCATGTGCTATTTACATACATTTAAGTATTAAAAATGTAGCTAGGTTTGGTGTGGTATCTGCTTGTTAAATAAATTTTAATCTTATTCATTTATTGGAAAAATGGTTGTGTGAGCGACTTTACGAATGTCGTCTGCAGACAAACAAAGTTCCATTACTACGCACTTATGTCGTCAACGGTTGTAAGTTAAAGAATGGAAGCGATTTAGAAAATGTAATTTCATTTATTTATTTTGCACAATAACAATATAGGACTACCGTTAATGCTAAAAGCATTTTCTATTTTATTTTCTAGAAAATGCAGAAATAAACTAGACAGGTCTATTTATATGTTAATGTCAATGAAGAACAAATTAAATATGAAATAACAAACTACTTAGATATTAAAATACACACCTAAATCCACTTAATTGTACAATTGTACAATTGTGCATTATGCCATTTATATAATAGATATAATACAGAGTATGCCGGCTAGCCAAGCGCACCCTAATTTCAAGAGAGAGCACAATCCATATAACAATAGACTGAATGTACTCCTAGAAGGAACTAAGAAACATAATACAAAGAAAAAGTAGATTCTTAGAGATTTATGTCACCATGAAACTAGAAACATGATGAGGCCACCCGTGACCACGATCGGTGCAATTCTATCGAAACGTCAGAAAACCAAAAACGGTATCTTACCTTGTATATATTATCGCAATTAAGTCCCTACTTATATATCTAATATGTATAGTCGCAAAAGTTTAAAAACCATTTTACGTATTACCATTTTACATTACGTACTGGAGAAGAAAGAAGAAAAGTGTAAAATATAGCATTTCACTATGTATTATAAGAAAGTCCCCCGCTGCGTCTGTCTGTCTGTTCATGATAAACTGAAAAACTACAGAACGGATTTTCATGCGGTTTTCACTAATAGACAGTTATTCATGAGAAAGGTTTAATTTGTAGCCGTACGAAGCCGGGGCGGGTTGCTAGTAGAATATATACTGCAGCAGTGCAGTATAATGCATACAGCGATGCTGATGGTAATGCGAGCTTTTATGGTAACACGTGATCATATTTGTGGAAATTAAAAACTGACTAAATACGTACATTGACTGTCAAATACTTAAGAATACATTCGACACGCGTGTAGTATAAATTCAATGTGCCAGTTCCATAAACTTAGTATATTACGATAGTATACTAAGTTTATGGCCAGTTCAATGGCGTTCCGCTATAATCTTCTTACTTGACTTCATGACCCCTTTTGAATCACCTTTGTTTATGCTCTCGACATGAAAGCCTTTCATGATACGCTTAGGATTTGAATACTGGATTTTATCTTTTATTTTATCACAATCAAAATATTATTTCTTTTAAATTTCGTGGTTTTTCTTAGAATTTTTTTCTGAGACGGGTACGAACGCAAGCATATGTTTATTCTAAGGTTTATCTATTTCAAAATTGATTAAAACGTAAGTCGAAGCTATGAAATCACAAGCAAAGAGAACAGGAGAGTACTTGGAAAAGAGAGAATAGGATACACTTAATCAGTTGCATAAGAATATGACGTTAGTATTAAATTGTCATTCAGCATATCAAATGTTAGTGTTTAAGTCTACGGGAAAGTTTAAGTGCCCAGGCCTTTCGGTCCACGGGGGGAGCCAAACATTTAAGCCCGATCTCCCGCGTTTGTTCTGCGGCTTAGGAAGCAAATTAAACATTTGACTTAAAGGTTACTTTATACAGTTAATAGGTAAGTAAGCATGCAAGAGCCAGAGGGGGGAAGCACCCCTGACCCCTCCTCCTGGGTACGCCTGTGGCGCCAGCCGCATAAAAGGCTATCGCAGCGACGACTTATCATTTGAACTCAACTAACTTTCTTTTCTTTTCTACTAAACAGAAATATACTCACATTTTTATGGAAAAAGATATGACAACGCACCCAGTACGTTTTAAAATAAAATCCCTAGTATATTAGCGCAACTTTAAAATTCTTTATCTGATATTGTCGAAAGTTTAAGCGAATGTTACACATTGAAATAAAACTATTTTTCATGGATTCTATTGCGATTTATTTGGTGTTATTATTTAAATAGTTTTATTTCAATTCTTTTTCTGTTTATTCTCTTATTGGTAGTGTGAAGTTTAAATATTTTTTAATCTTTTCTACCAAAAGCTTTTGTTTTGTAACATACATAATTTTTTTCCTAGTTGCAAACTTAAGTGTACCCGATATAATACAACTTATTAGAACTGATTAGTCCAATCTTATACATATCTAATTGCAATTAGGCTGTGAAATATAAAGTATTTAGACATTTAAAAAAAAGACAGTCTGACCAAATACGACGGTATCAATCGAGATTTAAACACAAATTAGTACCCACATCAAAATTAAAAATACACAGTTCTGGCCCGAATGCGATGTCAGTAAAAATTTATAATAATATACCTAATGAAATAAAGGACGAAGAAAACGATAGTATATCCATGAAGCGGTTAAAAACCTTCCTAATAAAGAAATGCTATTATAGTTTAAAAGATTTTTTCAATGATACAGATGTTAGGTAAATAAATTATATTTAAATTTAAAAAAATATAGTAAATTGAATTCATTTAACTTGACAATGTAATAATTTATGATTAATAATTAAGAAGTTACGAAATGGGTCGGTCTCCTATATTACCTTACTAGGGTCATATGTGATACTACATGTAATTATTAACATCTTTAATGTGGCATATATGATGCAATTAATGATTGAGTATTGAAGTAAAATATTGATGATCAAAAAGAAAATAGTCAACTGTGTATCGGATCGTGGGGAATGTTAAAAGGTTGAGTAAAAAGCGAATGGCTAAATTAGGGCAAGTGAAAGGTCCGAGGTGTGTAGAGGACTCGCTGCTGGAGCTGGAGTACCTGTATACCAGGTTCGTGGCATATGGCGTCCTATCGTCTCTGCCTACCCCGGACGGGAATAAGGTGAGCATATGTATGTATGTACTAAATGTACGTCCATGATTTAAATTTAAGTCTAAAAGCACGCTTGACATCGAGCTCAACTCATCAAATCCAAACGCTATATTAGCTCCACTCACAATCGATAAAACGTCTGATATTTCGTGGTGAAACAATTATATTGAATTAGCTAGCGTTAATTTACATTTTGTACCGACAACGTGTATGCAAAATTTCATGATGGATGGAGTAAACAAAGAAAGTTACTTTCACACCACCTTTCAGACCTGTCGCGTCCTTCACTGTACGTAAGAAACGCACTCCTGATTACAACTGTATATTTTTAATAACCATGAATAATACTCACGGAAGCTGTTATTCTAATGAAACCATTTACAATAGGATTAAAGTTATACCTAATTAAAAGTATGAAGGATTTCAGCATTCGTAAGCGGGACACATTTCCCATTCGGTTAAAATTTTATACAGTCCCTGTTTGTGCCGTCGGATGTGAATCGTCCACCATCGTGAATTCAGAGAAACTTTACTCTGTTATTCATTTTCCCTTAGTTCTTAATTTATTTCACCCACACCTCCAAAAATTGTACATGCAAATATTTATTTAATATTTTTATAATAGACGTTTTTTCAGTTTCTATATTTGATATCTTCTCTGAGTAGAAAAATCTCTTAGTTTTTAGTACAAAAGGCTTAAGAGTCGTCTATAATTTTCCTGCTTTTGATGTACGTTTTTAGGGTTCCGTACCCAAAGGGTAAAACCGGGACCCTGTTACTAAGACTCCACTGTCCGTCTGTCTGTCACCAGGCTGTATCTCATGAACCGTGATAGCTAGATAGTTGAAATTTTCACAGATGATGTATTTCTGTTGCTGCTATAACAACAAATACTAAAAACAGAATAAAATGAATATTTAAGTGGGGCTCCCATACAACAAACGTGATTATTTTGCCGTTTTTTGCTCGATATTAATAACTGCAACAGGTAGACGATTGAAATATTCACAGAATATTTAGTTGTACATTCACTTTAAAAATAATACTGCATTGTTATTACCCGATTCGCATACGCATACAAAATTTCAGGTCAATCGGAAACCGCGAGAAGTGGGTCAAATTTAACTTGCAAGATTTGGTTACAGACGGACACCAGGACAAGTGGAACTAAAAAAGAAGAAGGTATAGTGTCTAATGTTGTATAGATAATGGTACGGAAACCTTCGTGCGCGAGTCCGACTCGCACTTGGCCGGTTTTTTATTTATACTATTATTTATTTTGAACACCATTTTTAACATGAATTCCTTTTTTTCAAATACTTGTTGAATTTCTGAATAATCTTTTTTGATAACCTTTTTAATATCGACATCTTTTGTTGTACAAATATGTTCACTTATGCCACTTGTAGACTTCGCTATGATGAAAAAAAACACACTAATAAAACTATGTTGAACTGGAACTCTAATATAGTGGAGTAATAATCACTATATTTTTAATATAAAATAAAAATATTCATTACAATAAAATAGGAGTTTTGTAACATAATTTAAAGTTGTTCTCTGGAAAAATTGTTATTTTAATTTATGTTATTTTAATACATTGTAATATTTAGTAGCAAAATAATTTAACATTAACATGTTTTAAAACTCTCAAGAACTGTCAACTCACTGTTGGGTACGAACTATAACCAAATATAACTAGATACACCAATCGGCGGTTATCTAACATTTAAGTATGAGGAAACCATGGTAATAGCACAGATTACTATAATATTAAGTTTCTTCAGGAATTGAGTAAGATAAATAAAAGAAGAAATAGAATAGAAGAAGAAATATACAGTTAATTTATTAAAAAAACGCTCTTTAGTCAAATGAATTACACGTTATTCTTACTAATATCATAAATGCGATTTTTTTTTTTTTTTTTTTAAAAGGGCAACTCACGTATTAAGAATTACTCCTGTGTCGCGGGAGACTTTACAAACATACAGACTTGGGTTGGAATCGAACCCACGGCCTATGGCATAGCAGTCAGGGTCACTAACCACTAGGCCAACAGGCCAGTCTGTTTTTTTTTTTTGTTTTTGTGCTTTCACGTCTTAACTACTGAACCAAACATAAAATTTTAAATGTTAATTGTTCAGAAAAGGACATGGGGTACCTTTTATCCAGATAAAAGGACTGTTCCTGAGAAGTCGCATTCATTGACAAAATCTACTTTAACGCAACGGAAGCCATAGGGTAAAAGCTAATCACTACATATTATGAAACAAAGTCCCCTGTCGCATCTGTCTGTCTGTTCGCGAGACGGAGGAGTGACGGAGTGATCCACGAGGAAGGTTTAAGTGTATTCATTAAGGTTTTGTGTATGGCTGAAATATTATGATTGTTGCAGAACTCAGAAAAATCAATATACCTATGCTTTGCTATCCGTGCGAAGCCGGGGTGGTTGCTAGTTCTGAATAAAATACCAACGGTTACCAACAATATAGAATTAACTTGTTAGTTGGTCTAGTGATTAGTAATCCTGAATGCTAAGCTAGAGGTCGTGGGTTAGATCACCACCCAGGGAAAACAATCGTGTGGTAGCACGATAATTTGTTCTGTGTCTGGGTGTAATTTATCTATCGTGTATTTAGTAATATATACGTATGTTTATCAGCAGTCTGGTTAGCATAGTACAGGATATTTTGATCAGACGGCCGTGTGTAAGGTGTCTGAAGTTATTATTATTATAGACAGATTTCACATAAGTACACTTTTGAAGCCTACAGACTACAATAGCTAATTGAAGTTTGATGAAGATTAATTTACTACGACGAAGCCTTCTAAAACCCCACTGAACAGTAACAGCAGCTTTTCACTGCACCTTGGAGATCTTGAGCCAAGTTCATCACAGATTAGTATAGAAATATCCTCTTGCAAATACTCACACCCGAGACGCGATTCACTGAATAGCTCGTTCGTATTATCCGCCGAATGATGAGGGCCGAAGACATAATTACAGACTGTGCTCGGATAATTCAATTGTTGCTCAAGGACCCATACATGGCACAAACTCGGCTAATTCTGTTTACACGTGTTTCTGAAGATGTGGTTTAAATGAAAAGCGAAAATAGTTTTGGTGTTTCGAATGTTTTTAATTCTCAGTATACTAAATAGTTAAAGTATTCGTAGTATCTAGAAGAATAGCCTACTTGCAAGTTGTTCTAGTTTGGTTTTACTAGACTTTAAAAATTTCACTAGTTGAAATTCAGCAGCTAGAATAAATTCAAACCAGTGATATAGCTGGCGTTACCTCTCAATTTACTAGATCTAATACCATCTGTATTCAGTCGACTAGTCTGTCCAAGTGTGGTCAAAATCTTAAATCATTGATTCTGTTTTTATTTATATTTAATATTATGTTAAATGTACCTTTTTGTATTTCAAATTAGAAAAAAAATAGAAGATAATTTGGTGTCCACGGCTGAAGTTCCAGTCAGTTACGAAATTAAAAATTTCCAAGATTTCACTCCAGTCGGTTAGTTATAATTTCTTCACAGGTAAAGTGATTGTTACGAATTGATTTTTTTTCAAATGTGTGACGTAAACTGCTACCCGATTACTCCATTCGAATAGAATCGGGAAAACCTAGGGAAAGTATCGTTTAGGAGAATGCAAAAACATGTTTCGATTGTCGGTCTGTCTGTTGGTCGGCCGAAATGACATTTCCATGTAAATCTAGGTGATAATAGATTTTAGGGCAAAATTTTAATATAGATATATCAAAACTCGTATTCCGCGTAACTTCGTAACTTAGGCCTTGTATTAAGTTGTCGCGTGTGGAGATGAAGTTTCTGCGATTTGACAGCTGCCGACCTCCTCTAGAGGACATACTTGACCAAGTTATTGCAGTACGATTTAGTATAAAAGATTTTTTACAATATTTTAAACGAAACGATAAAAATATGTTACGATAAGAAGACCTTCGATAAATTTATTTGAGCAGTGTGACGAATTTTAGAAGGCTTGAAAAAATAAAATTGAATAAAATAGATAGTTATGGGGGCTCTTGCTTGGGTTGTTAGGTTTAATGATATATGGCTTTCTAGAAATAGAATATATATTTCATATACATACTGGTACCACTTACATACATACTTAAATTATTACAGGACTTAACTCATAGCTTGCGGGAAGACTACAGCTGCGTTAGGCGAATGCAGAGTTACAGCTATGCTACAGAGTTTACAAGGGTTTTTATTGTATCCCTTATTTAATTTAAGAAATTTCGATTTCTTCTACGTTTTGATAAGACTATTACATCCTCAGATTATTCCTTTTTTTATGGTATAGGGGGCAAACAAACAGACGGGTCATCTGATGGTAAGTAACTACCGCCGCCCATGCGCACCTGCAACTCAAGAGTCACAAGTGCAATGCCGTCCTTTAAGGTGGGAGCAGGGGAAGAGTGGGAAGAGGGGAGAGGGGGGCACTAACGCAGCGAAAAGCAATGCTTCAATGCCGGTTTTGTGTGAGGCCGTGGTATCACTCCGGTCGAGCCAGCCCTTACATGCCGAAGCATGGCTTTTCCACGAAAACTAGTACAACAGTATATAAGTATGTTTATCATCAGTCTGGTTACCATAGTACAGGGTTTGCCTAGTTTGGGATCAGACTGCCGTGTTTAAGCTGCTCTTATTTAAGACAGGGCCAATTTCGATAATCTCGTTGTACTACCGTAAACTCGTTTAACAGCTGAAGGAATATCTGTCATAGCAGGAATATAAATAGACATAATATTATCTAATCTATAAAAATGTAAACTAGTGATAGCGTTGAATCTCACTTGAGACTCAACTGACAACTAGATTTAATAACTGCATTGTCGATGTAACGCTGAAAACAAATAAAAACAACATTGAAATTCACGAATTTAAACCAGTCTATTGATAGTCCAATAAAGTTTTAAAATCAGGCTCAAGAAATTGCATTATCTTTCAGAAATGCAACTGCATGAATAAAGACGACCCTGTAAATAACAGTCAGTTGTGATATCGCCATCCCCAACAAATAGGTATATAAAAGAAATTATATAATAATATATATTCGTTTTACTACATTCGACGGAGCTTCACTACTACTTCACTAATCACTACATATTAAAAACAAAGTCCCACGCCACGTCTGTCTGTCTGTCTGTCCGCGATAAACTGAAAAACTACTGAACTCACTGATTCATGAGGAAGGTTTAGGTGTATAATTTGTTAAATTTTATGCAAATTGGTTGAAATATGATGATGATTGTTGAATATGATTCTACTACCCGTACGAATCCGGGGCTGGTTGCTAGGTACCTATAATATAATTTAATGCATTTCGATCGAATTTCGACCTTAGGACTACCACCAGTAAATATAAACTTCTATAACTTTTGATTTGATAATCTCTAGAACCTGAAACATAAAACCTAAAAAAGGAATCGACAATAATAAATATTATGTTACAAAAAGATGACAGTGGGGATAAGCAAGAGATTATGGTGACCAAACCAAGAAATAGGTGCTAGAATTGCAGGAGTACGTGTCTTGGATAAGTGGTAAAGTGTACGTGTAATCCTCTTCGTCTTCGGAGAGGAGACCATGTCTGTCAATGGAAAAATAGGAAGGGTAGTTTTCCAATGGACAATCTGGTGAATGAATACTTATGGTTTTAGCTCGTAGAAACCTCACTTAACTCAAAATACGTCGGTTACGATTGTCAGAAAATATCTTCGAAACCTTCAAACTTAAATTTTCTTCTTTTTTTTTTATTAGAGAAAGTCTCTATTACGGCCTATATCCTGTGACTATTTAAAAAAAATGATAATGTTTAAGATGCTACACTTCACGGTTTCAAAACTTCATGCGTTCTCAATATTTTCAGGGCTTAACCTCTTATGATATAAAAAATTAGGGCCGCTCAACCTTTTTTAATTTGTGGAAATCTGGATTTTACGTTATACTGCACCTAAAATGAGTGGGATATGTCCTCAACGGTCTACCCAGTGCTAACCGACAAGCGGTCTTCTTTACCAAAGAGCGCCAGGCCTACGATATCTTAGGGGAACTGAAATTTTTAGAAGAAGTAAAGTGACACAAGAACGTCTGCTTGCTTGTCAATTTGAAAATGGGGTCCTTGGTCTCAAAAGACATTTATTATTCGTATACTCAAATAAAAGTAACTCATTCATTTTATCGTACCTTTTACCTATTTATAGAATAGTATTCAATTATTACACCTAGGTATTCATGTAACATTAAAACTAGTAAAATGTAACAAAAGTATGCGCTGTTTAATGCCTGGTTCCTATATAATCAACCGTAAAATTTTCATTGAAAATTCAACGTATAGTAAGCAAAACGAATCGTTTCTTGATTGTGGGAACCGAGCATTAATCGACGGCATGTATATAATATTGGCTGCCTCGACTGGAGTGATACCACGGCCTCACAGAAAACCGACAGTGAAGTAATGCTTGCATTACTTTTCGCCGAGTGAGTAGGGTTACCGGACGCCCTAACCTTTCCCTCCCCACTCTCCCCTCTACCACCTTTCCCCTACTCCTACCTTAAAGGCCGCCAACGCACTTGTGACTCTTGAGTTGCAGGTGTCCATGGGCGGCAGTAGTCATTTACCATCAGGTGACTCGTCTGCCCGTTTGTCCTCTATATCATTAAAAAAAAAATTACGGAACATCATGCGTATTTGTGTTATATGTAAGTTCAAAAAAAAATGTGTAAGTACAGCAATACTTTACATACATACATTCATACACTCACGCCTTTTCAAGATATTCCCGAAAGGATAGGCAGCGGCGTATCAAACACCCACATTTTGCTATCTTTGATCCCACTCACGTAATACATGGCAAGCCTATTGCCATTAATCGGACACTTTGGGAATTAAAGATGGGAAAATTGGGAGTATAGTGGAAGGGAAAGGTAGGTAAGAAGGGAAGGTAATGTACTTAAAGGGATATTTATTTATTTATTTATTTATTTGGTTTGCTGACAGTTGTTACATTTATTATTTTCATGCACTTAAATTATCATACACATACTTATTCTAAATGTACAACCATTTATGAGCAAACACCGCATGCTCTGATTTTTACTTTTTTTTTTTTTTTTTACATATAACTAGTTACCAGTTTAAATAAAACAAAACAACAGAAGGTGGTTGCCTATAAAGATGGATTGGGGGGTGTAAGCAATAGTTCGAGCAGCTCAGGGTCGCATACCTGTAACTCGTACTGACAGTTTTAATAAATTATATAATATACATACCTACAAGTTTATATCAATGGTTAAATTTTGATGTCACCAAAACACTAAAAGCTATATTTCAATACATGTACATATATCATAGCACTGTTTAAGGTTTAACAAGGTTTTTAAAGTTGTCGGTCAAGATAACTTTAGCACTAGGGTAAGCTATTTGAAGATGTGCATTTGCTTCATAAAACAAATCCCAGAAAGTTACACGTGTATTGAAAGGTCGACTTTCAAGTTTCAATTTCGAATCAATGTTCATACACGGTGTCTTCGATTTATTGGTGATTGGAGTCCACTGAACTGGAAGCAGTTCCGATACTTCAGGCGTTGGGTTACTAAAAACATATTTAAATATCATTATTCGATCGACGATTTCGAATAATTGATGGTCAATTTTATGAAATAAAGATATTGAATTTGAATTTATTATATTTCGTAAAAAAATAAAAAAAAAACAAACTTTGTATGCTTATCCTTACCCAAACTTAACGAAGTTGGCTAACATTGTGGTCGTTTGATCAATAATTACTTGATCCTCAACAGTTATTGGTTCAGTCTTCATATAAGATATATCAAATATATAACCGGTTTCATCACAGTGAGCCGCGCCGGTTGCCTCGGATATGTTAAAATAATGCTTCATGTAATTCCTTTGTCCAACGTATGAAAATACATAGAAAAATATATTCCCCGCTTCATTATCTAAATACTTTGCAATACTTCTGTAAGTTGGATGGACAATATAAAAATCAGATAGAAAGTCAATAACACCCCGTTTGACTGCTGCACTAATTGGTTCGTCACCAAAGTAAAAATGACGTACAGTATCTTTCATACGGTTAAAGTCATCGGCGTCAGCATCGAAACCCAAAGGAAGAATATTTTCAAAAATATTAAGGTTCTGGTAATATTCATCGTCTTCAGACGTATGAAGAAAATACTGTTCATCACTGTTAAAGCCTATCAGGATAGGGACTTTTTTTATTTTAGGCATTTTTGCGGTAATCCAATTCTCTGTTATGAAGTTTTCAACGCCATCAAATTCCTTTTCGATACATGGTCTGAAAGAACTATCTAATCCTAAATTCTTTACAGCAACCATAACTAATTGACTATCCGACTTCGTTAAGAAATTAAGAGCTTTATCCGTGTCATTGGTTGAATAACCTAAAAACTCTGCAAGTATTATCGGAGCGTCTTTGAGTGGCTCTCTAAAAATTGGCGATAACGATGTAGCACTTTGGATGATAGCTTTGTCAAACAATTTTTCATTATTTGAAAGTAAATGCATATTTACGGATACGGCACCTGCACTTTCTCCAGATATCGTTATTTTATTTACGTCTCCTCCAAACTCTTCAATATTTTTCTGGATCCATCGTAATGCTAGCAGTTGATCTTTTAATCCCTGATTGCCTGGTATTTCAGGGGTATCTAAACACATGAAACCATAAGGACCGACTCTGTAGTTAATAGTTACTAAAATAATATCGTGTCTGACCAAAAATCGGGGTCCAAATAGATATCTGTTACCAGATCCATTTATAAAGCCTCCACCATATATCCAGAAAAATACAGGCAAACGGTTTAATGACGTAGCCGAATGAGGCACAAATATATTTAAATTCAAACAATCAATAGACCCAGCTAAAGTGTCTTTAAATTCTTCTACCTGAGGACAAACTGTAGAGTCATTGTACGCCTCAAAAGTATTTTCAAATGCTGGGTATGGTTTTGCCACCTGTAATAAGAAATATATAACCATTGAGACGTTTATACGTTTTTCATTGTCTGAGGACCTTTCTAATAAAAAAAAAAATAACGTATCTAGAAGTTACATAAAATGATAATGGTTGTTTCTTTTAAGTTACATATTACATATATATTACAGTACAAATGAACTTGAAATACATATAGCCTGACCAGGAAATTGAAAAACCTTGTCACCTTGCGGAAAACAAATGGAGCTAATTTTATTTTAATGGCAATAGTAACTTTAAAACGTCATAACATGTCATCATTGTTTATTGCTGATTACTGACAAAGTAACCTACTTGACATTGGCAAAATTGTGGTAACTCCACAAAGCCACAAACCAAAAGTTGAAGTTGAAGTTGACAAAGTAAGGGCGTAGTCTATTTACGAGTGTGTAAAATTTTTTTTGTATTGATGATGAATCTATTTATATATTTGTCGGAAAGAAACTGAGGGATTGGACTATATTTCTCTCAATAAAATTACAGATTTAGCTGTCAATATGACCATTAGTTACATCATATAATACGTACAATGAAATTGGCAATTGGCCTTAATATCCCTGTAACTTAAACCCAAAAAAAGAAAACCAAAGTAAAAGGAAAATTTGCATCAAAGAATGTTGTTCTCGATTACATTATAATCCTAAAACTTTTACAAATATTAGACACAATGTTTTTTAATTATTGAATGTTATTCTTATTTTTTTACATAAACATAGAAGAGCTGCTGCGCATACATAGCCAAATGGAAGAAAATCACAGAAGCAGAGATCCTATAGTTAATATGGAAATCGTAAAAAACTAATATGAACTAGCTGCGTTCCGTATAAAAAGTAGCTTATGTGTTAATCCGGGTCTCCAGCTATCTACATAACAAGTTTCATCGCAATCGGTTCAGTAGCTTTTGCGTGAAAGATAGCAACCATCCATACATACAAACATCCACACAAATTTTCACGTTTATAATATTATTGGGTGGTGGTGAAAGTGATTCACCAAGGAATGAAAGTGGCATTGAGTCTGATGTGTTTAGATTCCAACCATTGTAGAAATGAAGAAGTTGAAAATGTCAAATGAATGCATAACTACATATTATAAAACAAAGTCTCCCGCCGCGTCTGTCTGTCTGTCTGTTAGCGATAAACTGAAAAACTACTGAATGGATTTTTATGCGGTTTTCACTAATAGGCAGAGTGATTCATGAGGAAGGTTTAAGTGTATAATTAGTATCCGTGTGAAACCGGGGCGGGTTGCTAGTATTATATATATGTACGTAATATAAGCTTATCCCATGTTTCGGCATAATATTAAATTATTTCATTAGGTTATGACTTACCATCTATGCTATTTTTAACTTTCGACGCAAAAAGGAGGGTTGTTATAAGTTTCACGTGTGTATTTGTAAATCTGTCTGAGGCATCATAGCCTCTAAACTTTCGCCAATTCACATTGGTATAACTATACTTAGTGTTGCAATAAAAACGCATTTTGTGGCGTCCTTAAACCAGGTTTATTTATTTTCCTGGTCAGGTTATGAAGTAGAAGTTGTTTTATCACCACATACCTTTTGGCAGATGTAGTGTAGCCTATTTGTAAATTAGGTTGTAATACTTGACTTGAAGGTATCTTTACCAGAAACTTTATTTTACAGCGCAGTTAATTATTAGAATTAGTTTTACTTACCCCGAAAGGATTATCTATATCAACTTGTGCAAACGGTATTCCAAGGAACATTGAGTAATCACCATCATCGGCTCTTAAACCTTTAATCATACCTACACTAGTTTTAACTAAAGGATCTATCCGAGGTTGCCCCTGAACCGTATAAAATAGAAATATTAAAACTACACATTTTAAAAAGAACATCTTTGGATAAAAATCTAGGTATAACTAAAATGAGGCTGGAAAGATTGCGAATATATAACTTTAAAAAATTGATTGTGGAGTGCCCAGTGCAGATAAATTGAAGATAAACATTTATTTTCTTACGTTATCTTCAATTAAAATGTCGCAATGTATCTTATACCTACACTTAATAATGGTTCTACAAAAAGAATACAGCGATGATGTAACATCATCAGTTTACACATTTTCACATTATTTTTGCTATTTTTAGAAAAAACGCTAAATAACTGTTTTATGTAACTAAAACTTTTACTCGTTACATACGAGTAAAAGTTTCCAAAAGATGTCAACGCAGTGTTAATAAAGCGAAGCCGAAGTTCTTCCAGAACGACTGAGAAGGTATGGTAAGGGGCCGTTAGTACTGTTACTCGTAAACCGAAGGCGCCACGCACCTTAATGTAGGCGACCGCAACAGTATTATATGCGGTCTGATGGACTCATCCATGTGAGACCAAATTGGAGATACGATCGAATATTTTTACCCAGTAGTTATGCGTTAAACGTTACCGCCACTGCCCGAGGCTCGTTCCAGGCTTATTTCAGTTCAATTTTGAAACATAATAATGTTATAATATTCTAGGAAACAAAAAGGGGATTTAGGTATTAACACAAAAGTTTATTTCCAATAAAAATATCAAATTGTTTAAGCTTAGTCTTTTCATCTGTTGAATCATTATATTTCCAACTATGAATTGACTACCGGATTTTTCAGGCATCTGTGTATCAGTTTTCTTAAAAGCATTAATATGTGTGAAGTATTTTCAAGAAATCATTTATCTTTTCATGGCAAAACCTTCGAATATGATGGTAAGAAGATGTTATGCCACTGGTTGTAAAAACATTTTCGCCCTTTATGTGCAGTCAGTGAATATGGTTTTCAACGAATTACTTTTATACGAAAATATATACCGTATAAGTCATGGCGTCGCAAAAAAGTTACAAAAACGTCTTATTGTCGATACTTATCACAATGTAAAAATCAGTTCATCATCGTCAGGTCAGCAAATTTGTTACTATAACACGAACGAAATAGTGGCAAAGAGAAATGTTGTAGCGATACTAAAAACCACAAAGCGATTGAAAATTTTAAAATTAAACTTGAAATTGCTTACAGCATACAGGTTTTCGATATAGATCCTAATACTAACTTCAATATTTTTTTTGAAGTATTTAGTTCAGAATTCAAATCAGTATTTACTTCCAAAACAATTGTGGTTAAAGTAATGCCACAGTTAGTGAATGGGCCTATTGGCTTACATAGGATCCGCTAAAAATGGGAGTTCTGCAAGGTTGTATTCTCATTTTTGTTCTTAATTTATATTCATGGCTTACCTCATCTTGTTAAGGACAATCACGAGATAGTGTTGTTGGCAGATGACACTTCACTTTTATTTAGACTAAAACGTTTGACTACAAACTTTGACGATGTAAACAGCGCTATTTCAAAAGTGGTTCACTGGTTTAACGTTAACAAATTACTTCTTAATGGAGAAAAGACTAAATGTAAATTTTATATAAACTAATTATCTACTCATTTTTTATTTTTTATCGATTGGAAACATAACGGGTCATCATCTCACCGGGGCTGGCGGTGAAGTGGTATGTTGGAATCGAACAGACTAAAATCACGGTGTTCCGACATAAATGGGTGTATTGCAAGGGACTCGGGTATACCCTAGGAAGGAAGTCCCCGAGAACCCCGGCAGACCTTGGCCGCCTGTTAAATAATAGGCAGCCACAACAAAACGTGCGGGGGGCCTCGCCCCCCTTGCATCAGAGACGCGCGCGGAACACATCGCGCCACCATCTCGGGCCTGCTTCTGCTAGGGTAACGGGCAGCTTCACCCGTTCCTCCAGGCCAGCGAAATTTTATATGTACCTACATAGAAATGGACATGGCTCTACGTAGGTAATTAAACATATTATTATTTGGCGCCGACTCAAAATAAGTTTCTATAAAATTTGATAGTTTATGTAAATAAGCGCAATACTTAAGACTTAAAAGATTTATTTATTTTTTGCTTTTTAGTTCTTTTCGTCGGTTTAATTTTAAGATTTTTATTTCATGATTTTTTTTCATCATCAGCTCAGCTGCATGATGTGACGATTTGTAAACGTAAATACCTAAAGTTATGAAAAGTGAACAAAAACACTATTCCTTCCTACAATTTTCTAGGGTTTCTCACTATTTGATCAGGATTCCATCATCAGATCCTGAATTCCTTGACATGGAACCAGCCTTGAGGTATACCCTATCTAACAAAAAAGAATAATCAAAATCGGTTCATAAATAACGGGGAGAGGGCTGAACATACACAAAAAAAGTCGAATTGAGAACCTCCTTTTTTTTCGTCGGTTAAATAAAACAGTTAAATTTGTAACTAAAAGGCCACAGCTCAGCCTATGATATGGCCCCTAAAAGTGACAACAGCGTTGATTTTCAGCTGAAGCCCAAGTATACCTCACGAACGTGTGCACAGTTGTAATACTATAAACATACATGTGATAATTACATACATACATTAGTTACATAACATATATCCTATAAATAAAATGAAAATTTCATAAAATAATAATAACAATTTAAGATTAACAAAGATTAAGAGGTGTAATCTAATATTTAATAAAAAATGCTTTTGCATGGTTAAAAATAACATCTTTACTTTTAATTTAAAAGTGATACAACTAACAAAGTTACGAAGTGGCTTCGGTAAATTATTCCAGCATTTTGTTGCACTATATCGGAAACCACCACCTGTAGTTCTGTGTCTAGGTATGTGTAGTGGTACAGACCTTTCTCTGCTCCTGTACTTTTTGCGCTCATCCATCCAGTCCAGTTTGGTGAGCAAATATTCTGGCGTTTTCTATTTATAAACGCCAAACAAGAGTGTAGCCAAGTGCAGCTCTCTCCACCGCTGCATTTTTAAAATACCAGCTGCGTTTGAAAAATGTGTAACATGGGCTCGTCTTGGAATATTAAAGCAGTAAGTAACGCGCACACGCGTTCTACACTCCTTGCACCAAACCAGACGTCTTAGCTAACAGCCTAGGACCATACACAATATCACTATTTACTTAATTCAACTTGGACAACACAAGCGAGTCACATAATTGTATACGCAGGTCAGTACTTATATTATTTCGAATTCTATATAATAGTTTGAGACGGTAAAAACAGTTCCGTACTACGTCACGGATATAATGTTCGAACTAAGCTCTTCCAACTAACCTTAAGTTTCGCGTTTCTAGCACACGATCCATACGGGACCCGTTAATTTGTATTTTAGGGCTAAGCTAGCTATATTTTTTATCTTGATCATAAATTTAGTCTTAATTGCATTAAGTAACAGAGAATTGTTCAAAGCCCAGTTATTTACATTATTTAGATCTTCATTAATTCTATCCACTGCATTTAGAATTTCGTTAGGTTTAAAAGATAAATATAGTTGAACATCATCAGCATAAATATGAAATTTGCAATATTTAATAACCTTAACTATATCAGCACTAACAATAATAAATAAAAGTGGTCCCAAGCCTGAACCTGGAGGAACTCATCGTGTCACTGATTACACGCCAGAGCGGGAGGTTGATCTATCTTCGCAATGAAATTCTAAGTATTGAGAGCGATTATTTAAATAAGAATCAAACCAACTCACAGTAGAATGCCTGTCCTATGGTGACAAACATAGTTAAATATTTCTAAATTTATACATATTATAGATAGATTATACCCAGACACAGAACAAATGATTGTGAACCCAAGACCTTTCGCTCAGCAGTCAGTGTCACTAACCACTAGATAAACAGGTTAAGGGTAACAAATACATGTTTTATAAAATATTGTCGGTTATCTTATTCAAAAGTACATTTTTAACTAAGTAAAAATAAATAATAAAAAGAGGGTCTCGTGGCTAAGTGGTAACCGAGTAGGTTAGCACATTCCAAGCTTAAGTAATACTAGCCAGATCAGTATTAGGATGGGTAACCATTCTTAACACATTGAGACCCCTCCGTGCCTCGGAGAGAACGCTAAGCTAAATAATAACTTATATACCTAAATTTACTTAGTCTGAAATAGGAGTTACCTATTGAAATCTTTTGTTCTTGGACACGTAAATGTTTGTTTATCTCAAAGCTCTGTTTTAGGATTGACTACTTTTTGGATATTTTCAGTTGAGACAACTTTGGCACTTGGGTAAGCTATTTGAAGATGTGCATTAACTTTGTAAAAAAGATCCCAGAACGTAATGCGTTGAGAAAATGGACGACGTTCAAGTTTAAGTTCATAATCAATGTTCAGGCAAGGTGTCTCTGATTTGCTGGTGACAGGAATCCACTGAACGGGAAGCAGCTCGCTTACTTCAGGTGTTGGGTTACTAAAATATGAACATGAGACATTGAAATATGTTGTCTTTTAAAGAACAAAAAAGCTGTTGATTTTTTGCTTTACTCACCCAAACTTAACGAAGTTGGCAATCATCGTGGTTGTTTGATCTATTACTATTTGATCTTTAGGAGTTATGGGTTCATTCTTCATATACGATATATCAAATAAATAGCCTGTTTCATCACAATGAGCTGCGCCTGTAGCCTTGGTTATGTTGAAAAAATGTTTCATATAATTTCTTTCTCCAACGTATGAAAATACGTACAGAAATATATCACCAGCCTCATTGTCTAAATACTTTGAAATGCTCCTATAGGTTGGATGAACGTATATGAAGTCGGATTCAAAATCTATTACACCTCGTTTAACTGCTGCACTCAGTGGTTCGTCATCAAAGTAAAAATGACGTACCATATCTTCCATACCTTTAAAATCATCATCGCTAGTATTAAAACCCCAAGGAAGGTAATATTGAAGTGTATTAAGGTTTTGAAAATATTCATCCTCCTCAGACCTATGAATAAAATATTGTTCATCGCTGTTGAAGCCAATGAGAACTTGCATATTTTTAATTTTAGGGATATTTGCTGTAATCCAGTTCTCTGTAATGAAGCTTTCGACGCCATCAAATTCTTTTTCGATACATGGTCTGAAATGGTCATCTAATCCTAGTTTCTTTACACCTTGCGCCACTAACTGACTATTTGCTTTTGCTAAGAATTTTAGAGCTTTATCCATGTCATTGGTTGGATAACCCAAATATTCTGCAAGTACTATTGGAGCGTCTCTTACAGGCTCTCTAAAAATTGGTGATAATGCTGTAGCACTTTGGATAATGACCTTGTCGAATAATTTCTCATAGTTTGAAAGCAGATGCATATCTACGGATACTGCACCTGAACTTTCACCAGATATTGTTATTTTATTTGCGTCTCCACCAAACTCTTCAATATTTCTATGGACCCATTGTAATGCTAGCTGTTGATCTTTTAAGCCCTGATTACCTGGTATTTCAGGAGTATCTAAACACATGAAACCATAAGGACCAAGTCTGTAGTTAATAGTTACTAAAATTATATCCTGTTTGACTAAAAAACGAGCTCCAAAGAGATTTCTGTTACCGGATGAATTTATAAAACCTCCTCCGTAAATCCAGAAAAGAACTGGTAGACGGTTAGAAGATGTTGCAGAAAGAGGTACAAATATGTTGAGATTCAAACAATCTATAGACCCAGCTAGAGTATCTCTATATTCCCTTACTTGTGGGCAAATTTTGGAATCATTGTACGCTTCAAAAGTGTATTCAAATGCCGGATACGGTTTCGCCGCCTGTAATTAAAAATACGTACGTAAGCCAGACAATGATTTCATTAAAATAAAGAATTTGAGACTTCTATTTCTACAAAAAAACATGACCTCATGTAAATTTTGCTATCTACAAACTTTAAATAAACATTAAATTTTAATTGACGGGACGGTTGGTGCTATGTTAAACGTGGTCGCCTTGCCACTACACCGCGCCGAGTGTTGTGGGTTCGATTCCCGCACATGACAAAAATTTGTGTGATCTACAAAAAATAGTAATCCTGGGTCTGGGTGTTCTTTGTGTCCGTTGTTTGTATGTTTGTGAAGTCTAGTATTTAAAAGTCTTTTGTCTGGTGGTAGTAAGATGCGGGCCTATAACGATTGAGTCATACTAGTTGTAACTTTGTCATACTTAAATACTCAAAGTGAACTAGATGCCTTGGATAGAAGAGTTCGTAAACTGCTCACCACGTACCAAATGCACCATCCACGTTCATCGGTCATGAGATTGTATATCCCGCGGAAATGTGGGAGTCATGGTTTTTTAAATGCCAAAACCCCCATAACCGCGAGGTATGCAACCTTAGATATTACTTCCTCTCCGTGGACCTGGATGTGTATCGGGGATGTGGTGGCAGTTGACAACGGACTCACTCTGCTTGATTTAGCAAAAGAGGACTGGCGCAAACCAGCAGTACTTAGTATTACAGATCGCAAGGAGATATGGAAGAGCAAGGAGTTGCAAGGACGTTTTTATTGGGCCTTAAATGGATCCGATGTAGATTTATTAGCATCAGTATCCTGGCTACGGTTCGTTGTCAGCTGTTATGATGAATAACTATCGGAGATACATCCTGAAGGACGGCACAATTAATATTTGTCAGGCGTGTCATTGTCAAAGAGAAACCCTCAGGCAAATAACTTCTGGTTGTTGTTCTCGTCTTGCCAACGGCGAGTACCTACTTGTATATATGTGTGTGTATAACCAAGTGGCAAGGATAGTCCATCAGCAACTTGCTCTTAGATATAACCTTGTGGCTGTCAAATTATTACACTACAGGTATGTGCCCGACCCAGTTCTCGTAAATGGCCGTGCAACATTGTACTGGGATCAATCTATCAGTACTGACAAGACGATTTTTGCCAATGAGCCTGATATAGTGGTGATAGACCGATTAGAGCGCCGAGCAACGATTATTGACATCACCATTCCCCACGACGACAATCTCTTAAAAGATGAAAAAGACAAAGAAATAAAATATTTGGATTTACCCCACGAGATTGTCGACATGTGGAATGTGGATTCAGCAATCATTGTGGCGATATTCATTTCAGCCCATGGGTTAAGAGCTTCGACTAACACCTTTAGAGGCTCACGTTAGGCACGACTAACTGGAAAGAGAATAATAATAATAATTCTCTTTATTTTACACCAGATATACAATACAGTAAGTAACTAATAAGTATAAATAATTTGTACAAATCGCGGACTTTTCGCACGAGGCAATCTCTTTCAGGCAACCATAGGATGCAGAGCATAATCACTAATAATATAAAACAAAGTCCCCCGACGCGTCTGTCTGTCTGTCTGTTCGCGATAAACTGAAAAACTACTGAACCGATTAATAAGGAAGGTTTTGTGTAAATTGGTTGAAATATGATAATGATTGCGTGCGATACCCGTGCGAAACCGGCGCGGGTTGCTAGTTATGTGATAAAAAGGAATTATAGTGCAGTTCCTGGTGAGATGAGAATAAAATACTAAAAGATTCTATGTTAATAACATGTTATAGACACGATAGACACATATTAGAAATATTGAATATATATTAAACGCATACCTTATACATATGTAGTTAGTACTGAAAGGGTGAACAGGGTTTGTTTTTGTAACCGAAGTAGAGGAGATTTAGAAGCGGAAATTTAGATTTAACGTTCTTCTAGACAGTGTGCTTTCACTAGGTTTTTAATAACGGGCAACGACTGACTGAGCATATCTGATACTCACCGCCAAGGAAGTTTTGCGGCAAACAAGGAATACCTATCATTAGTAACGTATTGCGTATCCACATGTTTAATATCAATCGTCCTGGATAGCATAGTGAAAGCTGCATTTAATAATATTTAAGTTAAGAGTTTAGTAGATCTACATTTAATTACATCCAAATCTAAGCCATTGTAGTGATAACAGATTTCGTATTGCTTTATTTGTTTTATAGTAAGTTTGCTTTTGTACTTTACAGTACAGTACTCGACATTCCACTACTGTTGCAAGTGTTTATAGGCAAATTCAAATTATTTATTTGCCTTAAATGGGGTAGTAGTACATAGTGTGACATTACAAGATTGATATAAGTCGAACAGGCCCATTTAGCCATAAAAATAGCATGCAAAATATAACAAATTATTAAAATAACTTATATGATAATGTGAGTATATTATATTATTGTCATTAATCAATCAGTTAATTACGTTGGCTCTAGTTCCATTTATTATTTTTACAACTCTTTGTTTTCAAGAAATTCCTTGGTGGAATAAAAATTGTTTAGCATAAGCCACCAACGTAGCTTTGTTATAAACTTATTTAGAGGTAGTCTTTATCCAATTTGGGATTTTATTATATATTTTTATGCACATAGCGTAAGAGTTATTCTGCAGCCGACTACTTCTTGGTATCATGTCCAGAACGAGCCTGTCTGGGTTCCTTAGGTTATCATGCCGAGTTACATCGTTTGCCCGTTTAAATACCTAAGGGTGTTGCACCTGTACGACTTACATTTTCGCAACTTACTTGAGATGGATTTAATTTTATAAGTTCAGCGTTATTAAAGTCGACATTCAATGCATCTATATAGGATTCTACTACAATCATCTGCTTAGAATACCTAGTAGTTTAGAAACAATACGATGCTTCACCCGTGCATCTTTTTAAAATTAAATCGAAGTTGAAAATGGGAACTAAATACGTACCCCAAAAGGATTGTCTACATCGACTTGAGCGAATGGTATTCCAAGAAACATTAAGTAATCACCGTCGTCAGCTTTTAGACCTTTTATTAAACCTGCACTAGTTTTAACTATAAGGTCGATCCCCGTTTGTCCTAGTACCGTATGAAATAAAAATAGAAAAAGTGTACATTTCTTTGAGAACATCTTCGGCTCAAGATAGAGGTCAGACTGAAACGAGTTGTAAGATACAATCGAATAAAATTATATACATAAGAAAACTATGTTTGAAGGGTCAAATAAACATAGCACTTAGATAACGAGTTTAATGTAATTGTCAGTTCTGATACATAAACGAAGTAGTAAATTGTGAATTATTTTTTTTTGTGATTGTGAGTCCTACTTAATATTTCTTTAGTATCACTTCACGGGGTTTCCCACAAACTTCACCGATAGTAACAACTGAAAGTAACATTTGATTTCATCCATTTTACATTCGGGTTACTTGTGGTCAAAATAACGAAAAGCATTGTTCTTGGTAGTCAAGTCTATCACTTAGGGATTACTTTGAACCAGGACGATATACTGGTGGAACGCTATTGACTCTTTCAGACATTTTGGATTGAGTGATAGTGTATTGGATATTGGGAGGAACACTATTTTTCGTATCACTTAGGAAAAAACATGATGCTTCTTTCACTGAAGATAATCAGCTTCGAGCTCAAATAAGAAATAATTAAAGAAGGCACCGGTAGCGGATGTGAATATTTTTGTTGCGATGCTGTCTCGAATCATATTTACCATTGTTTTTATTTACTTTAGTTTATTAGATTTAGTTTTGTTTATTTTCTCCGCCACGAATTGCCATCAATACCCTACTTACCTTATTGATGGTAAATAAAGAATTAATTAAAAAACGAATAAACCTGTTTTGTTACATTCCATTCTTTTTTCTTTAAAATCTTTATAGTTTAGATTATTAATTCGATTTTTTTAGTTCGATTTTATCGTCACATGAGTGAATTTCTAAAACTATGAATTTCGATCATCACATCAAATGTACGTACGCCTACGCCCTACAGTACCTGGCCGACCTACCTCGCCCTTTTATCGATTTTTTTTCAGTTTTCTCCAGTTGCACCAGATGATTGAAAGGATTATCTTTTTGACTTCAAGTCCAATGCAATGGGAAGTGATAACATTAACCGTCGCATGATCACTCCTATCCTCGAATACCTTCTCCCCGTGCTTACGCATATAGTGAATTTTTCTCTTGACTCGGGGATTTTCCCTTCACTGTGGCGTAAAGCGTTTGTCATTCCCCTCCCCAAGATCCCAAGTCCTACCCTTCTGAATCATTGACGACCAATTTCCATTCTTCCCTTCCTATCTAAGCACTCTGGAAATCAGGATTGCACCTAGTCGCCTTTCGTTCAAGGCGAAAGTACGAGCCCACATTTTGCAGAACTTAGCAGAATCATCACAACAGTAATACATTATATTTATTTATATATGTATGTAATTTATCACGTATCTATGTTTATATGTATGTGTGTATAGGTATATACATAATATATGTTCTCCTATGATCTTTCCTAGTTTCTTTTTTTCTTTTCTACTTAAATCTAGTGCACCTATTCACTCATTTCTGCACCACCCTAAGGTAGACTGGTAGAAAATGCCTACGGCATTAAGACCGCCATTGTCATTTTTTTGTGCATAAAGTGATAAATAAAATAAAATAAATAAAAAAGAAAATCATCTAATTTTAGTGAACATTTTTGTTTTTTAACTTTATGGTTAACATTAGTACCTATATTAAAATTTAATTTTTAGTTACATGAAATGTAAGAAGAATTTGTCTAAATCTGAAAGTTTCCGAAATATTATTGACACCAAAATTGTTATGGCACCAAAATTGATATCACAACACCCAAATTAGATATATCAACACATTTTGTCCCCAAAATTAAAAACAAAAGGAAAAAGCATTTTTATATTGAATGTTTTTTTTGAAATATTTTAAAAAACTAACATAATAAGATCAATTAAACATGAGGTTTATAATTCAAAAAAAAATATTCTAACTTCTTTCTTAATACATTACACAGTCTCATAATTTTTTCAGTCTTATAATTATATTACTTAAATCAAAAAATATTGTAGTCAGTGCTATATTTTTTTATGGTATGGGGGGTAAACGAGCACGAACGTGCTAAGTGTGTTGCTGGCCTCTAAGGTACGCTCTTTTCTTGAAGGTTTGATTTTTTTATCGGTCCGAAAATACCGCAGGTGACAATTTGTTCCACAGATTAGTTGCGCGAGGCAAAAAAAATCTTGAAACACGCTCAATGGTGGAGTGCCAATTATCCAAGTGGTGGAGACGGAAGTTTTGCCGCGTTGAACGATGGTGAAAAGTTGCGGCTGGTAAAAATCGAACAATTCTTAGGAGGACTCCCCATTAATACAAACGATTAATACATACGAAATAAGAAACTGTACATATAAGGTAAAATCCTACTAATATTATAAACGCGAAAGTGTGTAAGTATGGATGGATGGATGGATGTTTGTTACTCTTTCACGCCCAAACTACCGAACCGATTGCGATGAGACTTGCGATGTAGATAGCCGGAGACCTGGATTAACACATAGGCTACTTTTTATCCCGATATTCCCACTGGATAGGGACTTACGCGGGTGAAACCGCAGGGCGCTGCTAGTAATAAATAATGCTACGGTACAGCAGTAGTCAAAAATCTTCAAACAACAACCTGACAACAATAAATGAAAACAGAATACCAGTAACCAGGAGTTCTTATCTAAAGACGAAAACACACACATTTTGGAGGAATGGACTAACAATTTAAAATACTATGGCAAAACTTTCAACAACTTTCAAAGTATCTAAAACAACAGCACGTTCTAGAAGCTTTTGTAGATAAAAATCAAAAACTTCAGCTATGTTGCATCTCATTGTCGAAATACTCGAGCGGGTGGAGGTGTGTGTATTCTCTTAAAAGACAATCTATAGTTAGGAGAAAGACGAGATATCATGATTTGTCTATCAAATATGTAATGGAAGTGCTTGACTGCCTAAAAAAAATGTATTGATCATAACCATGTATTGGAACAGAAGAGAGGAAGAAGTATTCTTTAGTAAATGGAAAAAAAATATTAAATCAAATAGACAAAAAATATTCTAGATACTAATATTATACTCGGAGGAGACTTTAGTATAAACGTTTTAGAATGTAATACAAAAATAAACCAGTTTATAAATCTTATGCTCGAATATAAACTAATTCAGTATATAAAATCACCTACACGTAAAACACGTAGCACGTCTACTTGCTTAGATTTAATATTCATAAACATAAATAATAAGAATATACATACTATAGTAGAGAAACTAGGTTTCTACGACCATTTTAGCACCATTATGCACAAAAAGTTACCACATTTAATAAAATATACTATCTGGTATACTCGAAATAGATTATTTAGTACTATAAATATGGAAAAGTTTAAATCCAGACTATCTCAAATAAAATGGCTAGATATTATATTAGAAAAAAAATGTTTAAACGAAAATTACAACTCCTTTACCAATACATTAACAAATATTATTAAACGAACATTCGTTTAAATCTTTTATTACAACATGCTATTTTTAATCCCATAGTTAGCCATAATTTACGTTGTTTTGTCATTAATTTTGTAAATTACAATTATATTAAAATTATTGCCACACGTTGAAAGCAATCGTATTTGGCACCTTTTATTACGAGTATAAATCGCATAGAACATCTCGTCATTATTGTGGTATTGTAAACACTAATCAAGCCGTTGAGATTACGTTTCAAACTATGAACATACATAATCCGTACACAGTGGGATAACTCAAACTACACGATATAAACACCATGGTTCGTGTGATAATATTTAAGGGACTTGTCCTTGCCTAGACTTGTCGTTGCCAAATTCTATATAATATATATTTTATCTGATGATTGACTAATTTCAACATTAGAAGGTATTTTTTATTCTATTCTACTCTTCCTGTTCTAGTATTTTCAAATTCTGTCATCACACACTCACACATCATATCATGATGAATGCAGCTCAGATTGAGCGGGTATAATTGCAACTGGTGTAGGGGCGTACCGATGTGAGCAATTTTCAATTTGGCCGTACACCACCTGCGAGTGCTCGTGCAATATTAATACTGGAGCGATTTGCAGTATGTAATGTTAGGCAAAGAGCTTGTATGGTTTAGGTTGTATTAAGTTTTGGGAGTGGAATTATGATTTCTTTTAATAACATTTATTTGAAGACAAATGTATTTTCTTAAAAATAATTCTGGAAGTAAATTGTCAAGTTGAAATAGAAAGCTTAGTTGAGAATCTTAAATTGTAATCTCCCGCCGCGCCGGAAAAATGTCTAGAGAATCTCGTAGTCAAGTCTCTTCAAATAAGTATTCGAGTAATTACAATTTTGAAAGTATACATTAATGATTTTAATAATATTAACTAATGTAGTGTAAACAAAATAATAAGAAAACTTAAGGCAAAATAGCTTACATCTACATTTTTGATCCCGTTATTATGATGTTGAGGTGATTATTGATTAAGTTATGTAGTTATAATACATAAAGAAAATATTAAATCAATATACAGTTTTTATCTATGATAGCAGGAGACAGGTTGTAGGAAATGAAAGCACGCCATCTTTGATTACAATAGTTTTTACTAACTTTTTCAAAACCAAATATTATATTAACGTTGTAATATTATTACTAACGGTTTCGTGTATTATGTTTACAGAAATAGATTACGCTTTTATTATTTATGCTGATGATGTACATTCATGAAACATAATCGTATTTAAATATGAGAAAACATTATTTTAAATATGTATAAAATGTAAAGTGACTTTATGCGTTTAGCAAGAGTTATAAAACCGAAAATTGATCAAAGAAAAGAGAGCAAGAGAGTTCAAAATAAACAGAATCAGAATAAATCGGGTTAAATACTAAATTTGAAACACAAAATTTATAACGATCTCAAAGTCAAAACGCCTTATACCAATGTTTTAGCAAACTATTTCAAAGGTTAAAATAATAACATTATCTGTGTAATATTTTACTAAAAACATGTCTTCCAAGGTGCTTCTCTTTCTACAGAATGTCAGTAAGAAGAAATATGGTGGTATGTAACAATCTTAAGATCTTGGTATATTCTGCCGTAAGGCATACAAATTTTAAATTCATAATGTATATATTAATAAATATTAATAACGATTAGAATAATAAAATCAGTAACGCAACAGTAACTTTTTTTAGGAGGTTGAAACGGCAATTTTTTTAATGTTTCTGATATTTTATTATATTTAACAGACCCTATACACATAACGCTTTTCCTTAAAAGTGCGGTTTTGTATCCACCCGTGCATAACATATTTTTAAATTGTATGCGTAATTTTGTTGATATTATCCTGCTTTCATTGAACGAGGAAAAGAGATGTTTATTTAGTCTAATAAAAATTTCCATTTTCAGGACATATTTGCATGGAATGGTCAGTAATTTAAGATTTTTAAAGGTAACACACAGCTGTCCGTAGTTTTAAGGCCCGTCATTGCTCTAATACAACGTTTATGAGCTTTGAATATCATGTCTCTTTCCGTGCAATTTCATAAAAAAATAATGACAAATCTTAATATCGAGGAAACGTGATAGGATTGACACACACACACACAATAGTGACACTATTGTGTGTGTGTGTGTGTTCGCCTTTTTTGCAAAATGGAAAAGTGCATAAGCAGATTTATTTAATCTTTTGGCATATGTTTTTGTCGAAGTAGACTTAAAAGTTTTAAATTGAATTAGCTGACTGACACTTAGTGTCGAAATTTTTTACAGAATTAATCTAACAATTCCCAGCTCCTAAACTAGTGAGCTTGAATGGAATTTCAAAGTAGGTATTGCCGCCGCAACTTGTAATGGTACGAAAAGTACAATACTAAAAATATTAGATCATCTTTAATAATAATAATTTAATAATAATTTATTAGACATTAAAGTTGGTACACTTGTGATTGAGAATTCCCTGACTCCTGCGCTAGTTAAAACTGTGTTGCAGGAGACAGTGTCTTCCCCTCTTAATATATGGTCACAATACAATGTCAGTATACATAGGTACAACGATCTTAAAAATAAAAAGTTAAACCTAGTTTTACCAGTGCGTGACGTCTGTATGCGTGTGTGTGTGTGTATGTGTATGTGTGTGTGTGTGTGTGTGTGTGTGTGTGTGTGTGTGTGTGTTTGTGTGTGCGTGTGTGTGTCTGTGTGTATTTCATGTATGTTTGATTGTTACAAGGTCTTCTGTAGTGTCATAATTTAATGACTTTAACCATATAAAGATAGCCCTTCTCGCTGCATTGTTATTGATTTTTCTCATTTTATAGATTTTATTGTATTTGTTATAGATATGTGGAGCTAAAAAATTATAGTGTCTTTGTGCAAAACTTGTTTTAGTACGAGGAACCGGAAAGCGTTCGACTCTCTTATTAGGTACAGGTAAGTTTGGAACTGTTTTTCTATGGTACCTACGAAGTATTTCGTACACATATATTTTCCTGACAGATAATACTTCTGCACGTTCGTAGAGGGCAGTTGTGGGATATCTATATGGTAGGTATAGAAGTACTTTTAATACTGCCCGCTGGGCCCGTTCTACATCTATCATATAGGTTTTTGCAGCACCTCCCCAGGCGCAGATGCAATATCGTATAAGGCATTCGCATAATGCTCTATAGGTCTGTACGAGAAGTGCGGCGTCAGCCACTGAGCGCAAGCCCTTGAAGATATAAATTAATCTTCTAATTCTCGCTATTGTAGAGGCTAGGTGGCTGTTCCATTTCAGTTGGTCATCTAATGTGACACCTAGGTATTTTATGGAGGCTACTCGCATCAGTACTCCACAGTCACAGTTGTCTCGCTCTGCACTCCGATTACATGGGAAGGTATGTATTTTGAGGCAGTATTCAGCAGGAGGTTTACTTACAGCTGTTATGCTGAAACAAACATACTTGGTCTTACTGGTATTTAGGGACAGGAGACTGTTTTCCAGCCAAGTAGTTATTTCTGCTAAGGCACTCTCAGCCAGCTCAAATACCTTATTCCAGGCGTATGCATGGCATATCAGCACTGTGTCATCAGCAAACATTATGAGATCCAACCCTGGCAAGGAAACGTTGCATAGGTCATTCACATAAAGAAGGAAAAGGGATGGGCCAAGTGTACTACCTTGAGGAATGCCATATTTGCAAGTGTACTCCTCACTTTCATAATCTGCCAGTCGGACACGTTGTGATCTATTGGACAGATAATCTTCAAACCAGTCCAAGACTACCCCCCTAATGCCAACATTCTCAAGGCGTGTTAGTAAAATTGGAATGGAAACGGTGTCAAAAGCTTTTTGAAGGTCTAAAAAGACCCCCAAACATTTTTCTCCCCTGTCCAGGTACGATACCACAGCCGATGTTAGTGCTAGAACAGCATCTTCGGTAGATTTTTGTTGCCTGAATCCGAATTGATGATCACTAAGAATGTTATTTTTTTCCAAATATGTAATCAATCTTTTATTAATGATTTTTTCTAATACCTTTGATAATGTTGATAACAGGGAAATGGGACGGTAATTTGAGGGCTCTTGTTTGTTGCCAGATTTAAAAATAGGACAGACCACAGCTTTTTTTAAGTTTGCAGGAAATATGCCTGTTTCCATGCTCAGATTGCATAGGTGGGTAATAGGTGGGGCGAGTGACATGATGTTTTGTTTTAAAATTTCAGTTGTGATTTTGTCCCACCCAGGAGCACTATGCGATTTGAGTCCTAGAATAATGCTCTTCACCTCGCATGGATCTGTTGGCATAAATGCCATAGAGTGCAGCAGTGCTGCATCCTTTCTGGCTTCACGTGATAGGTCCTGTTCTGCTTTGCCCATCAAATCTTGTAGTCGACTAGCCAATGCACATCCAACGCCGGTAAAATAAGTATTTACCATATTGAGAGCTTTTTCTGGTGTATCATCGATGCGGAGAAGTTCTTCAGACGATTCGGTTTTACGTTTTATATCACATACCTCTTTTATTGTTTTCCAAGTCTCTTTTATATTACCTTTAGAGCTTTGTAATTTTGTTTTATAATATTGCTGTTTTAAATTTTTTATAATATAATTACATGTATTTCTATATTTCTGGTATTTATGAATTTGTTGCATATCATTAGTAGATTGTATTGCGATTTTATGTAGCTTATCCCTCTTTCTTATACATTTAACAACCCCTTCAGTTATCCAGGGTTTTAAAGGTCTGTATTTATTTGAGGTTTTTATAGTCGTTGTGTGGTTAGTAACAATATTGAGCAGCTTGGATGTCAGTATTTCCGAAACAATATTGGTGTCAGTAGATTTATACAAATCAACCCACGATTCACCGATAAGTAACTGATTAATTGTTTTGTTGTCGATGTTTATTTTTTTGTGTACAACCTTCTGTTTTATTATGTTAGATTTGTTAATATGGAGCAATATAGGAGAGTGATCTGTTATTAGTTGTTCGCATACTACCGTTTTCCAACTAGTAGAACATTTTATCATGAAGTGATCTATACAAGACTTTCCCATTCTAGTAGGTTTTGTGATAGCTTGCCTAAGGCCATATATAGCCATTAGATTTAAATAATTATGTGATGAACGATTTAGGTTTTCCGGCAAAGTATCAATATTTATATCTCCAGTAAAGATGATATTTTTTGTACGGATATTACTTAAGATTTTGTCCAGCGACTCAAGGTAAAATTTAGTATCACTAAAACACGGAGGGCGGTAAGAGCAAACTATTGTATAGTCAGGTTTTAGAGTTAAAATGAGACAATTGCCTTCCAGAATCCCTGGCTCATAGGCACAAGTTGTGATATCGCTACGAATATACACGACAACGCCGTCGTTTTGGTTTAAGCTAATTCTTGTCCAATATTTGTTGTAATCAGGGATGTCTGGTGGCGGATGTTCTACATCCGTCCAGCATTCGGACAACACAAAGATATCTATTGACATTTGCAAAGAGGTAACAAATAACAGAAAATGGTCAAGATTACAATTTATACTTCTAATGTTGAAGCTAATTATTGTTATCGAACTACGTGTTTTTGGGTTATAATTCAACAATTGCGAACACAATTTGTTGTCAGTAAGAGGTATACATTCTACAGGTTCCGTTTCGTCAACTTCTTCCGTTATAATTTTGAGATCGAATTTTACTTAGAAAAATAGGGGGACTTCATAGTAGATATACACAGCAAAAAAAAAAAAATTTAAAACTCGATGAAAAGCAGTTGTTAATGAAGTAATTATTATGAATTTATATTTATTTACTACTATTGGGGCAAAACTTACTTCTTTTAGAGTGTATAAAAACAAGTAACATTTATAGTAGTCGTGATAAATCTGCCATACCTTGTTATGAGTTCTATCATTATGCATTGTTTGAGCAGATGAAATATTTAAAGTGTTATTACATATATTATGAGTGTTCCATAAATAATACCAGTGCTTTTTGTTACCTGAAAAACCAGTGATGAATTTTGTGTGCAATAAAGTTAGGTATTTTAATTGCGTCCTAATATTTAATGCTAGCTTAAATATAGTAAAATCTGTTTTGTTTGTTACAAGGTAGTTGTGTAGTTGAATCATGGTAAAAATCATGAAATGTATAGTATAGTAGGGCAGTAGTAGTGTATGGCAAAGTAGTGGGTGAGTAGTAGTAGTGTAATTGTAAGTACAGTAGTAGTATGCAAGTATAGCAATGTGGAATGTACTATGTATATTTCGTATGTTGTACGTTAAAACAATTATTATTTGTTGTAAAGTATGTTGCTTGCATGTGTGTGTATTTATACGCGTACAGGTGCACAGAAAATAGTATTTAGATAAAGTAAACAAAACGCCAACCATCAGGAATAAGTTTGACATTATAGTGGTTGCCAAAACCATACTCGTAAGGGAGATGAAGAAAATGTTATATAAAAGGGGTAGTTGTTGTTTCATGTACTCTCCAGATAGTCATTTCGTTTGTGATGCCAGTCCTTCAAAGTCCGATTCGTGGTCTATTCTCTTCGCAGGTTCCCCCTCTTTCTTTCTAATATAAACCTTTCCATGAGACGTCCAACGATAAGCATAATCATTAGTTTTTGTGAACTCCCGTGCTTGATAATAAAGTTTTTTCGCTTTGGAGGTAAGACTTTCCGAAACGTAAATTGGTGAATTCCCTTTCAAATTAATGTGTGAGCTATTAAGTCTGTTGGATTTATTCTCCTTATTGAACTTTTTTATATTTGTTAGCAATTTTTCTTTTGTAATGATGCTGGTGAACTCCACTGTAATCGCTCCCGCAGTTTCAGTACTTTTATTGCTCCTAATGCGGTAGACATCCCTAACTTCGTATGTTGGTATTTGAGTGTTCATAGCAACACCGATCGTTTTCACGATGTTAAGGAGCTCCTCCTTAGTCTCCCCTAATTTTTTTGGAACATTACGTATATCAAGGCTTGCAGATTTCGCATTACGTTCAAGGGAGTCGACTTTGTCCTCTAGCGATTTGATGTACTCCAAGCTGTTCTTTCTTTCATGCTCTAAACGAACTAATTTTTCCATCAGCTCATCATATCGATGTCCCATAAATTCAACGGAAGCCTGCAGGTCCACGTTTTGAGCTTTGATTAGCTCCATATCATTTTGTAGTTTACAGAACTTTTCATTCTGCTCCTGTCTCAGGGTAGCAAAGGAAGACAAAAGGTCCCCACGCAGTAAGTTCAAATCAGTAGTCTGTTCCAAGTCATGTTTGCGCTTTTGACGAAGGGTGATTCGGTCTATAGTTAGCTCCGAATTAGGTGTTGACAGGTCAGGCTCGGAGCTGTGGTGGGGTACAGCAGCATTATTTGTAGCCTTAGTAGGTGGTGTTCTCTCTGTCATTTTTATTTAATTATATATATAGCAAATTTGGTTCCAGAAAATTTACTCTTTTAAGTTAAAACATTAACTGTTGGCAATTAAGTAATATTGCGTACAATAATCTTGCATAGAAAATAAAACAATATGGCGTAGATCTGCGCGAACAATAACAAACAACAAATCGACTGCGATGACTCACCCGTTGCACCGAGCGGGGCGCTGCGTTTGCGCAGACTAGTTGATAGCTTCGATTACTACGTCATAAGCTCCCGCAGCCGAGTGGTTACTACAGCGCCTCTTCGCTTGCGCTCGACTTTGTTCGGGTTCAAACCCCAGTGCCCAATCAGCGGTAGAAATAATTGGAGTTAGCTTTTAGTTGTATGATTATCCTTTTCTAGCTCCTCCCAAGGGGCGGGTCTGTGCCATAAAGCACTCACAAGTGCAAGCAGGAATCCCAATATTGACAAACAACCAATGACGATTTTTCAACACACAATTTCGATAAAGATTCACTGGTGAACTTTGTACACGTCCGCTCGCGCTGGCAATAGAACGAGGAAGCCGAATCATCATTTTGTGTTAGCCATTTTTGTTATATTTAAAGAATTTATGTTCAGTTATAATTTGCTTAAATGTATTAAAAAGGGCTATCAACGTAGTAAGACCGACTTTCAACACATGTTTGTAGATATCAACAACTTCGATTGAAAGATTGGTGTTTTTTATTTTAAAGAAGAGTCCTGTAAACACAGTCTATAGATGTACTAGCTGCGCCCCGCGGTTTCACCCGCGTAAGTCCCGATCTCGTGGGAATATCGGGATAAATAGCCTATATCGATACCTCGGGGCTCAAAAGGCTTAAGCACCAAAAGTCGATTTTACAGGAGAGCAAAAAAACAAAAACAAAACTCCTTTTTTCAGCATAACTTTTTCAATTTTTTACCTAAATAAACCATTCTAAGACCAAAAGTCTTAAATTTTTGTGATGCAGGTCACTGTAAAATTATATTTCGAATAAATTTAAAAGCAACGAAAAAAAGCTTTCCTATACGCCCCGAAAATTTATATGTTTGGGGCGTTTACACCCCAAAAATCAATGGATGTATGATGAGTGATGGTTGTAACCGTCAATTTCAGGAAAGTGGACCATTAGGGGAAAGTAGACTGAGTGGGAAACCGAGTAGACATTTTAGGAAAGTGGACCATTAGGTCCACTTTAACCTTTTTATCAACTTAGATAACGAATTAATAGTAATAATTATTGATTTACCTGTACCTAATTGCCTGTCTTACCTAAAAACTATTCAATAACTCATTATAAAAGGAAAATGATAAATAAAAATCACTTACTTATTAAAAATATTGTTAATTTATTTCTTATTTTTATATTATAATTTCCAAGGAAACTGTAACGGTTTACCAACAGTCGATTGGTCCATGAACCGTTGGACAACATTATCTTTAAACCATAAACTTTTCGTCCAATGGACTTTTCATTCACGAACGTTTCGCCAGCATTACTCTACGTCAGTGAATGCTTAACCAACAGAATGTTTTGACCAATAACTTTTCACCCAAAGAACAATTGGCCCATGGACTGTTTCCCAAGATTAAGTAGGAAAGCGGACCCTGGGATCTCCCGCGCTAGGCGGGACGAGCAACCGGGAGACACGCTAGGTTGATGATGACTGTTCTCCAAGAGAACGGTACGTCAGTGAGCTTCTAACCTAACCTATCCAAGTCGGATTGTACAGCTTTCTCAACGCTCACTGACGTACCGTTCTCTTGAGGAACAGTCCATGGGCCAATTGTTCTTTGGGTGAAAAGTTATTGTTCAAAACATTCTGTTGCTTAAGCATTCACTGGCGTAGGAGTAATGCTGGCGAAACGTTCGTGGATGAAAAGTCCATTGGACGAAAAGTTTATAGTTTAAAGATAATGTTGACCAACGGTTCATGGACCAATCGACTGTTGGTAAACCGTTTCAGAGTGATTTCTCAGGTATACAGTTAGGTATCCTCACAAAATTTGGCGCTAATAACATTTAAAGCTAATGGGCTAAAAACATTTGTATCATCTACGGTGTCGTTTACTACCCTCGCGTTTATAAACAGTAACAGTGGTTGCTGTTACGACACAAAAACTAAAAATATCTGTTTTATTTCCTACAAAAAATGGGGTCGTAAATACCATTTTTTTGCGAATTGGAAGACTTTAAATATACAGATCGATAGAGGAGAAAAATATAAGTAGGACTGCATTAAAAACTCAATTTCGCCAAAATGGCGGTTACGCCTTTTGAGCCCCGAGGTATCGATATGTTAATCCAGATCCCCAGCTATCTACATACCAAGTTTCATCGCAATCGGTTCAGTAGTTTTTGCGTGAAAGAGTAACAAACATCCTTCATCCATCCATACTCACAAACTTTCACGTTTATAATATTAGTAGGATAGAAAGAGTCTGTAGTTATTTACTTTAAAATGTGCTAATGTGTAATGCATGACAATTATTGTAATTGTAAGTTAATTCATATATACCTACACATTGCCACTTGCATTGAGTCTACAAACTGAAAACAGTACAGTTTTACTTGTGGTATACCTACATATAACTACCTACCGTTTTCTTCTTTACCACTTGAAGACTACAATAAAATTCAATGAGTAGAACTTCAGGTACTGCTACGACATAAAGTTCTACTTATTTGCATTTTGCTCTGTGTATCGTGTTTATTATTGTAAAACCTCAATTGAACTAAGGTTGAGTTTTCCTCAAACTCAGTCTTCATTTTATATCTAAGGAAAAAGAACATGAATATAAGATACCAATCTATTACACTTTTGATGACTAGATTATTTGATAGGTACATAAGAAATGAACGAATTGAAAAGAAATGAACGTGTAAAGTTAAAGATTTTAAATCGCACGTATTTTTTAAATTTGATTTTATGGCTTTACTCAATAACTGAAAGAATAGTTACAAAATTAAAAAAAAAAAAATGTACGATTAAAAACCTTTAACTTTACACACTCCACGTGCTTTTATCAGAAACCGAGGTAAAAATACCTGGAAATTCAAACGGTCATAACTTGTAAACGGATAGTTTTTTTATTTTTTTATTGTAACTGCATGCTAGAGTCATACCCTTTCTGTGATTTAGGTAAGTGTTCTATTTTCAAGTACAGTCTGTTTGTAATTTATATTTTTTTAGGGTTCCGTACCTTGAAAGGAAAAACGGAACCCTTATAGCATCACTTTGTTGTCCGTCTGTCCGAGTGTCTGTCACGACCCTTTTTTTCAGGAACGCGTAAAGGTATCAAGCTGGAATTTATATCAAATACTCAAGTCTACTGTCCCTTAGAGCTGTGAAAAAATCAAATTTCTAAGCCAACGCAATCAAAAGATACAGCCGTTTATGCCCTAAATTTCCACAAATTTTCGACACTCGCAAGGGAATCAAAACCTATAGGGTACTTCCCGTGAACTCAGAATCTTGAAATTTGGTACGAAGCAACGTCTTATAGCACAGATAAAGAAAAAATTGCGAAAACCGTAAATTTTTAGTTTTTAGTTACATCATATAATAAAAATATTTTTAATAATTTTAAACTTACTACCCTTTTCCTCGTGAACGCGTAGAGGTATTAAATTGAAATTTATATCAAATACTCAAGTCTATAATACCTTTAAGCTGTAACAAAATCAAACCTCTATGTCAACGCAATCAAAAGAAACAGTAATTTAAGCCGCATATTTTCCAACTCGCAACTACTCGCAAGGGAATCAAAACCTAAAGAGTACTTCCAGTCAATCTAGAATCTTGAAATTTGACATGAAGCAATATTTTATAGCACAGATAAAGGAAAAATTGCGTTAATTTGTTGTTATATCACATAAAAAAATAGTATTTGTGATTGCAAACTTATATTTTGCGGTTGGATTGTTAACTTTGTTGTACATCGCAACCGCAAAGTTAAGTTTGTCTTTCGAAAAAGACAGGCAAAAGTTTTTGGGAATCGATACCCGAGACGGACGTTCTATTCTATCTACATACAAGTTTACGGAACCCTCGGTGTGCGAGTCAGACTCGCAGTATAAAGAATACTACTAACGTGAGTCACACATTACAATATTCTTGTTAACCCCTCCAGCTAAGCTAAGTGCTTGGGTTAGGAGAGGAGTGTTACTCTTGCAGTTAGTTCCGTTTAATAATCATAATAGAGGCTTATAGCGACAGTATATAATTTTACTTAAAAATGAGTATAGTCGTAAGTGTGTTAAATCAAAATATTTTTTTCATAAAATATGCATTGTTTATTCACTGCGTCACGTCACACATGTAAACAGTAACATATTCAAATGAATAAAACCTTTTTCGAAAATCCCCCCCCTCCCCCCCCCCTATAACTTTATACTCAACGATAAAAAAGTACGTGGGTAGTGATAGTCAGTGTTGTTGCGAGAGCGATATAATTTACCTGTCGATAGTTGACCTTGAAAAATAATAACTAGGTATATCGAAAGTATAGACATTTTCAATATCATCGATACTGAAAAATTATGATACTATTGAATTCCTTGACTATTTTCGAAATTTAATACTATAGATAGACTTATATTATTCATAGGATCTAAAAGTGTCCATACTATTGGTACTAGCATAACAATAATACCGATACTATCTATCTATGACCTAGTCATGACTTTCGAAACTATTGAGACGAGGTAGTAGATCTATTGAGCCAGAAATATTGAGAGTCTATCGATAGTACGTCCGATTTTCAAGGCCACGATAGTATCATGATACTAGCGATAGACTGTCGCTATCGCAACAACGTTTTGTTCAGCGCATAGTAATATCTCTAGTCAGGCGGCTGCAATTCAAAGAGTACGCAAGAGTATACAAGATAATTTTAAGAGTGCGCCGTTATCTAGATGCATCTGCGCACTTAGGACTAACAGACGATAAATAACTCAATCAATAACGAATGTTATCACAAAAATATACTTAGCCCAGTTTTAATATTGATACTTAAATGTTGAGTTATTGTTGTTGTTGATACTAAATAAAAAGTTTCTTCGTAATTTATGTAGTTTTTTTATTTAAATCAATAACATTTATTATATAATATGTGCAATTAGTCAATTGTCAAAAGGTAGTGACATAATTGCCGTAAAAATCTTGGGATTTTTTATCAAAAAACTGGACAAGCAGTTTTCACAGTCCTCTCTTGATGTTAACCTAACACTACCTGTTAACGCCATTCAATTAAATATTATTAAAGACTACCAATCTTAATCCCTCTCCCCTTGCAAGCATTGAAGAAAGGAGACGGAAGAAATTAATTAAATTTGACAAGATACCGCAATAACTATTACCGTGAAATATTGGAGAAAGCGCTATTCCCTTAATGGACTACTGGGATAGGGAGATCTATTGACTGGTATTGCATGTAGTGAGTGTGATTTAGCAAATAATTCTGAAGAGACCGAAACATTTAATTCAGCATTTTGTTGCACTATATCGAAAACCACCCCTAAACGCTGTAGTTCTCTGTCTAGGTATGTGTACTGGTACATACCCTTCTCTACTCCTGTACTTTTTGCGCTCAGCCATCCAGTCCAGTTTGATGAGCAAATATTCTGTCGTTTTCTATTTAAAGCCTCCTATCCCTCCTAAGGTCTAAGCCCCCTATTTCTTTTAACTTGATCCCTGAAACCCAGAATCATAAATTTAGTCTTATTTGCATTAAGTAACAGAGAATCGTTCAAAACCCAGTTACATACATTATTTAGATCTTTATTAATTCTACCCACTGCATTTAGAGTTTCGTTAGGTTTAAAAGATTTATTTATTTTATTTATTTATTTATTCTCAACATCACTATCGTTACAGGCTTACCCTAATGTGACAGTGTGGTCCTTAATTACTATAACATATAAGAAACATGGTTACTTTTGTGAACTCATTCAGAGAACAAGTAAAAAAAATATAGTTGAACACCATCAGCATAAATATGAAATTTTCAATATTTAATAACCTTAACTATGTCAGCACTAAAAACTATACTATAACTATAAACCATACCCAGACACAGAACAAATGATCATGATACCATGACCTTTATCTCAGTAGTCAGGGTCACTAACCACTAGACAAACAGGTAATACATGTCTTATAAAATATAGTCCGTTGTCTTATTCAAGAGTATTATTTTCAAGTGTGTAAAAATAAAATAATAATAAGAGGGACTCGTAGCTAAGTGGTAACCGAGTAGGTTAGCACATTCCAAGGTTAAGTAATACTAGCCAGGTCAGTATTAGAATGGATGACAATTCTTAACACATTGAGATCCCTCCGTGCCTCGGAGAGCACGTTAACCCGTCGGTCCCGGTTGCCATGCGAACATCTGTGGAATTCGTTACGGGTAGTTGGAGCCCTAAATAGTCCAACAACCTGGTCTACTACTTGGGTTGTGGAGGTCTGATGGCAGTCATTTCACGTAAAATATCGAAGTTCGGCCATATCCTAGTTAAACCGAAAGCCAACGCCAACTTAATTGGGAAAAGGCGCGAAGGCGCGGACCTATATACATATATACCTAAATTTAATAAGTCTGAAATAAGTGTTATCTAAATAAATCTTTAGTTCTTGAATACGTTTATATTTATTTATCTCAAAGCTCTGTTTTAGGATTGACTACTTTTTGGATATTTTCAGTTGAGACAACTTTAGCACTTGGGTAAGCTATTTGAAGATGTGCATTAACTTTGTAAAAAAGATCCCAGAACGTAATGCGTTGAGAAAATGGACGACGTTCAAGTTTAAGTTCATAATCAATGTTCAGGAAAGGTGTCTCTGATTTGCTGGTGACAGGAATCCACTGAACGGGAAGCAGCTCGCTTACTTCAGGCGTTGGGTTACTAAAATATAAACATGAGACATTGAAATATGTTATGTCTTTTAAAGAATAAAACTTTGCTATAAAAATAACTGACTATTTGCTTTTGCTAAGAATTTTAGAGCTTTATCCATGTCATTGGTTGGATAACCCAAATATTCTGCAAGTACTATTGGAGCGTCTCTTACAGGCTCTCTAAAAATTGGTGACAATGCTGTAGCACTTTGGATAATGACCTTGTCGAATAATTTCTCATAGTTTGAAAGCAGATGCATATCTACGGATACTGCGCCTGCACTTTCCCCAGATATTGTTATTTTATTTGCGTCTCCACCAAACTCTTCAATATTTCTATGGACCCATTGTAATGCTAACTGTTGATCTTTTAAGCCCTGATTACCTGGTATTTCAGGAGTATCTAAACACATGAAACCATAAGGACCGAGTCTGTAGTTAATAGTTACTAAAATTATATCTTGTTTGACTAAAAAACGGGCTCCAAATAGATTTCTGTTACCGGATCCATTTATAAAGCCTCCTCCGTAAATCCAGAAAAGAACTGGTAGACGGTTAGACAATGTTGCAGAAAGAGGTACATATATGTTGAGATTCAAACAATCTATGGAACCAGCTAAAGTATCTCTAAACTCCTTTACTTGTGGGCAAATTTTGGAATCGCTGTACGCTTCAAAAGTGTATTCAAATGCCGGATACGGTTTCGCCGCCTGTAATTAAAAATATGTACGTAAGCCAGAAAATAATTTCATTAAAATAAAGAACTTGTGACTTCTATATCTACAAAAAACATGACCTCATGTAAATTGTGCTATCTGTAAACTGTAAACTTTAATTTTACTACATCGCGCCGAGTATTGTGGGTTCTATTTCCGCACAGGACAAACCTTTGTGTGATCCACAAATAGTTGTCCCGAGTCTGGGTGTTCTTTGTGTCCGTTGTTTGTATGTTTGTGAAGTCCCCTGCGACACAGGAACCATTCCCAGTGCGGCAACCGCATCGAATAAATCACCAATATATAATATTGTACAGTCGTTACCAATGGATCAATTATGTACCCATTTCTCTGACATGTCTAATAATAATAATTTTTTTGCCTGCAGCAAATTCCAATTGAAAAGATTACTAGAGGTAACTGAAAACTTGAGTAAATGTATCAGGATAGAATTTGGTGTGGATAAATGTGCAGTCATGCATGTAAAAAGACGCAGGATTGTGGAATCTAATGGGATGGAACTCTCAGATTCCACACACCTTAGATGTCTTTCCGCCAACGAAACTTACAAGTATCTAGATACTTGTAAGTTTCGACTGTGACATACCTAGGTATACCTAGGTATGTCACAGTCGTTGGGTGTAAATGAATTGTTTATAAAACAATCGTTACAGGAGCGCTTCTTTGGCCGCCTGAAAAGAGTATTCAAAAGTTTTTTGTCATGTGGTAGTTAGATGTGGGCCTATAATGATTGGGTCATACCAGTTCTAATCTACTACTTTGGTATACTTAGATGGACTCAAACTGAATTAGGTGTCCTGGTTAGAAGAGTTCATACACTGCTTACCGCGTACCGAATGCACCATCCACGTTCATCGGTCAAGAGATTGTATAAAATATGGGGGTTGTGGTTTTTTAAATGCCAAAACCCTCCATTATCGCGAGGTATGCAACCTTAGACATTACTTCCTCTCCGTGGACCTGAATATGTACCGGGATGTGGTGAAAGTTGACAACGGACTCACTCCGCTTGCTCTAGCAAAAGAGAACGCAAGGAGATATGGAAGAACAATTATCAATCTTTCATCACTGATATGATGATTGTTGCTAATAAGCCTGATATAGTGCTGATAGACCGATTAGAGCACCGAGCGATGATTATTGACATCACCATACCCCATGACGACAATCTCTTAAAAGCCGAAAAATATAAAGAAATAAAATATTTGGACTTAGCCCACGAGATTGTTGACATGTGGAATGTGGATTCAGCAATCATTGTGCCGATAGTCATTTTGATTCATGCGTTAAGAGCTTCGACGAACACCTTCAGAGGCTCACGTTAGGCAGCTGGACTAACTGGAAAGAGAATAATAATAATAATAATTCTCTTTATTTTATAGGAGATTTACAAAATCAAAATCAAAATCATTTATTTGCTTGAAACATGGTAGACACAGGTTTTACAAACAGTCATAAGTACATCATGTTTCGCCTGTCTTATGGCATGCAAATGTCAATCACAATAAGAAAATTATTAATAATATCAAAATTACACTTACAAAATAATAATTCATTAACAAACCTCAATATAATGTCAAATTTTAATAAATGTCAACAGTATTATTACTGGAAATTACATCACAACATTATTAATAAATCATACAAAAATCAGTTTTTTAAAAGATAACATGAAAATATATATTATGTAATACTACTTAATTGTATTCTTTATGACACATAAATTCTGCAATTGAATAAAAACATTTTTCTACTAGCCGCCTCTGCAGTCTGCGTATAAATAAATGAGTAGGCAGTTCTCTTAAAGTTTTCGGTATTTTATTATAAATTTTGATCACCATACAATGACAATTTCTTTGGTATAACACGGTAAATGATTTTGTTACAGCTAGTTTAGTTATATCCCTTGAGAGGTACTGCTTATTTTCATGCGCTTTGATAAATAAATGAGGTTGATTTCTAACAAACATGGCTATTTCGAGTATGTAGCACTCTACTACTGTAAGGATTTTTGTTTTTTTGAATAGTGGTCTACACGATTCTAGAGGCTTTGCACCACAGATGGCTCTCACGATTTTTTTTTGAGAAATAAGTACTTTACTTATGTCTATTGAGTTACCCCATAATAGTATACCATATCTAAGCATGGAACCAATGTATCCATGGTAGGCGGATATGGCCGCTTTATACCCTACCTGTTTCGTAAGGTTTCTGAGTGCATAGATAAATCTGTTAATACGAGTACAAACAGTTTGAATGTGTGCTTTCCAATTGCAATTCGTGTCGAGGGTAATACCAAGAAATTTAATGTTTTCTACTTCTTCAATTTCATTTACAAAGTCATCGATAATATTTTTTTCATATTTAGTTTTATAGTTGTGAAATTGTACCATTTTAGTTTTACTTAAGTTTGCAGTCAAATTATTGTTATTTAACCAATCTCTTACTGTTATTATAGTTGACTTTAGTAAGTCATTATAATTATTGTTGTCACGTTTGTCTGTGATAATTACCGATATGTCGTCCGCAAAGAGTACACATTTGTGTTTAATTACATTTGGGATGTCATTAATGTAAAGAAGGAATAGTAATGGTCCCAAAACAGCGGGACACCAAATCTGTTTTGTCTGTAGCTTGATCTAAACGACTCCGCACTAGATTTAGTATTGATTTGCGTAATTTCGACGCATTGCATTCTATCAGAGAGGTAGCTTTGTATCCACTTCAAGGCTTGGCCCCTGATGCCATAGTGTTCACATTTGTTCAGCAAGATTTTGTGGTTAACTACGTCAAATGCCTTGGTCATATCGAAAAATATTGCTGAAACCCGATGCTTTTTATCAATATTCCTAGTTATATTATGAACTAATGAGTACGCGGCTAAGGTAGTTGATTTTCTGAATGATCTTTTGAAATCCGTTTTGTTCTTTTACTATTACTTCATATTTGTCAAAAAAATTCAAGATGCGAGTGTACATTAACTTTTCAAATAATTTAGATAATATTGGAATCAAGGTAATAGGTCTATAGTTTGATAAGGTACATTTACATCCCTTAAAAACAAGGCCCTGTATAAAACAAGGCCTTAACAATAGAGATTTTTAGTTTCTCAGGAAAAACTCCTTCAACAAACGAGAGGTTTATGAGATACGCTAATACTTTAGAGAGCCCAATACTACATTTTTTTAGTATAAGTGTTGATAGATTATCATAACCCACTGAATTTGTGTTTTTCAGTGAGTTTAACGCTTTTATTACTTCGTCTTCTGATGTTGGTGTGATGAAGATTGATGGTTCTACTTTTTTTACTAATTTGTAGTTAGGCGTAGGTTTCTTATCAATGTTAGTAGTATTTATAAAATGATCGTTGAACGAGGTAGCTATCTCAAGCGGGTTAAAAACGTGTTTATCATCCGTGTTTTTGATGTGTTTAATGTAGTCCTGTGTTTTAATATTACCAACTTTTTCTTTTATTAATGCCCAGGAAGCTCGTCATTTATTTTTTGAGTTAAATATAAATTTATGATTGATATTTTTTTTGGAATTCTCCATGCATTTTTTTAGTATTCTATCGTATTTTGTGTATGCATTTCTGTTCTCGCTTTTCTTTCTTTTTATAGTTGTTATCCACTTAGGAGCCTTGAAACATGATTTAATTTTAATTTTGTGAATAGGAAAGCATAGGTTGTAGAACATCAATAAGGTCTTGTGGAATAAATTGAATGCCCTGTTGCAATCTTCTTCCAGATAAACATCGTTCCATGACAGACTCGATAAACTCTCCCTAAACTTTTCAATATTGTCGCTATGAAAATCACGTCCGTCTCGTTAAATACCAGTGTGTCAATTTAGGTGGTGGGTTGTTTAGAGGAAAGTTTAATATTTGTGCAGTATCGTGATCTGACAGAAACAATTGAAGAACTTTTGCTGTTGCACCACTGATATTACTAATTATGCGGTCTATACATGATTGTTGTCGGGTCGGTTGATGAATGTGAAGTTGCAAGTTATAATTAAGAAGTATCCCCTTTAGACTCTCACTAGCATTGGTTATTTTTAATGAGTCAATATTGAGATCACCAGCCAAAATAATATTTTTGTAGGAGTGTTTAGACAATTTAAATAACAATAAATCTAATTTAAAAAAAAAATAGTAAGTTCCGCATTTGGTATTCTGTAGATACATATTATAACAGTATGTATGGATGGTATTTCTACGCCACAGCATTCGAAATTTTTTTCAGTACTTAATTGTTGACATACATAAATTTTCAGGTCAAAATACATACGCCACCTCGTTTTTATTTTTTTCTAGAGAAAAAACTGGATAACTGGAAGTCGTTAATATTAATATTATTTTCATCACCTGATTTTATGAATGTTTCTGAAAAACACATATTATCAATACACTTAAATTCATTATTTATTATATTTTGGATATATATCGTATTTTGGATCTAAACAGCATGCAGCACGTCTAATAAAAAATAATATTCTTTGTCAAAAATAATATTATTATGAAAATCTACTAAACCCTACGACGCTTTCTAAAACACTCTGAAATAGAAGTCTCAGTCTGTGATATTATATTGATATAATAGAATTCAGAAAGAAGTTGCTCAAGCTGTGGTTACATGGACAGAAACCATTACTAGAATTCGCAGTGTGCTGAAAATGGTGGCAAGAATAACACCAGTGTTGATGAACGCGAAGGCTCAAAGTATGGTGGTTCATGAAGCAATTCTAGGCGCATATTATCCCGTTTTTATTTAATCGCCCTCATACCATCCGTTGCTAAGGAAAGCCGACAGGACTACGCAGGCGCCTGTCAATGTTGACTTTAATGTGTTTTGTATTATTTTCTGTAAATAATTCTATTGTAGTGTTTATGAGCGCCAACAACAGTGGCAATGTGGCAGTGTGTTCAGGTCAACCCGCTGTGTCAATAAGCAACCTCGTGCGATGTCCTCTTTGTCCTCAGGACCGTTTTTTCAAAGGTGAGCGAGGCTTGAAAGTGCATTTCGGAAAAATTCACAGGTCCCAAAATGTACTTTCATGTCCCACTGTTCCTCCATCAGTTAGTGAAATTTCACCAAACACATCCCAAATCCCCTTTTGGCAAAAGTTAACATTTAAAAAATTCCGTTCCTATTCTTAAAAGAGTTCCCCGAGGTGCAAGGCCTACTGTTGCTCATCATTTAGCCCATTGTGTAGGTCTTGTTGTCCGGGAGAATTCGATATCGGCCTGGGAACATTTGCTTACCTTCCCTTATAGAGTTTTATACATAAAAAAACATAATAGTACCCAAAAATCTTTGACAACCCAAATTAAAGAGAATTGCCTTAATACTACGACTTATTTCGATCCAAAATTATCATTTTCTTGTAATTATAAAAGCAACAATTTTACTTTCGTGGAAACAAAACTGAGGGAAGGTGACATAAGAGGGGCAGCTAGGTTGATTTTTAGCAGCGATGTGGTAGCACCTTACTCGCCCGATACAATCTCGGGTTTGAAGAGTAAACATCCCACGCCTCAGGATGACCTCTCTTTCCCTGACGCACCTACCACCGATACCGAATATCTAAATATTACTACCAAGGACGTGTTTACAGCCGTCTGTTCCTTTCAGAGTGGATCTGCCGGCGGCCTCGACGGCTTGACACCGCAACATCTTAAAGATTTAGTGAGTTCAAGTGCCGGGGAGGCTGGTGATGCTCTCTTGAAGGAGCTGACGGCTTTAGTAAATCTTATGCTCTCCGGTAATGTGGATGATGGCATCATTGACGTCTTATATGGAGCCAACTTATGTGCTCTACGTAAGAACAATGGTGGCATTCGTCCGATTGCTGTAGGGTGTACCTGGCGGCGTATGGTGGCCAAAATTTGCTGCAAATATTACAGCGCTGAACTTGCAGCAAAATTCCAGCCAGTGCAACTTGGCTTTGGTTCAAAAGGTGGTTGTGAGGCTGCCATACACGCCCTTTCCACGTACCTTGGCAGTAACGAAGGGGAGGTAATCTTGAAGGTTGACCTGAGAAATGCCTTGAATTCTGTTAATAGGGACACTCTGTTGACCCAAGCAAAATTGGAAACTCCTAAAATTTATAAATTTCTTTGGCAATGTTATAGATATCCTACAAAATTAGTATACAAGGACAATCTTTTGGAATCGGCCGTTGGATGTCAGCAGGGTGACCCTCTGGGACCAGTTATCTTCAGTTTAGCGATACACCCCATTATTAAGGAGATAAAATCAAAATTCAACATTTGGTACCTTGATGACGGAACCCTAGGAGGGGAAGTAGAGACAGTTTTACAAGATTTAACTTTCATAAAAAATAAATTTAAATCCATAGGCTTAGAACTAAATTCTGACAAATGCGAAATTTTTATTTGTGACAAAACAGACAGACACTCGACTGTACAGAAATTCAATTCATTGGCACCTAACATTAAAGTTTTAGAAAAAACGTCTCTCCGCCTTCTTGGGTCACCGGTCTTGGAAGATGGTTTTCAATCTTTCATAGAAGACAAAATTAAAAATTTTGGTGATTTTTCGGATCGTTTACTTAAAATTAATGTCCATTCGGCTTTTACTATACTCCGTTTTTTTCTTTTCGTACCAAAATTTACTTATGCCCTTTGACCATCGCAACTTTGGAAACATTTAACACTTTTAGAAAAAATTGACAAAATTATTCAAAACACCCTTAGCAAAATTTTAAATGTGGCTTTGAACGACAGAGGCTGGCTCCAAGCATCCTTACCAGTTCGTTTGGGTGGTCTTGGCGTTCGCAAAATTTCAGATGTCAGCCTTCCAGCATTTTTGTCTTCGGTCCATGGCACAGAAGAGTTAACCAGGAAAATTCTAACAAACACACTGGTTAATTCTGAAGTGTCCTGCAAGACCGATGCCATAAATGCTTGGCAGATAGCTTGTCCCAATACTCTTTTACCTGTTAATCCATTCTCTCAGAGGCAATGGGACACGCCGTTATGCACCTTAAGAAGGAATTATTTAATTGATACCGCATCCAATGTTGCAGAGCGCTCTCGTTTGTTGGCTGTGGGAGAATGGGAATCAGGCCTATGGATTCAGGCACTTCCATCGCCCAACATACTCACCTTGTTGGACGATAACACATTCCGCCTTGCCACTTGCCTTCGTTTAGGAGCTCCTTGTGTTTCTCCACATCTTTGTCACTGTGGAGAAGCTGTCGACAGTCTCGGACACCATGGCCTTTCTTGTAGCAGAAGCGCAGGCCGTATATCTCGACATGCCAATCTTAATGACATAATCCGTCGTGCTCTTGTCACCGCCGGCGTGCCAGCCGTACGTGAACCTAGTGGTCTGGTACGAGACGATGGGAAGAGACCAGATGGTATGTCGTTACTGCCATGGAAGATGGGTAGGCTTTTGGTGTGGGACGCAACCTGCGTTGACACCCTCGCGCCATCACATCTTCCAAGTACAGCTGGTTGTGCTGGCACTGCTGCTGCATCAGCAGAAAGCCTCAAACGGCGTAAATACAATAATTTAGTTGGTAACTATGTTTTTGAGCCGTTTGGGGTCGAAACGCTTGGGTCATGGGGTCCGAGTGCTCGTTCCGTTTATAAGGAATTGGCTAAGCGACTGATCGACACTTCTCGTGACCAGAAGGCGGGCCTTTTTCTTGCACAGAGAATTAGCATTGCCATTCAACGTGGCAATGCTGCCAGCCTTCTGGGAACACTGCCAGTAGGCGACGATGTGGAGGAATTTTATGACGCATGCATGTAAATAGCCCATATATAGTTCTTTTTCTTTTTTTTATTAGTTTTAATGTGTAAGTTGTATATAATTAAAATTTATAATATATTTAGAATAAAATATTTGGAACAGCACATTATAATAACCTTGCTTAATAAAGATGATGACGAAACTTAAATTCATTAGAATTTTCAATTAATTGAATTTCTATTCGGTCTTGTTGGTTTAATAGACCGGCAATGTTTTGGTGAAATAGCGCTGTTATGTGGTACCATTGTTTGGTGGGATTTGTTCCCGAAAAAAACCTTTATTTTCAACAGAGGCTTGCTTTTTATTGACAACTGGAAAGTAAAACGGTATAGTGCCTTTTTTCGGCCTTGTTTGATTAGCTTGCGTTTGATTAACAAATGAATTATAGCTGAAAAACTTTTTACAATAATATTCTGAGTCAATGATCTAATTAATATTAGTACATATTTGTGAAAAATAGTGATTCTTGTTTTTGTTATGTAAGTGTGAGTTTAGGTCAACAAATGTACAATTCGGAAAATTCTTACAAATTAGTTTTATACTATTATTTAACATAGATTCGTTTAGACTACTGTTTTTCACAATCTTTAATATAATAACCTGAGCATTTTTTATGCGTTTTAACATTGCCGAAAGTTCTATCACAGTTAAGTTCTTAGAATTACAAGGATTACAGTCATTTTCACCAACGCATGCAATTAAACAATTATCTGTATCGTCCTTAAACATATAACTTGGTTGTAGTATTTGATCACTGGAAGCGCCTGGTTTTGTAACAGAAGATATACGATAGTTTTGAAATTTTGAGTCTCGTCTGGAACGTATGAGTTGTGTAGCCTAACCAACGCATTGCTGTCCCCCCAAAATTAGTAGCTCACTTTGCTTGACCAAGTTTTCGCTCCTGCGTAGCACACTTATCTCATTATTTATCACGGGTTTGTTTTCACTTTCTTATTTTGTGAGAAGTTCCAATTCTGTAGTGCTTAAGTTGTGAGGTCGTGTCTCATCCGGAAATAAAAGTTGCGATCTGCGTTTGTTTTTTGTAGTTATATGTTTACGTGAGGGGCTTATTGGCGAACTACATATAGTTTTTAATTTGTGAATCATTTTCTCCTTTTTATCGTTCTTTGCTCTTAGCTCTTCAATTTCTAACGTTAAATTATCAATCTCGTTATTAGCCGATAATAATTTTAATTTCAATTCTTCAATCTCCATTTTCAATCTAAAGTTTTCGGGGTCCTATAACTGTGCCGTCGATAGGTCTGTTAAGCTTTTTACGAGATAATTTGAAGTCGATGATATAAACGATGCATTGAAAGACTCTTCTAAGATGGTTCTATTTTTCTTTAGAGTAACGTTTTGGTCGTCCATGTAATTCATATTGTTGGGTTCACAAATTATAATAAGTTATATTGTTTATAGTATTTTTTAAATTACAAAATCTTGTTCTTGAAACGTAAGGATTTGAACCGTCGACTTCAATACCCCGGAGGCCGATCACCCTATTCACGTAGCTGTAGTAACAGTTAACTAAGGTGTTTAATTTATTGATCGCTTGTAACACTAGTGATGTAGATAGCAGGAAGTTGTAGTAATATATGAGATAGATGGTGCTGTCCATTCACACTGTCAATTAACTTGAGTTTTAAGTCTGTCGACACCGTATTTATTATGGCAACATTGTATTAGTCTACGTTACGTCTGCTTTCACTTAACTTATAACATATAATAAAAGATGGTGTTAGTTTCTTCGCGAGCACAGCATTTTAAATAAAAAACGGAACTTGACGTGATTTGAAAATTGTGAATTGCGGTTTTGAACACAATTTGGAAAGTAATCACTTATCTATGTTTCTTTACACTTAAGAAGCTTTTCTATACTAGTTTATTTAAGTTTTAGTTTTAGCACTCACATAATATATATAGATTTAATGTCAGCTTTTAGAATGGTCGAATTTCACTAAACTTTGGTTTATAATATATATGAAGCGTAAATAACACTGTCACGGTTGGTTTATGTGTCCAATAGCAGTTCTATGCACTTTAAGTACCATTTATCTACTTATAATTGTTTTATTTATTAATTTTACGGAGAACACTGTTGGGAGTAATGTTTATGTTGCAGCGCCACCTAGCGAACCATTAGCGAACGGTTACTCCTTTAAAGTTTAATTGGTACTCTACAGTAAGTAACTAATACAGTAAGTAACTAATATATAATACAATACAGTAAGTAACTAATAAGTATAAATAATTTGTCAATCACACATCGCGGCCTTATCGCACAAGGCAATCTCTTACAGGCAAATGTAGGATGTAGAGCATAATCACTGCATATTATAAAACAAAGTCTCCCGACGTGTCTGTCTGTCTGTTCGCGATAAACTGATAAACTAATGAACGGATTTTCATGCGGTTTTCACCAACAGCAGAGTGGTTAATGAGGAAGGTGTAGGTGTATAATTTGTTAACGTTTTGTGTGAATTGGTTGAAATATGACGATGATTGTTGAAGATGTTTCTACTACCCCGAAGCAGGGGCGGGTTGCTAGTTATGTCATGAAAAGGAATTATAGGGCAGTGTCTGGTGTGTTGAGAATAAAACAGGAAGAGATTGGATGTTAATGACATTTTATAGATACAATAGATCCATATTAGAAATATTGAATCTATATTAAACGCGGTATGCTCACTATATATATACATATATAGTGAGTACTGAAAGAGTGAACAGGTTTTACCTTTGTAACCGAAGTAGAGGAGTTTTTTTTTGCACTACTGTGCCAGTCAGCCTCTGACCACGGCCAGTACAACTTGGTTGAAACGTCAAGCAATTTAGAGGTATGTAATACATACCTTTTCGTGATCGCGTTAATTCCCGTAAATACATAATTATACGAAGTAGAGGACATTTAGAAGCGGAAATTTAGATTTAACGTTCTTGTAGATAGTGCGCTTTCACTAGGTTTTTAAAAACGGGCAACAATAGAGCACATCTGATACTCATCAGCAAGGTATTCCACAATCGTATAGCTTGGACAGAAAAGGATTTGTCCAAAAACTTTGTCGAATGTGGCGGCATTTTTATCCTCAAATTCTCCGATGACTGTAAGGATTTAGAGTGTGTGCCATGAAGAAAAGTAAAACGGTTTTTTGATAGGACGGAGTGTAGGGGTTAAAAAGAATATTCTACAAAAGAGAAAGAATGTAGGCATCCCGGCGAAGGCGTATAGATAAACTAAACAGGTTTTTAAAAATACTCTTATTGAGTTTTTTAAAAATAATAAAATCTCTAAAAGTATTTTTATTTTAGAAATAATATATACCTTGCAGACGGGATCACTGCTCATAATAATATTAAGGTTTAATCCCTAAATGTATCTAAATTTATTTAGATCCAAATGCAAGCCGTTGTAGTGATTACAGATTTCGTATTGCTTTATTTATTTTATAGTAAATTTGCTTTTGTACTTTTACAGTACTCGACATACCACCACTGTTGCAAGTGTTTATAGGCACCTGTACGACTTACATTTTCCGATGTTACTTGAGATGGATTTAATTTTATAAGTTCAGTGTTATTAAAGTCAACATTCAATACATCTCGATGGGAATGTACTATAGTCATCTGCTTAGAATACCTAGTAGTTTAGAAACAGTACGATGCTTCACCCTTATATCTTTTTTAAATTAAATCGAAGTTAAAAATGGAAAATAAATACGTACCCCAAAAGGATTGTCTACATCGACTTGAGCGAATGGTATTCCAAGAAACATTAAGTAATCACCGTCGTCAGCTTTTAGACCTTTTATTAAACCTGCACTAGTTTTAACTATAAGGTCGATCCCCGTTTGTCCTAGTACCGTATGAAATAAAAATAGAAAAAAAGTACATTTCTCTAAGAACATCTTCGGCTCAAGATAGAAGTCAGACTGAAGCGAGTTGTGATATATAATGGAATAAAATTATACACATAAGAAAATAATGTCTGAAAGGTCAATAAAGATAGCACTTAGATAACGAGTTTAATGTCATTGTTAGTTCTGATACATAAACGAAGTAGTAAATTGTGAATTCTATTGTGATTGTGAGTCCTACTTAATATTGTTTACTTAATATTTAGTATCACTTCACGGGTTTTTATCAATAATGTCAACAAACTTCAATGATACTAACAACTACTAAAGACAACATTTGATTTCATCTATTTTCCATTCGGGTTACTTGTGGTCAAAATAACAAAAAGGATTGTTCTTGGTAGTCAAGTCTATGACTTAGGGATTACTTTGAACCACGATGATAAAACGGCGCAACGCTATTGCCACTTTCAGATGTTTTGGATTGAGTGATAAGTGTATTGGATATTGGGAGGAATACCATTTCTCGAATCACTTAGGAAAAAACCATATATTTTTTGACTGGCCTGTTTGGTTAGTGGTTACTGATCCTGACTCCACCCAGAACAAATAATAGTTTGATGAGAATGATCATGATCATTTGTTCTGTGTCTGGGTGTAACTTACCTATAATATGTATGTATTTAATAATACTAGAGATCGCGTGGTGGTCGAATTTCGACCATGGTTTATTTCATTGGCCAATATTACTTGACCTGTCATTGTATAGACTTTTGTACCATGACAGGTTAAAATATATACTGGACACTCAACGCTGTAACTTTGTAGCAAGTATTGTTCAAAAATTTTAGCATTCGTCATTTCTTCTGTGTATAAACTATAAGTGTGCGAAATTTCATACTCCTCTGTCCGCCCAATTTTCGTAAAAAGGTATCCAAAGTTTTCGCTTCACGTATTAATATATAGATATAAGTATGTTTATCAGTAGTCTGGTTACCATACTACCGACTCTGCCTAGTTTGGGATCAGACAGCCGTACGTGAGATGTGTCAGGTTATTATTATTTTGTGTTTTTATTCAACAAGTCCCTTGCGCGTTGCCAGACCTATTAACCACCTATAAATTATTTTAATTCTATATAATATATATTTTATCTGATGATTGATTAATTTCAACATTAGAAGGTATTTTTTATTCTATTCTACTCTTCCTGTTCTAGTGTTTTCAAATTCTGTCATCACATACTCACACATAATATCACGATGAATGCAGCTCAGATTGGGCGGGTATAATTGCAACTGTTGTAGGGGCGTACCGATGTGAGCAATTTTCAATTTGGCGGTACACCACCTGCGAGTGCTCATGCAATATTAATACTGGAGCGATTTGCAGTATGTAATGTTAGGCAAAGAGCTTGTATGGTTGTATTAAGTTTTGGGAGTAGAATTATGATTTCTTTTAATAACATTTATTTGAAGACAAATGTATTTTCTTAAAAATAATTCTGTAAGTTAATTGTCAAGTTGAAATAGAAAGATTAGTTGAGAATCTTAACTTGTAAACTCGAATCTAGAATCTAGAATTTTGTAGTCAAGTCTCTTCAAATAAGTATTCAAATAATTACAATTTTGAAAGTATACATTAATGATTCTAATGATATTAACTAATGTAGTGTAAACAAAATAAAAAGAAAACAAAGACAAAATAGCTTACATCTACATTTTGATCCCGTTATTTTGAGGTTGAGGTGATTATTGATTAAGTTATGTAGTTATAATACATAAAGAAAATATTAAATCAATATACAGTTTTTATTTATGATAGCAGGAGACAGGTTGTAGGAAATGAAAGCACGCCCCCTTTGATTACAATAGTTTTTACTAACTTTTTCAAATCTGAATTTTATACTAACGTTGTAATATTATTACTAACGGTTTTGGTGTATTATTATGTTTACAGAAATAGATTACGCTTTTATTATTTATGATGATGATGGACATTTATGAACCATAATCATATTTAAATATGTTGTAAAGTGACTTTATGCGTTTAGCAAGAGTTATAAAACCGACAAGTTATCAAAGAAAAGAGAGCAAGAGAGTTCAAAATAAACAGAATCAGAAAAAATCGGGTTAAATACTAAATTTGCAACAAAAAATTTAAAACGAATACAAAGTCAAAACGCCTTACACCAACGTCTTAGCAAACTATTTCAAAGGTTAAAGTCAATAATTTAAGATTCTTAAAGGTAAACACACAGCTGTCCGTAGTTTGTAGGCCCGTGATTACTCTAATACAACGTTTATGTCTCTTTCCGTGCAATTTCCTCAAAAAATAGGAGGAAACCATACCATACCGTGACAGGTTAATACTAGTGTGTGTGAGTTGACCTTTTTTGCAAAATGGAAAGTGCATAATGCAGATTTATTTAATTTTTGGCATATGTTTTTGTCGAAGTAGACTTAAAAGTTTTAAATTGACTTAACTGATCAAAGCTCCACTTAGTGTCGAACATTTTTACAGAATTAATCTAACAATATACAGCTCCTAGTGAGCTTGAATGCAATTTCAAAGTAGGTATTGTCGCCGCAAATTGTAATGGTACGAAAAGTACAATACTAAAAATTTTAGATCATCATTTTGTGTTGGAAAGAAGAAGAAGAAGAAAGAAAGAAAACCATTTATTGCCTACTACAGTCTACACTAGTACTACAGTCGCGCAATGCGCAATCATCAAATAAAGTTAGCCATTTTTGTTATATTTAAAGAATGTATTTAAATGTACTAAAAAGGGCTATCGACGTAGTAAAACCGACTTTCAGCACATGTTTGTAGATATCAACTACTCTGATTGAAAGATTCATGTTCCCGTTAAAAAATTTGGTTGTCGTAAAGAACGAGTCCTGCAAACACAATTCATAGATGTATAGAAAGAGTGTGTTGGAATATTTCTTGACCTTATGTGCTTTAGCAATTATTGTAATTGTAAGGTAATTCATAGATACACACTGCCACTTGCATTGAGTCTACAAACGAAAAATAATTTATGAAGTACAAAAAATGTGGTAGATTAACTCATTTTGGCGGACACAAAAACAATTAAAAATGGCGGTAAAGTGTTTTTTACTTTTTCTTAATGTCCAGTATTTATTGATATTAAATCCAGCCAGATACAAACTGTACAACCAAAGACATTTTTTTTCAATTTTAAACGTACAAAATACGTTAAGACTTTTTCCCCGACCTATTATAATGTTTTCAATAATTTATCAGTGCAATAAATCTTATAGTAAATATAGTGGAGATAAAGAAATTGATTGCATCGCTGTTTACAGTCAATATGAGTCGTTTAATATGACATCAACTTCAAAATGTTGGCCATGTTGTATTCATGAAGACATAGATGAGGAAGAGCTACTATTTATTAACTGTATTCGATGTAACAAGTCATAACATATTTTATGCTCATAAATTTCAGGAATTCTAAGAAATTCCGATTCGTACTTAAAGTGAAAATATCGGGGAAACGCATATTCAGCCATATCACCCATCCTTTTAAGATAAGAATCTGATTGGAGGACGAAGATAGATGTAAACAGATGGTGTACAATGTAAATTGTGAAAAAGCAAATTACCAGTCTATGTGCGAATATCTGGGGCAGCAGGATTGGGATTTACTTCTACAGAAACAAAGTGGAGTTGATGAAATGCTGTAAATATGTATAATGTTTTTATATTATAGGGGGCAAACGAACAGATGGGTCACCTGATGGTAAATGACCACCTTCGCCCATGGACACCTGCAACTCAAGAGTCACAAGTGCGTTGCCGGCCTTTGAGATGGGGGTACGCTTGAAGGTCGTATCGTATATGATGCTAATGCAGCAGCAATAAAAAAAAAAATTCCCCGTATACCAAAAAATAATAAATACCCCCTGTTGTTTAATCGAAAGTCGATTAAGCGTTTAAATGTTAAATTTAAGTTAAAAAACGCTGCCACAAATATAAAAATCTCTTAGATAGCATCGAATTGTAACTTATCGCAAAACGCTGTGACAATTTATAAACCAAATGTAGTAACTACATAAAACAAGTAGAAAGCAAACTTACCGTGTACCCCAAATTATTGGGGATACTCGTAAAATCAAAACGTGATGGCTCAAGCGCTTATTCGATTGCCATGACAGATGGACGAATCCTTTAATAATTTTAGTTTAAGCTTTCAAAACATTCTGATAGAAAAATAACACTTATTATTATCATTGTTTATTGTCCACAAAAACAATCATTGATGCTTACGAAAGTGAGTTAGTGAGGAATTTGCTACTTATATTCAAAAATCTTTGTGTTCTGAGTATTTCCCCTCAAGATAGAAGGTGGCAAAATTATTTCTAACTACAGACCCATTTTCATTTTGTCAGCGTTTGCAAAAGTCATTGATTTGTCCATTTATACAGGATCATTTGAAATTATTTCTAACCGAACATCAGCACGGGTTTGTTTGTTCAGCAGTAACTCTTCTGACAAGCGCTATTGACTTGGAAGATAGGCTATACTTACCAATATAATACAGCTGAAGAGTTATTTTGTTTGTTAATTTAAACGCGTTAATCTCTAGAACTAACAGTTGGATTTGAAAAGTTCTTATTGTATAAGATAGCAAGATTAATGAAGAATGGTATTGGCTATCTAGCATTAGGTTACACCTGTCAGTTTTAAATAGTGATTTTGTGTTAAGTAAGTCGAAAGAAGTAATGCTCCTACAAAAAGTGTGTCAGTGTTTCTCCTTGTATTGTAATGTTTAAGATTGTCTCGTCGTCCCGAAATAAATTATTTTCTTTCTTTTTCTTCTTCTCTTGAACTGCTTTATCCGCATACGATGGCGCTAAATGCAATGTTTTACATAAATGTTGGACCTTAGTATATCTAAATAAAAGTTATCTCCTAACGTAACTACAAAGAAAATCCTATATAATAGTTTGATACGTAGTACGTATTATTGAATACTATAATGCTGTCGAGTACTACAGTGAAGCCCACACTATGTAGTGCATATATTGCGCTTGGAACGTCAGCAAAAGCGTTTCGTTTGGCATTCAGCATCTTCAACGGGAATAGTTAAGAAAAAGATGATATAAAATAGATTATAACACTTTAAAATAAACTAATTGTCTCAATGACGCAATGTTTGTAATATTTTTTTTTGTACGACTCTACTACTTTCTCAATTGTTAACCTTACTACAATTGCGTGCTTTATCCAGAATTCCATGCAGCTGTTTTACCCTACTTTTCCCACTACAAAAAAAGACGGCCTTAGGTGCGAATTCTCATTTTCATAAACTTATTTATTTTTTATATTTTTAGATTACGTTCAACTTTTGAGCACCTTTTCTTTATTTCCCCTTCGGATTACTTGAACTCAAAAACACAATTCCTTATATTATTTATCTTTAATATATTCCTTATCCGTAACACTATTTCACATCATCGATTCATGTGTTTTGTTTTTATGAGTTACTTTACTTCCAATAGCCTCAGCTTCTGCTACTGTATCCGGCAAAGAAATATCAGCAACATCAGATATTAAGAAAGTCAGTAATCCGGCCACTATTGACACAATACCAAATATGAACGACGGCAAGCCATCCCAGTAGACTGCCTGAAATGAAAGAAATTGAGTTGTAATGGTAAGCATAATAGATCAAGTTTCTTAATTAAGTTAGAAAGTTATAATCCGTGCTACTTAGGCTCAATGCGCAGAAAAAGCAAAATATAATTACGACACGTCAAATAGAAATTAAAAACGGAAGATTTCATGATAAACACTTGTATAGATGTTACTGTAAATGTCCGATATTAGTGAATGTTGTATGTCGATAATCACCAATTGCGATGACGTAAGTTCGAAATTATTCCATTTATTTATTTGAATCGAACATACACTGGTTAATGTTAACATTACACTATGGCAATTCTGTGAATTTTAGGTTAATATATTATATATCTTTCAGCTGCCTTCACACTATTACAAGTAGCGATCGGTTTGGTAAAAGCCAATAATATATTAATAACAGCGCTCTCTAAACTCAAAATAGGCATAGCTTGAATTACGCGAATATGTATAAATAAACGATACATTTTCTTTGGTAAATACATACAAATTATATATATATACAACACCCAGAGCAATGCAAATAGACCTATTCAATACTATTCACGAATGCAAATATTTCCTCTGAGCGGGAATTGAACCTGAAATCCCTGACGTTGCGGACAGATGTTTACTACCGCGCCACAGAGGTCTTCATACAGATATATTACAACCACTCTTAATTATTTTGGCAATTCTTCCTAGGAACTCCTTGAGGTACAATCTGAAGCCATCATAATTATCAATAATCTATATTGTCCTACAAATTTAATAATAAGTATAAATTTTTTTACCAAAAGCGGAGTCTGAGGTGCAACAATGGAACCTATTCTGCCAAGAGAAGAGCATATAGCGTGCATCGAGTTTCTCGTGTAGGTTGGGAACAACTCTGACGTGAATATATACGTTATATTGAAGTATAAGGATGCCATCAACTTTCCAGCCATGAACATTAATATTGAGAGCCAGGCTAAATCTGAAATATAATAATAAGTTAATAACATAAGATCTCTTATTATGTATCCATCGAAAATAGCATTTTAATTATTTTACGTATGTTACATTAGAATATATTATTTAAAAAGATAAAGAACTGTGAAAATTTGTGAAATTGTGAATTGAATACAAAGTCACCAAACCAAAAATGATAGTTCTCAATCCTTCAAATCACAGCGGTAAATTAAGATTTTGTGATTCAAATTATCTCCAAATACTCTCAAGATTGAGAATTATGGATTTATTAACACCAATAACTTCTAACACGACCACCAATGCAATGTGGTTTCGATGAGGATGATCTTATTGATGGTATAATAAAACTGTTGCATACAACCCAATATACAAACATATTTTGTTGTAACATTGTTCACGTAAAATATTGCATGTTAGTAGCGTAAGGGGGTATTTTTTTATAGAAACTGATACGATTTGCCAATATTTTACCAAAATACCATTCTACAAAGACAGGTATTTGAGGCGACTTTTGTACGTTGATAAATGGACCAATACAAAATAGGGAACATAGGTAGCCGTAGTTAACTAGAATATTATACTTACTGTTAGGTAAAAAGGGCTGTCCAACACAAAATAGTCCAGCTAAAAAAAATGCCCCGATTAAAGGATACTTTCTTCGATACTTCATCAGCACATACATCGCTAAAAAAATTCCAGGAACTTCAGTTAGAGCTACCAAAGCATAGTTTGCGTATTTATTCCCTTGTAACGAAACTGATGTGATTGACATCCCGTAGTTGACGAATGTTGAGGTCATCCACCAAACAACACATACTAAGAATCTCTGAATTAAAGTTCTGGAGCTAAAAGTGCTTTTCAATACTGCTGAAAATTTGATGTCCTCTTTTTTATCAGTCTCACAAGCAAGATTATCTAATTCATTATCTTCTAGCTTCACTTTGTTCTTTTTGGCTATATTTTCTATTATCTTGACTGCTTGTGCTTTTTTTCCTTTTGATAATAACCATCTTGGGCTTTCGTCTACCAGAAACAAGTAGAAAAAGAACAGTAATGCCGGTGAATATAGTACTCTCAAGTAGTTGCGCCAGTCAGTTAATGACCAAGCTATCAAAGCTATGTATACAGCACCTACACAGTATCCAATATTAGCTATCGTATAGTACGGGACTCTTTGCGTGTTGGTAACTATTTCGACGTCTGTAAAAGAAAAAAAAGTTTAGCACTGATGACAACATGATGATTTGTAGAATAATTTGTTTAGTAAAAAGTAAATTTTTCAATCAATAAGAGAATTTCATTAAATAATCCTCCGACCAGGCTAGATGATCGTGCCTGGCGGACTGCGGGCCGGCGGTTGATATTGGTAAGTTGTAATAAAATATGTACACATCGGCGCGAGAACTCTCTTGATTAGTATATTTTTTAGCTCCTATGTAGTTCGGCTTGTATTCGGTAGATGGCGCTGAAGTGTGTTTTTACCATAGTTGGATGATTTATATATGATACATGATCAAATTCATGAATACATTAGGCTCTTAACATTACGTTATTTTTTATTAATCCTGCTATCCCACTAAAATTATAAACGTGAAAGTTTGGATGGATGTATAGATGGATGGATGGATGGATGGATGTTTGTTCCTCTTTCACGCAAAAACCACTAAACCGATTGCGATGAAACTTGGTATGTAGATAGCTGGAGACCTGGATTAACGCATAGGCTACTTTTTATCCCGATATTCCCACGGGATCGGGACTTGCACGGGTAAAACCGCGAGGCGCTGCTAGTAATATATAAACACATGTTGTATTTTTGTAAACTCGTAAATGATTGACGATTAGGTTACTTTTATAAGCTGAATAGTATTTAATTCACAAATAAGTGTTCAAAGTATTTTTAAACTTACTTAAAACATAGGCAGGTGAGTAAATGTCTCCAAAGGCCGATTCAAGGAACTCTAGCATAATGTACACCCAATATGATTTGGCAAAACTCTTGGCTAAACCCAGAATACCGCCTAGCACTCCAGTGACTACTATCATAGGCTTTCTGCCAACCCTAAGATAAGATGTTTAAATTAAATAATGATTATTTTATATACATGCATGTTATTTCAACTATATAAATTGTTAAGATATGATAACACCCATCGTTAAACATGTCTAAAACTTGTCATACTAAGAACGTGCATCTTCAAAAGTGCTGAAAAATTTATGTGATTTTGAAGACATTGAAGAGATTATATATATTCATATCAATAGATTAGAATTACATTTTACATCACAGCTTCGTTGCATGCAGAATATCAAAGATACAGATACACGGACTGGGGCAGGGACAGAGATAAATCAAATCAGTCTTTATTTCTTCTGAATGTCGGTAAAAAAAAATAAGATGGCATGTAACAATTCTAAGATCCTGGTACATTCTGCCATAAGGCATACACATTTTAAATTCGTGATGTATTAATTAGTATTTATTAATAATGAATAGTCAAAAAATAAATAAATATTATTATTATTAATTATAGTTATTAAAAATGAGAAGACATATTTAAGTCGTTATTATCTAAGATTCTTATTATTTACTTACCGGTCGGATAACGGGCCAACTAATAGTAAACCAAGCATATACGCCAGACTGTGCACAGTTCCCACCAGCGTTCTCTTCCAATCTTGACATGCTAACTGAAACTAGAAAACAAGGTTCGGTTATTTTTCGAGAAATAAAAAAAATGGCCATCCAACTTATCGTATAGTAAATGGTAACTTTGAATATTTACAAACTTTTCAAACCATTATTTAAAATTACCATCCTACTCCTATCCTTACGAGATGCTGATAACTGATTGATTTCAATGATTTAGGTGGTCAATTTTTAAGCATTGCTACAGTTAAGTCATTATTTCACATTAGAGACAATTTCATAACAATGCATTACATTGGTACAAGGTATGACAATTCTTAAGAGGAAATATGGCGTTCTTTAGATAAATAAATTATAGATCAACAATATTTTATTCTTTTTATCATACAATAAAACAATTGAGTTGGAATATCTAATCAAAAACTATTTAGAATACTTACTTCAGCAACAAAGCTATCAGGGTTTTCATAAACGAATTCCGTACACTTATTAGAATTTATTACACCGCACGTATTGTTACTAAAATCTGCATCTGCGCATCTGTAACAAGACATAGGTTTCTTCAATCCTAACTAATATTATCAATATGAACCCCGATGATCATGAAGTTTTGCGTACTTTAACGTTGTCAGGGGTATAGAAAAGAACACAGGAGAAATTACATTTAGAAAAAAGTACTTAACCTGAGGGAGCTACTAACGTGTACACAAAATATCATGATGATCGGTTAATGCCACGTTCCTATAATTAAAAAAAGGGACGGTTAAATTTCGTTGAATTTTCAACGAAACTTTTACCGTCCATAAGCAAAACGAATTTCTTGATTATAGGAACGTGGCATAAGTAGTTGAGGCTTAAAGGGGAATAAACGAACAAACTCATATTCACATTTATAATATTACATAGTTAGAATAGTTAAGATACTGTACTAGGACATAAAATTAAGAAAATTGTTTGTACTTTGGCTTCTAGAAAACTGATAAATAGACAACATTTTATTGTACACCATTGTCACAGTAGAAGTATCATACACATACATATTATGTCAAACAGATAATCATACTATGATACCTACAAACCATTTTTTTAAATACGTAAATGTTATACCCTAGTTGTATACACGGCTTCGCCCGCGTTTATATTACTGAAATAGAATAATATTATTAATGGAAATAATATTATTGTTCAATAGTTTCTGAGCTTATTGAGTACAAACTTTACCATTTTATAATATTAGTATAGAGAAGATAGAAACGACCAGAGCAATGTAAATAGACATTATTATGAATACAAATATTAGGTCTTTGCATATGAAATTGGCGTTTAGTCGAACTGGCCACTTCAAACTCAAATATCTGGCGTTTGGTTAAGAGTTCCAAATTCAAATTAATTTCAAATTTAGGCTTTTATATTTATGTTTCGAATTTAGTGATTCGTTTGTTTTCGCACCGTTTGATTTTTTATTGACATCGTTTTGTTCACAATATGGAAAACTTGAAATATTATTTACCAACACGAGTTCCGCCGTGGTTCTAGCACCGAAACAGCTTAAAGGATTACTGATCTGTATGGGGACGCTACTGTAAAAAAAAACGTTACGTTTCCAACGTTTTTGTTCATGAAATTTTAACCTACAGAACAAACCTCGTGGAATGCCGGAGACCCTAATTGACAATGAAGAATTAAAAAGGATCGTAGAAGCAGATCCATCGCAAACCACATTAGAAAAAGTGGCAGGCTTTGGTGTAAGTGTTAATATTTTAATTCACTTATATCAAATTAGAAAAGTGAAAAAGTTATTTGTGAGAAAAATGGATCTTGTTCGATAATCAAAAATGCTCACCACAATGGTTGAACCCGGGAGAACCGGCCAAATCTTGCCTCAGGTGAAATTTGAGATAAAAAAGGTACTGGTGAGTGTCTGGTAGACCAGTGCTGGTGTTCTTTACTACAGCTTCCTAAAATCTGGCTAGACAATTACGGCAGAACTGTATCTATTATCAACAATTGCAAACAATGATGGAAAAGCTAGCCGTTAAAGAACCGAGACTAGTCAATTTCTCTAGCCCATTGCTACGTTAGGACAACGCTACAACTACTAAATCAATCATAGCAGAAGGTCGAAGAGGTCTTTAGAGGAGCTGTGGTTGGAATTTTGTTCCGGAATTTTGATAATTTCTTGCGAGGAAAGAAATTCAATTCCGATGAGGCAGACCAGGCCACCTTCAAAGATTTAATTGATTCTCACTCTCACAATTTTTCAGCAAGGGAATTAATGAACTTCCTATAAAAATGCGAAAGTACATAGATAACAATGGTTCATACTTTGGTTAATTAAATATATAACTTCATAAAAAAAATGCCTTACTTTATCCATATAAAACGCCAATTTCATATGTAAAGACCGAATACTTCTAAGTCTTGTATCACTTATTGGGATACATATCAATAAAAGGTTTATGGTAGTAGTAGTAGTAAATCTAGTAGTTTATGTATTTTAAATAATTGTATTATCTATCTATTAGTAATGAATTTTGGTGTTTAATTGGGGATTGACGTATCTTCATGGTGTAACTTAAAAAAAATATATAATGATAAATTTAGTTATTGACATGTGTTAAGAATGATTTTACTGTGAAGGGAGTGTCGCGCTGTATTTTTGACACGAATGTATATTTGATATGAAAAAAATGAAAATGTTGTTACATGACAATATGTTCTCCTTGTTTATAGGTGTCTCATTAAATACAAGTATTAGGATTTAAGAGCAAATCTTACAATTGTTGAGATATGGCAGTATTTTCTGTTTATTTATAGGTGTCTCATTAAATACAAGTGTTTATACTATCGTAGAGTAATAAAAAGGTGCTTACCTTCACTGCATGCGCAGAAGTGTAAGAGGTCAGTGATCATTTGACAGCCCAGCCCAGTCAAGGTCGTAATGGCACGTGTGAGCATGCGTTCATAGTGAAAAGAATATTTCTGGAGAATTAGTGATATGGGTACGTATAAAACTCACAGCCATTGGAAAAATCTATTTAGAAGTTTTAAATATCAATAGGATCTGTCCAGTATTTTTGCGTGAAGCGAACTTACATTCCGACAAGCAGACTTTAGAGAACAAGATTGTATTTATATTATCTCTTTTACGACTTTATTTTATGTGTATATTATTACTTTACTACAGCAAAAATATGTTTTTGTTTTAGTTGATCCTTCAAAATCTAATCTATAATCTAATCTTGGGAGAGCCATGCTTCGGCACGTATGGGCCGGCTCGACCGGAGTGATACCACTACCTCACAGAAAACCGGCAGTAAAGCTCATATAAGATTTGAAGTAGACTATTGTGCAACAAAAGAAACAAACAATCAAAGTAATGTACATTGGTTAGTTAAAGATATTAAAAGATTACAACAAATTACCAAACATTACATACGATATAATAAAAAATCGTACCATAAACGACTTCAGTGAAACTGATACTGACAAATAAATGCACTGTAAAGTAAAAATATTTCATACTCTGTGTGGTCTTCCACTCTTAGGGATGGTATTTTTCTTCAAATTTGAATGGAACCAAACGAGAAGTACCTATACCCTCCAAAATTGAAAAGATTTTTCGAAATTAGTTAATAAATCACAGAATTGTAACGAATTGAGAACCTTTTTTTTAAGTCGATTAAAATATAACTTTTAGTTTGAACATAACTCATCAGATATTTAGATTAACAGTCACCAAGGCTGTTGTAACTCAAGTTGCGGTGATCTTGTAAGATAATTTTACTACATTTTATCTGAGACATATTTGATAAGTTACATGATATCAGTATGATGTTTGTGATGCCCAAGAGTGTTAACTCCCGATTATCTGGAGTCTTGATTGTCGATATGTATAAATAACTAAGTCTAATAGATAAATAAATAAGATAAATGAAGAGACAAATGGTGGCATTTCATGAGTGGCCTACTAACATTTTGACTACAAGGTTCATTGGGCAACACCAGTTGATTCGGCCATTGACATAACCAGATGATATAATGCATACGGATTTTTAATGAACATTTGACGTCAACACAAGAGAACACAACACAATTACTTACAAACTAGCATTTTGGGAGTAGAACTAAGATATACATACATACACTCTCGTTCACATCCTCGAAGGGGAAGGTGGGGGCGTATCAAACAGCCACATTTTGCCATTATAATTTAGTCCTATTTACTTAATAGATCGCAAGCCTATTGCTGCCAATTTTTATTAGTCCATTGAAATGTTACATTTTTTAGGCCTTACCTTGCGTTTTTTAGAGGACGCAATTTTATTTTTTTGATGTGCAGGAGGGGTCAGTGTAAAGCTAAAACCAAGTTTGTGGGGTCGCCACCCTTGTCCCACGGCCGCCATCTTGAAAATAGGGGTTGAAATGGTGTTTACGATATACCTCTTAAACTATTTATCTGATAAAAAAAAATTGTTAACATTTTTGGTTGTAAATTGAATTCTCTACAACTTTGGTCCAGTTTTTTTTGTCGTAGAACTATAAATAAAAAAGTTATAAGCGAAAATGTTCAGAAATTCGAGAAAAAAAATTATATTTTTCGATATAACTTTTTTTTTTATCACTTTACGACAAAATGATATCAGACCATTTTTGGTTGTAGATGGTTTTTTAAGGAACAACTTTTATAAGCAACATTTTTTCATTAAGTCAATAGCTAAGGTTCTACAGCGCTCCGAAGTGAGTATTATTTTTCAGTACTTTTAACTATACATATATTATACGTGTGTACTAATAATGTGTCATCAGTAATTTTTTATTTTTTATTTGTTATTATATTTTTTTTAAATTATTTATTTTGCAATATTATTAATAATTAATTATTGACTCTTTTCCACTCTATTACAGAATTTTACAATTATTGATTTTTAAAATAATTTTAAATCTGATGGCCGTTACCGAGAATACTGTCCAGGTAGAAAATACCCAAGTGACCATGAGGGAATAAAAGAACATCTGCCTGCTGTTATTATTATTATTTCTAACCTTTCTTATTGTAAGAATAGCTGATAATATTGTGTTGAAGTTGCCGTTCAACTTTTATTTTTTAGTTGTGCTAAATATTTCTCTACGTGCGGATGTACTTTATTCTGTTTTTAATTGTGAAGACGATTTAATTACTGAACATTTTATAATTATTTATAGTTCTACGACAAAAAGATACTGGACTAAAGTTATAGAGAATTCAATTTGCAACAAAAAATGTTAATAATTTTTTTTTTCAGATAAATAGTTTAAGAGATATATCGTAAAAACCATTTCAACCCCTATTTTCAAGATGGCGGCCGTGGGACAAGGGTGGCGACCCCACAAACTTGGTTTTAGCTTTACACTGACCCCCCCTACACATCAAAAAAATAAAATTGCGTCCTCTAAAAAACGCAACCCCAAATGTAACTTTTCAATGGACTATATGGAGTTTACAAATGATTAAAAATTCAAATAAATAAGCATCAGTTTACTAAGCAACCGGCTACGAGTTTACAAAACGTTTTGCTATTTGAAACTTCCGTGTGACGCTAAGTAGAGGGCAAAACAATGTCAGCTTGTCGACATTACCATGAATGTATGCATGGTTTTTGTAGGATAAAAATACCTTTTAAACCTAACTGCTTTACTAGAAAACACTGACTAAACAAAAGTAAGACACACTTACAGATTTTTTTTTGAATTAGGAACATAATTTTGTCATGAATATTTAAAAAATAACATTATATATTCTTTATTTTTTTCAAAAAACATTAATGTGATATTTCCTAGAAGAGCTTATGATGGCTTACCTGTATCCAACTTCTTCAGCCGCAAAAATATAGTTTGAAGAAAAGGCAATATTGGAGGCATAAGCCAGACCAAGGAGCAAAGCTAATTGACAATGATAGGGACGAAACATACCAAATTTCGCCAAGACATCGTCTAAATTGTTCTTTTCTATCGTTGCAGTTGCAGTAACCATTTTACAATCTACGATGTGATTTTAATTCTTTATCGGGCGCTCAATTAGTGTTTAAGTCATGGGATTTTAATGGTTTTTAAAATTACATATACACCGGTTATTTTCCGTTTTAATCCAGAATTTTACAACTTCGAATTTTGATATCCCTGATTAGTTATTAATACTTTTTTTAACAAACTATTTACATGTAAAACATTACAATAAATTCACTAAAATTGTTTGTTTCACATTTTTGTACACTTCCAGATAGTTTCAAAACTATACAACTTAAGTTATTTGTCACAAGTGTACACTACAAGACCACAATAAAGAATGCAATTCTTGTTTTACAACAGTTCAGGCTACCTATAAAATATTACGAGCTGCCGCGTACTTGTAATCGCATTGGACAGTTTACAACCGCTGATAATCTTGCCTTTAGCATTTTGACAATTTCAAAGTATTTAGTACTAATGGATCGAGTTAGTCTCGTCGTTTTTTTTTTTTGAGAGCCAGCATCATTTGCCCACTTGGAAATTTACACTCTCAGTTTTATTGTTTTATATAATGGTTATATTTAAGAATTTGAAATGTTTCATTAAGGTTTGATAATAATGATAATAGTAGCAGTATCGTTCCGATAGTCACATCCGTCTATGTACAAGACCCTTGATCAACAAATAAAGAGGCTCCTATGCGACCGCTGGGTTATCTCCTCCCTCTTAATTAGGCAAATTTACTTCTCGATCCCCCCTGTAGAAGTTAATTTTCTTCGACACTGAACATACAGTGAGGGATTCCTGTTTCTGGCGATTTTGTTTTTTGTAAATGTAATTTAAATGTTTTTAAAACGAATAAAGACAATAATAATGACATAGCAACAAAGAATTGCAGATATATACTTGAAAAATATTAAAATTATTACTTCACGTACAATAAAATTTACATACAATACAAACTAGTCGGGCATCCCCAAAATACACCTGAGTAAAACCATTGTATTTAATGAACAATACAATTGGAACGCGCTAAATTTTGTACGAGGTATTAACGCAAACATACATAAACAAAAACACAAGGATTAACAAATTTATAAACCTCTTCATATAGCTTGTTGTACTTTTTACACGACTGCCCAAAAAATGAGTGTATTGTTTTCAGGGTTCATATATTATTATGTACGAGTATGTTTGTATGTGAGTTTCTTTATTCCATCATAACTTCTAAATGCCTGAACAGATTTAAATGTATGGGGTATCGTTAGAATCATTACATTATCCCAAGCGACATTGGGTGGCATTTTTTGAAAAAAAATTGAGTATGGTGACTGTATGGCGCGTATTTTGTTTTTATGCAGAGCAGTTGTTTTTCATTTTTTTTTAGTTAGTAACTTGTTTTGTTGAATGGTGGTTTTGGTGTTATTTTAAAGCTGTGCATTGAACTCATGCAAAACAAATATATTGCACCAAATGTTTTTTGCTGTACTGGGATAGTTAAAGGTACGGAGTATATTTATAAGGCTTTGGTGGCTTTATTAGAGCTATCGGATGCAGACGAAGGTGACTCATGGTGACGAAAGTGGCGATATACGACTTCGTAAATAGAGCCGCAATAGGAAGAGGAGAAGCAGCCACTATCTTTTATTGGTCAAAAATCATTGCGTAAAAACGTTAGACTTCGTGCCCCATGTACTTTGATACCTAAAGTTTAAAATACTCATACAGCATAAGAAAACTCAATACATTTTTTTTTTGTTTTATTTATAAGCTAACTCGATTTTTATAAACAATTCATTTTGTTTATTAATTTTCTTTTAATTCTTTGGACTCAAAACCAAGATTTTTTACCCCTAAATCTTTATCGACATCACTATTTTGTTTCAAAATTATACTAAAAGGTATTCTGTCTTTTGTTTCGCCAACTTCTTTAATCCCAATAGCTTCAGCTTCTTTTACTGTATCCGGTAACGAAATATCAGCAACATCAGACACTAAAAATGTCAATAATCCAGCTATTATTGATATAATACCGAATATAAAAGACGGTAGACCTTCCCAGTAGACAGTCTGGAATAAAAGAAAATAAAGTGACCTTTGCTTATTTAAAAGGGTTAATATGTATATCAACGATATTAGTTTAATCCATTACCCTAGCTTCAAATAGTGTTAAGAGTTTAATGATATTGCCATTTTATTGTTTCTAAATTTGAAATGCGTTTATAGTATTAAAAAACTTGATCGATGAGGTATGATAGAATGCAGGTAGAAATAAACCGCTTACCAAAAGTGGAGCTTGTGGTGCAACAATGGATCCGATCCTACCAAGAGAAGAGCAAAGAGCGTGCATTGAGTTCCTCGTGTAAGTAGGGAACAACTCTGATGTATATATGTATGTTATGGTGAAGCATAAAGAGGCCATTAACTTTCCAGCCATAAACATCATAATTGAAAGCCAGGTTAAATCTGAAACAAATTAATAATGTAGTCAATATGGAGGGACCTAACGATAAATTTAAAACATAACTATATTCAAAATAAGTAAGAATAGTTTATTTTATATGTTCATCACATTTTTTGGGTATTTTTAAGGGCTTGTTCTCAGTTTAGGTTATAGTTAACTAAGTTCTAAAGATTTTTAAATTGATTATTAAATTACTGTTGGTCTAGTGGTCAATGATCCTGACTGTAAAGCCAGACGTTGTCGGTTCGATTCCTACTGAGGATCAATAATTGTGTAATTTATCTATAATATATATGTATTTAGTAATATTTAAGCATTTTTATCAGCAGTCTGATCACTATAGTACAGGTTCTGCTTAGCTACACTACCATAATTATTCATTTTGAAAACATGGAGAACGAAATTATTTATCTTCATAATTACTGCATTAAAATCTTTGGAGCCTCTAGGAACAAATTAATGTAAGAAATTTTGGCTAAGAAACGGACATTTATAAGTTTTGCAGTGTTCTATCAGGTAGATGTATTTCTACTACGCTCTGCTTATTGTAATTTCCTGGACAAACACAGTAGGATTTTCATATGATCAATTTAATTAACCTGTGCATAGAGAGTACATATCATATAGCCTATACTTACTTGAAGGCAGAAAAGGTTGTCCTACACAAAATACTCCAGAAACCAAAAATGATGCAATCAAAGGATATTTCCTCCTGTACTTCATAAGTATATACATTGCTATGAAGTTTCCTGGGACTTCAGTTATAGCTATTAAAGCGTAGTTCGCGTATTTATCTCCTTGGAGAGACACTGATGTGATGGACATACCGTAGTTTACAAACGTAGATGTCGTCCACCATACAACACATATCAAAAATCTCTGAATTAAAGTTGAAGAACTAAATGTGCTCTTCAATACAGCTGAAAACATAATGCTCTCCTCTTTGTCAGTTTCACAAGCGAGATTATCAAGAACTTTTTCTTCAAGTTTTACTATGTTCTTCTTCGCTATCTTCTTTATAACTTTCACCGCTTCTGATTTCCTTCCTTTTATTAACAACCATCTTGGGCTTTCATCTACCAGAAATATGTAAAAGAAGAATAGTAATGCCGGTGAATACAGTATTCTCAAGAAGTTGCGCCAATCAGGAACTAACCAAGCTATTAATGCTTTGTATACAGCACCTACGCAGTATCCTATACCAGTTATCATATAGTAAGGGACTCGTTTTTTATTGCTTACTATTTCAACATCTGTAAAAACAAATGAAATATTAGATTCCAATAAGTTTAAGCAGTTAAACAACATTATTTATTTTCTAGCGCCAATTCATATTTTTTAGGGCTCTCAAATTGACAAATTCACAAAGTAATCCATTTTTATTAACTCCAGACGCTAAAAGGTAAGGGGTGTTATAAGTTTTACGTGTGTATCCTGTGTGTCTGTCAGTTGCAAAGCTCCTAAACTGATGAAACGATTTTAATATGGTTTTTGTTTGTTTTAATGGTGACTTGAACGAGTGTTCTTAACTATAATTCAAGAAATTCTGTTCAGCCGTTCGAAGAACATCAGCTCTTTTCTGATCTTGGAAGGAATTTTCGAGTCGGAGGTATTTTAAATTTGTATTTGTTAAGTTAAGGATAAATTATTTATGTTTCAAGTAGTCCACACTGATAAACGATAAAAGAACAAAAAGTATGTCCCAACTTAGAACAAGTATAGTGAATTGTACACCATGGTAATCGAATGCACTTGATTCATTGGTAGTTTCCGAACTTACTTAGGCTAGCGCACAATTCCTGCAGTCAAGTGTGTAATTTTTAAACCATCAAGCCATGTGTTCATTAACCTCACAAGTCACAAGTATCAAGTCAAATCATGATAAGTCAACTAGATCAATAACTAAAAGTAGAAGTTTTAAATAATTATTTTCAAAGTGTTTTATTGTTTAAAACTTACTCAAAATGTAAACAGGGGAGCAAATATCTCCAAAGGCAGATTCAAGAAACTCTAGCACTATGTACATCCAATACGAAGTGACAAAACTCCTGGCTACACCTAGCACACCGCCTAGCACTCCTGTTATTACAATCATCGACTTTCTGCCAACCCTAAGAGAAGAGAAGATTAAATGAATAAATGTCGCTACTGATCGTTTATCGATTCTTAATTATATATATGTATATATGTATTAGTAAAAACTCCTAACCAGTCAAAAGTATTGACCGCAAGCTGTCGACTAAATATATAGATACGGTACAAAATTATGAGGCAATGGAACTGGTAGAGACTTCATTTTTAAGTGTCAAAAAGATGTATATGAGCTATTTGTAACTTACAATCCACAGATAGCAACATTTTAAAAACTTAAAGATCCTCACTATGTTATCTTGATATATTATGTTATATGTGCATACGAGGGAGTTCTCTCTGTAAAGACAAACTTCTCTAAATTTGTGCCAATAAGTAGCCAACGTCGAAGTGATAAGCTGCACAGCTCTTTTTCATAAAAGTATTTCTGCAATGGCTCCCAAAATATACAATAAATGGCCAAAGATGTTAAGAAATGCAGAGAGTCTAAGTCTATCCAAAAAAACAAGTATTTGATTACTTAGTTGATAAGACTTTAGTACTCAGTGGAAGAGTATCAAAATGATAATAGCTAACAAACGCGTTTGATTAGATTGTACCTAATCTATACCTATAATAAAACTGGATCAGGCCCAATTATGTACATTGAAGCTATTTGAAAAATTGCGAGCGGCACGATGGACCTACGACTTAAAGAAGGTGGCTGGCAGTGGATGGATGCCCACGACCGGAATAGTTGGCGCAGTGGACGGCGATAGACAGTGGATGGGCTCATAGTTTCTAGGAAGTGGCCCTGACTGACTGACTACAGCGAGAGTCTACTAATTGGTCGCACGAATCGAGGCGTTACGTGGTCATGTTGTTTCATCGCGATCATCTGCGAGGAGAGCATCTCGCGCAAGGAGCTAGCCGGACCAAAGACTTCTTTAATGAAAGCAGAAAAAACCAATGAATATTATAAAACATAACATTAGAAAAAATAACTAGGTATATTCATTTCTCTAAGTTAAAACTTTTATAGTTTTAACTTAAGAAGAAGAGAATTAAGACTTAAGACTAGGCAGAAAATACACATTACACAGATAGATTTACAATTTTTAGTCTGTTTTGATATTATGGGCACATAGGACACAAAGAATTGTTGCAGCCTTATAATCCCAGACTGATATCCTTCATCGACTATAGTTTAATATGTTTATAAACTTATTTTAAAAATAAATACGTTCCAACCTTAATACTTACTTGTCAGACAGCGGGCCAACAAATAAAAGACCGACCATATAAGCGAGACTGTGTACTGTCCCCACCAACGTTCTCTTCCAATCTTGACATGCTAACTGGAACTATTAAAACGGTTCATCAGCTATGCTGCAGTCTAAACTCTTAACCAGTTACTTGTAACTAACAAAATCAGTCAAAAGTAATTTTGACCGCAGACTCACAATAAGTCGACGTACGTACGTTTGACTGAAATTAGATTCAAAATGATTAAGTTAGGTAAGATTATTTGCAGTCGAAATAACTATTATCCAAAGATTTTCAGACAAACTACTTTTGACCAACCTTTTCAGTCAAAACTTTTGTCTGCTTTTTTTCAGTAATAAGTACTTTTGACCGATTAAGAGTTTTCATTCTAACAGGTATTTTTTTTATCTCCAGTTACATAGAATTTTAAAATCTGAATTTCGATTAAGATACACATTGTTTAATCGTAGAAGCACGTGCGGTCTATTTTAAAAAAAAATTGGTTGTCTGTAAAGTCGGTTTACGAACGATAATTTTACTTGATAACGTCATAAGAAAACAGTGGAAGAGAGATAGATGCGTCACAAGCCGAACGCTTAGGCTGATCGTGCCTCTCTATCGCTTGTTCCGCGCCCTCGCTTGCACGCTCGGCTCAGGTGGAACGTGATTTATAAGACGTTATCACTTCAAAAATTTGTTTTCGTTACTTCTGAGTAGATTAAAGCCATTTTATCATCATAATTTCGCTATATTATTTGAAACCATTTCTGTTGTAACGAATCTCTATGCCACCAGGACAAAAATGCAATCAAATGACATAAGTAGACCTCCAACTTCTGAATAGCCATTTGTACATACATACACTCGTGCCTGTATCTCCGGAGGGGTAGGCAGAGGCGTATTAAACACCCACATTTATACTCAAATATAATTTGATCCCTCTCACGTAAAAGGCCATCCATAAATTACGTCACACGGATTTTTTGACCACCTTGGGACTTTGGATTTTGGCATGTGACGTCACGAAGCTTTTGACCGCCACCCCTTGTCACGCAATGTCATACTTTGTTGACCTCCCCCTAACGTGTGACGTAATTTATGGATGGCCCCTAATAAGGGCTATTGCCCTCAAAGGGGCACGTTTAAAAGGGAATTAAAGAAAGGAAAACGGAAAGTTTATTGAAAGGGAAGGGAGGTAAGAAGGGAAAGCAATGGAAGAATAGGGGTATTGCTTATATGGTTAGATTGGCGAGTGTAAGCAGTAGCTCGAGAAGGTCAGGATAGCTGTTGCCGGGCACTCCGAGCCCTCTAACATTCTATTTGTACCTAAATCGCACAAACAGTATCTTCCATGTGGAGAGACAACTCTTAACGCAGTAGCAATTGCCAAAACGGGCATTCAAATGGTTACACTGTCAATAAAGGCAGCGTTGCTTCTCTTTATGATCTCTAAATGAACCTGTTAATCTATTTTCTATACTGAGACAGAACTGATTGTGGTTAAACACCTACCGCTTATTTCAATAGGTGATAGAAGGATGGCATGGCAAAATAAGAAGTGATGATGTAATATAAATTGAAAGTGATTTAATATCTAAAGGTGATATGAGATGCAGATAGTGGCAAAAGCTGAGATCAGACTTGTTATATAAAAATATTTAAACTTTTTATAACTTAAAAAAAGATTAATAATGATTTGGGACGCCTCACACACGGCCGTCTGATCCCGAACTAGGCAGGGCCTATACTATGGTAACGAGACTGCTGATAACATTACTTATATTACTGAATACATACATTTTTTTTTAAAAGGCATCTCCTGCATTAGGAATATTCCTGTATCGTGGGAGGCTTCACAAAAATTTAAACAACGGACATAAAGAACACCCAGACTCATGACAACTATTTGTGGATCACATAAATTATTGTCCCGTTTGGGATTTGAACCCACAACACATATAGATAAGTTATTATTATATACCAGCATGCAACTAACAATGGTAGTAGTATATTTTATATATTCTTCTATTTACAGTAAGTATGCTCGTTTGGGCTTTTATTTTCGTATTAATATTCTAAGATTGTGCTCTCTATATATGCATGGCATGCCCAGTATTGAAAACTGGCTTCCTTCCTAACTATGGCCTTGTTGGTGCGAAACCATATAGACTGGTTTGTACCAAAGTGAGATTAACCTTACAGTGCCCTTGGTTGACGGCCATGCATTGGTCATAACGGTTTTACAATGTACAGTCACGTGCATTGATATCTAAACGTTGACGTATTTGCAAATATATATTAATATTTGATATTTCAAAAATAAGTATCTCATGTTGTATTCAAAATTATATAATTTTCAAACTGGGTCAAAATTAGATATACTTTTTCTTCATAGTAAGGTAAACAAAACACTAATACTAAATACTTCATTCCTAAAGTTATATTTATGTATATGTGACAATTTCTTTAACATATATACAAAGCAATTTCAGAACAATGTACACACATTATTTTTGATTGTTAATTAATAAACGAGCAATTAAATGTAAGGTGTGCATGGGCAGAATTTTAAAGAAATGTTTACTCAAAAAAACGTACGTCACAATTTTGTAACGTGTACATTTTTGGCAAAAATATAAACCTACACAAATAGATTTCAGACATTTGCACACACTTTCACATGCAAAATTATGAAGCCATTAAGAACTACAATGTAATATAATTTTCCGAAAATGTAAACAATAGAATTTCCTTATAATGTAAACAATTGTGACTGTGATTTTTTATCATTATATATATACACTTTTAAAACTGTACTGTACTATTCTGACTAATGTGTATCAATTTCAATAAACATGTATATAATGCAGTTTGCAATATAATGTAAACATTCATTTTTGTGTTTTTAATAATGTTAGGGCGCGGCGGCGGGCGGTAGCGTGGACTGTATTTATTCGGTTGTGCTTTTCCTATCTACCCTCAAACAATGTGTTTGGAGTTACTAGCAAGTTTGAGCAGTGCTAACGTCGTTTTTGGCTGTCCATCTGTTGCTGGATAATTCCGCGGTTCAAAATTCACGGTGAGCCAAGCCACTGAGTTTGATTTGTTGCCGTGGCGTAAAAGTGCAGACCTTAACCGCATAGAGAATCTTTGGGGTTAAATGGTGCAGCAGTGGGACAGCAACCGAGCGAGGATACGTGAAGCTCTAATTAATCATGTTTATGAAATATGGGATGGTTTTAGAGGCAGTAATTTAACTGTTTATGTTTATGTTATGTAACTTTTAAACTTTCGCGTTCCATGATATAATTATGTATTTACACGGAAGTTAACACGGAATTTCGATTTTAATTTTTATTAATTTAAATTAGATTGCAAGATGTCATAGATTCTTACGGTGGTTTTACAAGACTTTAAGTTCTCCAATATTTCTAATAATTAGCAGACCTAATATAATGAAAATAATTAAAATCAAAATGCCCAAGATTAGATTCCATGTTCAAAATACTTAAATTCAAAATATTAGTAGGGCCTATGCAACCCACTTTTTATTATGGGAACCGTGATAAAAAATAACCTGTTACCAAAAATGTTTAATATTCAACTAAAAGTTTGTAAATTAATATGTATATATTTACTTACTTTTCTGATTTTACAACCCAGTTTTTACAGGGACAGACATTGGGACACTGATAAAAAATTAACTGTTCCCAAAAATGTTTAATTTTCAACCAAGTTTGTAAATTTATTTATTGAATTCATTAACAGTTTATTACAATTATGTCTGAATGTAACAATTTATAATAGTGAAAACGAAAAAAAGATACAAATAATTCCTAAAACATTTTACAATAAAATAATATAATAGGAGATAAAAACATTTTAGAACTTACATACATAACATTCACATTCATTTTAATAATTTAATAATGTCCAATGTCAATAATACTGTTAAACAATACAAATTAAATTATAAAATAGGTACTTAATGTCAGTTAGAATTGTTATTTCATAACTCATAAGAAATAAAAGATCATATAATGATTAAATTATGTCCATATCATGTCAATGCGATTTTAATGTCAGTTACAAGATTTACTTACTTTTCTGATCGTTTCCCATAGTAATATAGTCGGTTTAATTTACATAAATTACTCTTAGCATTGTTTTTGTGCAAATAATAATAAAAGTAAAATTATATGTTTGGTAAATAGATGATTGTCTGGTATGAATATTTTTATTTATTCACATAAATAAAAATGTCAAAAAATTACGTTACGTCAGTAAAATACGTTGTTCGGTATTTCGAACTTATCGATTTAAACTGGTGCATTATATCTTGATTAAACGTTATAAAAATGACACATTTTGATTCTACAAAATCTTTTATTATATACAATTATATTCAATCTCTCAGAAGCTGTATATTTTTTATTAATTAATAATCAAAAATAATGTGTTTAAAGTTAAAGAAATTGTCACATATGTAGTCATAAAGATAACTTTTGAGTGTGTAGTATTCACCAACAGTGTTTTACTTTACCATGAAGAAAAAGTATACCTAACTTTGACCTTGTTTGAAAATTATATAATTTTGAATACAACATGAGATACTTATTTTTGAAATATCAAATATTAACATTTATTTGCAAAATGTCAACGTTTACATTTCAACGCACGTGAATGTACCCGCCGTATTCTAACCTCGCCACTTAATAAAATTGAACTGTCCTAACTGCTATGTGCAGTAGCTGGAACGATTACTAACCGCTTCACTGTATAGTATTGGGAACTAGAACGCTGGATTATTTAAATACAAAACGGCATTTTGTTAAATTGTGTGAGTTTTATTGTTAAATAAATAAAAAAAAAATTGTTTTGAGTATTTTTTGTCTCCTGCTACACAGGTGTAGTCTATACATTGCTTAGTGAGGTAGTTGTTTCAGGAAAAGAAGGATACATGACAACCCTCTTACATCTAATATTCTTTCTTTAAAGTGTGGAGGTCAATTATTTTATAATTGAATTGACGGCTTCCAGAGTTTTACAAATTTTCATATTTTTTGCAGAAACTTCGTATTCGACAGATGTTTAAATATATTGAAGTTTCGGTTTTCTGTACACTTAAGTATTGCACCAAATTTCGTATCGCTACATAATTATGCTGATAAGGTACACAAATTTAAGCAGTTTTTAAACTTACTTTTAGCTTTTAACGCTTTTTCATCAACTAGATAGATAAATTAATTGACAAGTGACGTATTTTGTATAGTGTCGGAGTAAATGGGAATATAATTACTAAAAGTACTAACCTCAGCAACAAAACTATCAGGTTTATCGTAAATCCATTTTGAGCACGTTGTTGAGTTGATCGCTCCACAAGCGTTGTTAACGAAAGTTTCATCTGCACATCTGTAAAAAAGCATTTTATTAAAATTTCAGATTCGTTTTGGAATCAGCATTGCAGCATATTTATCTTTTGGAAAAACATGTATAACTATTTAATAACTTCAATAGCAAAAGACATCGCCTAAAGTTACTTGCAAAATTATATTTTGCAAAAATAAGTGCGATTTAAAAGTAAAATAAAATGTTTCTGAAAAACGTTGGTTATTACTCCCTTTTGATATATTACTGACAAATCGTTAAGTTAGATATAATATAAGCTAAATAGTTTATTGTAAGCTACGACATGTAATCATTTTATTTTACTTGAATGCCTGATAGGTACGTATGGCATATGACGATGCCAAATCTACTATTTTTATACACCACTAGCTACCCTGCCACACGTTGGACCAAACTGCACACATTGCGCAAATTTCACTAAAATCGGTTCATTAGTTTAGGAGGTAATCAGTTACGACTGGCTTTTTGGTCCAGTGGTTAGTGACCATGACTGCTGAGCCAGAGATCGTGGGTTTGATTCCCACACAGGACAAATAATTGTGTGATGAGCATGATCATTTGTTCTGTGTCTGGGTGCAATTTATCTATACTATGTATGTATTTAGTAATAATAGTAATATATAAGTATGTTTATCAGCAGTATGGTTACCATAGTACAGGCTCTGCCTAGTTTGGGATCAGACGGCCGTGTGTGAGATGTGTGAAGTTATTATAATGACCTTGAATTGAAAAAATTGTGTCCACACGACTCGATTCGATGTCGATGATGTAAATCTAGTCAAATTGTGACTGAAATTGTGCCGTGTGAAATTGTGCTGTTTAAAAACATTATCGTATTCAGGGGGTGAAATTTCAAATACTGTTTGTATTAAAACGTCTCATTGGTTCCAGTTAAACCACTTCTTTGCGTTACCACATTTGTAACGACAACATCCCGAGTGTTTTACTTTAACAACTAAGGGACATAACCGACATTGTAATTAAGATAACATTATTATCAAGTCGGAAGTTGATTGTAACGTTCCTGTATTCTGTAATCGGTTTTTATTAATAGTTAAAAGATTTAATAATACTGAAGGTATCTTTTTGTTTTTAACTCTGACTTTAAAATGGAATACACACGATACAATTTTACTACTTTTGCGTCACACGTAAGGACTAAATCGCCAACTTTCATTTCATATTATTTTCTGTGCCAGACGGACGTAGGTAAGAAAGGTACCCTACGTAATATTTTTTGTTTTTGAAGAAATGCTACCTCTATTGATCTTCTAATAATATAAATCATCTCATAAAATAAATCATCTCATAAAATATAACCACCGAATAAATAATGCGTAAATGTGTTTTAAAAAACAATCATAACACATCCGCTCAATATGTCGCCTGCAGGCAGACTAAATGATGAAATTGGCCGATTAGCGTACACACGAGCCGATTTGATGAGACGCGATAAAGTCAGGCGGTCCTGACCGCCCAATAGCCTTGAAATCGACGATTTGATTCACATGAAAAGATTCGATTGAAAATCTAGTCAAATTGTGCGTGAAATCGTTCCGTGTGTACGGTTTAACATTATATCATCATCCTCTTATTATTGTAAGCGAAGCGACTGCCATAAGACCTCCACAACCCAAGTACAAGGCGATACCGAAGTTCTGCAGTTAGACCAGGTTGTCGGACTTTTTAGGGCTCCAACTATCCGTAACAAATGCCATAGATGTTTGTATGGTAACCGGGACCGACGGCTTAACGTGATCTCCGACTATAACATTTTAACATTGATGATATTAGAGGGCTCCTGGCGATGTGACCCTGAACTGCTCGACCTATTGCGTACAGTCTTCATTCGTTCCATCCATCCGTATAAGCAAAATCCTTTCCCTTCCCTTCTAACCTACATTTCCCTTTATATATACTCACAATTTTCCCATTTATAATTCCCAAATTGTCCGATTGACGGCAGTAGGTCTACCCTGTACTACGTAAGTAATTACCAAATTATAGTTGACAAAATCTGGTTGTTTTATAAGCCTTTGCCTACCTCTTCGGGGTACAGGCCTGAATGTATGTTGTTTAACATTGGTGATACTTTTAATAGCCTAATAATTTACCTTTATTTATGTCGGCTTTACCTTCAGGTTATAATTATCAAGTCATAAAGTATCTTTTAATGTGCAGAAAATTTAAGTAAATATATAAATAGCTGCATTAACCCATTGTCCTTGGTGAGCGGCAAACGTGACAACACAACGCGAAGGAGGCGTTTTAAAGCATATGGATACTGAATTGGTACGGCATTGGACGAAAACGACTATCTTTCTATGATGACTATGACACTCTCCAAATTTATTTCGCTCTAAATAAATGATATTTTTTTTTTAATACACTTGCAGATTCATTGATCTGATACGTGCATATCACTGAACTTGTGTTTAAGTTTGTTTTTTTTAAGTGTTCATCAAGACTATTTTTAAAACTGTGCACCGATTGTGCACTAATCACAGTTTCTGGTAAACTGTTCCACATGGTCAACACCCTAATTAGCATAAAGTGTATTTTAGGATTCCTAGCAGACGGAGACCTGGTCTTCTTAAGTAGGTAAATTTTACACAACCACACGAAAAAATATAAGAAGAAGGCTGTCTATTAAACTGACGATGGAAGTAATGATAGTTTTGTATAGCACGTCAGTTAGACCATCACGATCGTCACCTATTGAAAGTAATTAAAAAAATTATCTGTTCTTTTGAGTTTTCTCTTTATTTTTTCTTTTAAACTATGTAGTAAAGCGAACAAAACAAAAATTATTCAAATCCGTCCAGTCATATTTGAGTTTTAGCGAGCCTAACGAACAGCAATTCATTTTTACATATAAGAAGATGTTCAATTACTTAGCAGATCCAATGTATTTGAAGGCTTTCATGTCGTAAAATACATCGCCTATAATATATTCATATTTATACGCTGTAAGTTCTCCGGTTGTAATTGGTATTATACATCTCGCTTTGTGTGGATGTCACAGTTTAATCTTCTTATCATATGGAAACCCCAACGGGTCATTATCTCACCGGGGCTACTGGTGAAGTGGTAAGTCGAAATAAAAGCGACTAGAACCACACGGTGTACTGTCACAAGTGGATTTATTGCAGAGGACCCAGATATATCCTAAAAAGGAAGCCTCCGAGAAGCCCTGCAGTCCTTGGCCGGGTGAAAGCAAGCGACAACACCATGGAGTACGGGGAGCCTTACCCCCCATAATAGCCACAGTTTAACGGATAGGGTAAGTTAATGTTGTCGTAAAGTTATATACCTAATAACCTTCGTTAAATAACAGTCTTTCTAATGTTAAATAAAATTTACAAATCAAACTGCTTGATGGTGAGATCGCTTTAGTACTTATTATTCTTAAAGTCTTCCATTAAAGAAAATGCTGTAACAGGTAAACATTATGGCCATTCAATTTACTTTTGCATGAATGAATTTGCTTTTTATACCATTACTAGCAACCCACCCCGGCTTCGCACGGGTAGCAGAGACATCTTCAACAACTATTAATCATCACTCTGTCTATTAGTGAAAACCGTGAAAACATATATATATATGTATATATATATATATATATATATATATATATATATAAAGAAAGGTTAAAGGCTATGTAAGCAAAGACTGAGCGGTGGAGCAGTGATCATAAACGTAGGTGAAACTGCGAGGACTGGCCAATTTATCAATACAATTTAATTTTTCAAATAACAACTGTACATAAAATATTCAAATTAGATTTAAGGTGTTTAAGAGTTATTTAAAACATATAAAGTCTATTTTTTAAGCTGTACTTTTCTTCACTCATATGAAACCGATTAGATAGAGCACGATAATAAAGGAATCTAAATCGTTTGCTTTTTCCGGCTTGTACATGTACTATAAAATATTATAGTATATATCCGTGATTATAGTCCATAATTACGGATTACAAAAGGATAGCTGTGTTCCTGTTAATTTAAGGAGTTCAATCACGTTGTTTTACAACAGAAACGAGTCTCTGCCGGGCTTTATTGCACAATTTTAGTTGATTTACATTTCAAATAGTTATTAGTGGTAAGACAACTTGAGTACTTACAATTAATATACTAAATATTATACTAACACTAAATTAATCTATAATAATATTATAAAACTGAAGTTTGTTTTTGTTTTTATCACGCGCTAATCTCAGGAACTACTGGTTCAAATTGAAAAATTCTTTTAGTGTTGAATAGCCCATTTATTGAGGAAGGCTATATGCTATATAACATCACGATACGGCCTATATTAGCGGAGCAGTGACCATAAATGCTCAGAAACTGCGGGGAAGGCTGTGGGTACGTGCTTATTCATACACTCAAAGAGTTACAACAAAATCAAACTAACAGTGGATAATCTGATGAAAAACTGTCGTGAGTGTTATTCATATACATTAAGGATATACGGTTTTACTCACGTGTCTATTTCAGGAATGCCCGACCAGTTTCGGACCCAATGGGGGGACCTTTATCAAGGGGGGAGTGACCTTCCGCGTCAGGCGTTTCAACACTGATGTCCCCGTATATCTTTAATAAATATGGATTCTCTGATACAGTTTTGTTTTGATTAATGAGTATATATACGCCTATATCTCCATCAATCTCAGCTAAAACGCGTATGTTAAATAATCCATTCATCTGATCATTTTAATTGGTAATATTGTTCGTTCACATAACCAGCTATGGGCTCGACTTTATTGTAAACACTCTAAATCAAAAGACAAAGACTTCAGTATATACTTATTTTTTTTATTAATGTAATCCAGGTAGTAGTCCATCTTCGATGTATACCAAACTGTCATAAATTTAGTGGTCCAGAACATTCTCTGAAATGTGCTCTCAAATTTGATTCATCTTGTGAACGCGCGGCCACAAAAAGAAAATATTTAAGGCTGTAACTTCATCAGCCTATAACCCTTCGGTAGCGTACCCATGCCAATTATCAATAACTACTCATACTGAATCGTTTCACCAGCCACTGTATGATAGTTTCGCCGAATGTTTTCGACCATCTGCCCACATGCATAGCGCTTGACATAATCGTAAAAATACTTACAGGTACAGAAATGCACCTACACCCAACACTGTAACAAGGATTAATCCTTTCCTTCTCTGATAACCTCGGTAAGTTATTATTAAAATAGGTGTAATGGAAGGTGTACCGAAAACGAGTTCGGAAAATTCCACATGTTTTTTTTTTAAATTAAATTTGTTTGCAAAAATGGTAACATAATGAAAAAATAGACTATTTTACTGAAAAATATCAATAAATACCACATAATGTCAAAACAAAAAATCAACAAAACAATATTCAAATATAGTGAACGTAACAGGTTGCCCTTGCGCACTTGATTGGCACAAGCACACGCGCGTCCGACGATGCCTCGGTAAGGCTGCATTGTATTTTTAAGATAAACTGACTTTGATATCATGATAAGTATCCACAGAAAGGAGTTTATACTCCTATAAGTTTTTCGTTATGCGCCATACTTTACAACATGTCCAATTCATTTTCATTTAATACGGAGTGAACCCATTAGCTTTGTTGCATTTATGAAACCAGTTTATAATTATTGGCCCCATAAATAAACAATAATGGACAAACACTTTTGGCGTTCTTAGGGTCGTATTATTCGTCAACTGAAAGAGATCATTGTAGGAGATTTCTCGCAGTCAGTAACTGCGTCTATGTAGATCACTATGTATGCGTATCGCATATATAACATAAAGAATGAGAATAAGAATGTAAACATGTTATTATTACTTACACATAAGTGTACTGTAATTGGGTATAAAAACATGAAGGTAGTATAGAAGCATATCAAAGTACAAATGCTATAATGTTAACAAAGGTAATTGAATGAATCAAAATATTGACAACTGAGATTCTTTAGAGTCCAATGAATTGCCTCTGCTTTGCTGTACATATATATTTTAGGAAGAGCTGGGCAAAACACTTGTTTTGCTTTCAATGAAACACAAATGACTGAGTATATTTTCGCCTGTATTTAAAGCATGAAATACAAAACATTTTCAAGTCTTGTATTTCAAAATACAAAACACAGTATTTTAACAACTTGTATTTTAAAATCTGTGGTCTTCATTTACTTTACTGTCTCTCAGTGTAACTCCTACTAGTTTTACCTCAATTGCTCTTTAGGCGACCTAAAGTTTGTGGAGGATCTCAATGGTAAAGAACCAGGTCTCAGCCCTATAAGTGAGCACCGGTAAGACACACTGGTCATGAAGCTGCTGAATGCGAGCTTTTTGTTCGGCGTTGATTTGCATGTTGAACACGAATTCGAGTTTGGAGTAAGCTCAAATTCGTTAGCCTGGTTGACTTCTTGACCAAGATACACATACTTGTTTACTTTCTCTGTAATCGTGCGGTCTACGCTGAAATTGTTTAAACAGGGAAATGTTCAGGCTCGCTAGCACTATGTTTAATTAGGACTATTGAAAATAATAGATTATTTTTATGTGATTATGTTGCCATGCGATGGCCAAGTTATTCTATTTATTAAATATTGACTCTCTCACAACTTTTTGCGGTAGAATCACGTTGCGATTTGCGAGACTTGTTATATGTTATGTTTTTAATGGGATTTCATTTATCAATAATCAAAGAATCAGGAAGTTCAAAAACTAAAACCCCACTACGGATATAAACATACTTATAAACATGTCATTGTAATTCAAATACTGCCCACCCAGCCCTGGTTTTAGGTCAGATACCGTACCTAAACAAAGCACTTAGATTGCACATAAAAGATTGTAGGAATAGGTGGAATCATTCTTTCAGACCCTAAGGGATAATTATTGTCATTTTAAAACATAATATCAATTTCAATGATTTTCTTTTAAATACGGATATTTTCGGACAAATCAGGACATTCCATTAATATCCTTAGTATTAAATACCTACAGCTTCACTCATGTCCGTTCTCGCTCTTACGAGACATTAGTTTTATCAGTCAATTTTAGAGTACAATTTGACAGTTTAAAATAAAATGTATGATGTTATGAAGAATCACAAATTTTCCTAAAATTGTTAGAAAATTTACGACACTCACGGTTTCTCACTCTCCAACCCTAAAATATGACCCATCTTTTTTGTTACACCCTGTTTATATTATATTCAAACACATATACACATTTCTGCCTAATAATAGCTAAATCAAGCATAATTGACCTATGTGGGGATTGCACCCACAAAACTCTGCGCAGTGTCAATTGGCGTGGTAACTACTTTAACCGTTGCACCATCCGTCCTATTAAAGGAGTTGAGAAATGAACTCAGATCAAAAATTAAGTCTAATATAGGAGATATTACGAAAGTATTTGGTGTTCAATCATCAACAATAAAGGGTTATGTTGTGTGTATGTGTTATCCACAAATTCTAAATATTATGTAGTCTACAGAGTAGGATAAAAACAAAAACTTACCTATATCTAACTTCTTCAACAGCAAAGATATAGTTTGATGAGAAGGCAGTATTGGAAGCATAAGCCAAACCAAGGATTATCATCAGTTGTAGATGGTATGGACTAAACATACCAAATTTTCCCAGGACATCGTCTAAATCGGTCTTTTGTTTTTCTTCATAAGCCATGTTACAATATTACAGATTAAACCTGTACCCACATTGCCTTTTTTAGTGGCCGTTTATTACTTACTTTTTTATTTTTTGCTCTTTGATAATGTTCTAACTTTAAAAGATGCTTTTAGTTCTTTTTATTGAAAAAGTCGTTTGTTTTTGTATTTCGATTTTTAAACACATCCACGTTAAGTATACCTGTATGTGTTTTAATAAATTTTTCTTCTTAATTTTTTACGGATTTTTATTTCTTTTTTAAACACTTAATTTGTAGCTATGTATTAGCTAAAATATTTCACAGGTTGAACTAAAAACTTTTTGTTGTCACTATTTTATACGCACACATACAGTATCCTAAATTAATAAGTAACAAAACGTATCACAAGTCTTCACTCCAAGACCACAATAATGAATGTAAATTTTATTTTACAGCATAAGGTTTAGAGATCGGCCAACGTATAAATGCATTGTACTGATTGTTAGTAACGACTCCTATCCACGGTGCGACTGTGATCGCACCGTACATACGTTGTTGTATATATTAGTGTGTAATGTTCGCAGATATTAGTGATGTTTTGGCATTGAGGAATACTGTGGTCGACCACTTCTGAGTTCCATTAGAAATTGTAAATAGGATTCGATTAATTGTTTCAAAAATAAAAATAAAATGTCAGTCTTCGTTCGCGTGGAAATTTTGATGTGTATCTATGCGTGTATCCCACGGGAACCGTATTTTTTCCAGGATAAAAAGTTGCCTATGTGCTATTCCAGACTACAGACAGATAGACAGAAAATATATCACTGTGCCCAATTTCATCCAGATTCGTTCAGCCGTTTTCTGGCGTGATGGAGTGAAATACATCCATTCAAACTTTCGCATTTATAGTAGTAAGATGGGGTTTGTATTTATGTAGACTATCAGTAATAATATAAATAGTGTTCGTAAGTAATGAAATTTGAGCAGAAATGGTTAAAAACACTAAAATTAATAAAAAATACTCTCAAACTTGTAGGTACTTTTAAAGCGCAAGAAAGATAAAAAAACCAAATTTATTTATTTTCTAACTTCTATTAAATATTTTCAATAATGCCTTCTCAACAATATGAAAAACGATATCCGGTTGTACAAATTTCAAAATGACAGTTTTGCTCAAGTTTTGTGAAGATTAATGATACATTACAAATCGTAACGTGCATAGAACAAAGGTTTTTATGATAGGTACCCAACACGACTTCGCTTAGAGTTATGAACGCCTTTACTTATGCGAGTTTTGCAATTGCATTCAAGTTGTCGAAGGCAAACCTGTACCACGAAATAGCGTTTCGGTAGCTAACAACGTATAATTGAGAGGTCAGAAGTATAATATTTATAAACCTGATTTGTATGAACGTGATATAAATTCAAATTGTGAGTGAGGTTACCGGAGGCCCTAACACTTCCCTCTCCCTTCCTCTTACCCCTTCCGCCACTCCCACCTTAAAGGCCGGCAACGCACTTGTGAATCTTGAGTTGCAGGTGCCCATGGGCGGTGGTAGTCATTTACCATCAGGTGATAAGTCTGCTCGTTTGCTCCATATGACAAAAAAAAATTGATCAAAAATAAACTATGGTGTTTAACATCTAGTATACATTTTAGGATAACTTCAAAATAAGGTGTAGTAACATTTTTACCGTGAGGAACAAATACTTAAAAGTTCTTTGAACGCATTCAAACAAAATTCGCCTCTAAAGAGAGAAATAATAATAATAATAACTTGGCACATCTCACACACGACCCAATCTGATCCCAAACTAGGCAGAGCCTGTACTATAGTAACCAGACTGCTGGTAAACATGATTGATTATATAATTCTAAATAAATACATATTATAGACAAATTACACCCAGACAGAACAAATGCTCATGCTTAGGACACAATTATTTGCCCTGGGTGGAAATCGAACCCACGACTTTTGGCTCAGCAGCCAGCATCACTAACCACTAGACCAACAGGCTAGTAAAATCAGTAAAAAGGTAGCATGAGAATTTTCTATTCAAATAAAACGATGATAATATTTTTCTATATTATGGGTAAACGCACACACAATAACATAATCATATTTACGTTGGTTTTCCTTGACATAAAATCAAACTTTTTTCGCAGGAAAATAAATAGTTCCAAAAGATCTTGTACCGTAAAGTTTTGGTACTTAAAAGGACATACATAAAATTAAGTTATGTTAGTTGTATATTAAAATACAAACAATTCATTATATTTCGTTGCGTATGAAGTATAATGAAATTATGTTCGTGATTTAGCAAAAAGTACACACATATTGGCTGAGCTGCACGAATAGCTCAATAGTATGATTAGCTGCCTCAGACAGAAGGTAATTAATACTTTGAGTTACAAATAAATGTATTTTAACTAATTTCCCCGCTACACAGTGTGTATTTAAAAAAAAGAAAAACAGTTTCGCTAAATCCCTGAAAATACCTTGGCCGAAATCTCACAAAAAACTAAGTCACTTGTGCCAGGAATAAAACCAGGATCTAGAAGCTCAACCAAAATGTCATACTTTCGAGGTTAGAGCGACACAACAACAAGATGTAAATAGCTAACTATACAATATGGCTATATGACCCTGGGTTCTACTAATGATATGCCGTGATTGTATCTCGTGCTTAATTAAGATGTTTCATTGATAAATTTTTTTTTAATATTAATTATATTATTATGTTTTGCATTGCATTTTGATTGAGTTCTTAAAATAGTTTTAGTTACTTACAATAGTTAGTTAGTTAGTTTTACTTATTTAAAATAGTTTTAGTTACGTACAACTTAAAATAGTTATATCGAGTATATAACTGAATGAAAACACCCAAAAAATATGTTCTGTATCTGATTCAATAAAATATTTAAGTTTGTTTTTATCAGTGAAAACTTTTAATTAGCCTTAACCTATAAATATTATATTATCTGTATTTCTAGCTGTAAGTTTCTTAAAATGTTAAAATAAATATATTTACTTGGTTGTTACAAAACGTGATTAAGACACATTGAAGACAGTTGTACTTTTTTACTTTTATTTCGTTTTACTTTTATTTTTTCGAGAGAATATAGTTATTATCGCCTCTCGAAAGAAGAAAATGGATAGATTTTATGTAATTATTACATAGCTTACCGTAATGTTTTAATGACACGATGTCTATTTATTATACACCGCTTTTATGGGTGAAAGACCATGAGACTAAAAAATCTTCTGCAACATTTTTCTTTTGTTTTCCTTCTACATATGTACTGTGATAAACAATAACATAATCATAATTACACGTTGGTTTTTCTTGAAATAAAATCATACTTTAATCGCAGAAAAATAAATAGTTACAAAAGATCTTATTCCGTAAAGTTTAGTGAATTAAAAGGAAGGGTCTTATGTCATAAAAATTAAGTTAAATGAATTGTATGTGTATAGAGGTACTATTTACACTCTAATCTATACTATAAATACATATATTGAGAGAGCAACTTCAGCAAAATAAAATATGTAATAAAACACAAATATACATACATATTCATACATATCCACACTTCACTTGTAATCCATTATCCATACATGCAGTACAGAGTTATTTAGATAAAAAATATTAGCATCATATTTCTTACTAGCAGAAAATAAAGATAAAGGGCAATCAACCACAGAGAAAATAAAAACAATTGTGCCATATAAAAAACAAATACGTCTGCTATCCTATTGTTTGTAGATATTTGTTTGAGCAAACGTGATATTTGTTTATCTTTATGGTAAAGTAAAGCTAGCTTGGGACTAAAGGGAATGTTAAAAAATAAATACCCAGTATTGGTCATAGTTTGTCATCCGTGTTGTAGAAATGATACGAGATAGCGATGTACCTGAAAAACATTACAAATTTTTCCAGTAATAAACAAAGTTAAACAGAAGAATCTTTAAAATATATAGGCTTAAAGACAGGATAAGTACGCACAACTGGAGTCTAAAGAACAATACAATAAACACATGATTTCAAAGTGACAGGAAACGTAACGATTTTTAATAAACGCTTTTATTAATTTCACTCCTCATAAAATTTCCAAAACTGCAAAACTCCTCGTCATGCAGCCTGAGCCATGGAAGCGGGAATGCTTCTTCTCTAGTACTGGCTATGATTTTGAGGCATTCATGACAAAGTGAAGAGCAGCCTGTCAACTAATCATCGGGTCAGAGGTTACGGTCGTGTCTTGCGCGTTTCACAAGAGAAACAAAGGAAGAGTGTGTGCCTGTGAACTGTGTGCTTGTGACATTCAATTCTTGTTTTTAGCTACATGCATTGCTCTTCACATACGGTTAGGTACCAACGATTTTTATGAAAAATTAAAGGTTGTATAGTAATTAACTTTATCTTGTATGAATGTAATGATCAAAAACATAATAGTTAGACAGTTTAGGCATTAGACAATCGAAAAATGTTTAAAATGTTGGAATAAAATTTTCTAGTTAATTTTAAAGTTTTTAGTTTTTTATCTATTCTACAAATATGCGAAACGCAAGCAACTAAATTGTAAATTTTGGTGTAAATTTTTATTACTCCGTTGTGTTTTACCTTGTACAACGGTTTTTGTAAAGGCAGAAATACAAATCTACCCAGAATAAGCTCTTTCCTGATACGATTTTTTTTTGCCATAAATCCTGATTTTTGTTTTGCCAAATTACGAAATGTGTAAACATCGATTTAGGATGTATTGTTCTATCTTCATCACAATCTAAGGAAAGTAACTCATTTTAAATTTGGCAAAAATGTAATAATTAAGACTTTTACTGTCCACATAACCTCATGACGAATGAGCAACATGACGGTCTAGCATTTTCATCAATTTACGCGCGGACATTTAAAATTAAAATGCATTTTAATGCCACTTATCGATTAATTAAAATTTTAGTAAATTTTCTGGTTGTGAAATCAAATTAAAACACTTTTCAAAATTGGTTCTTTATTATTAGTTGCATTTGTTTAAGTGTATCGGGATGCTGTTGGTAACCCTGTTTCTTATTATGGATTATATCCATCAAATGATAATAATTTATCAACACTTCAGATATCTCTCAAATATTTGCATGACTATACATTTAAAGTATTTGCAAGTCTTCAACTCAACTTCAAGTTAACGCATAATGGGCTTATTATGCGTTAACTTGAAGTTGCTATTTTATGTGATCAAATGTGTCATCTTAATGTTAATGTGTAGTGCAAATACAGTGGTATATCACTTGAAATCTACAAAATCTTTGCGTAAAGACCCTTACATAAGCGAGCACGTACACCTCGACAGGATTTTTCAGTTAATCTTTCAGTTCTTAACTTTATCCGGTGTACCTTCGAAGGGAGTCTATCATTGATCCAGGATCAGATAAGAATCCAGTAATAAATGACACTGGAGCGATAATCTACAAATTTAAATAATCCTCGACTTTTCTTCGAGTTTTGGAGCGACTTAGAATGTGTAATTTTTTAGAGAGATACTCCTTTTGAATTTTGATTGCTAAGTAACAAACGGGCTATTTTCTTACCTACTTGAAAAGCTTCTTTCTCTATTTGTTTTGTATATTTTTATATAAGGAAGGTCTAGATACGTTAAAAAAATAAAAGGAACGATTTGTTGCTTTGTGACATTTTACCTTATGTCAAGTTTAATAAAAACCCCATACCTCCTTCAAAAGTAGTCCGCTTCTAGTTTTAGTAGATAGAGCCTTTGATTCAGTACAAAGACAAAAATCTTGAGAATTGTTGGTGATGTTTGTAAGGCCAACCTCAAAAGCGGTATAGGACATCTTGGCCTTTTGATAGATTTAAACTACCTTTGTGTATTCCATGCGCATAATATTCCTACAATAGAGTTATGAAAATATTTTAAATTTACGTTACAAAGAAACATTGTCTTAAGAATGCACTACTCGACTTTAGAAATAACAAAGTTAACAAAAGGAAGCAGATAACAAGTTGTCATTATATCTTTTTAGAGACGTTATACTATTTATTTTTGCTATATTTACATAAGTACTTTACATTTTTGTGTCTACGAGTACATTTAAACATGACACGGGTGGTGGGACATCGGTGGGTGCCAAGTATAATAAAAAAAAAACCATTTTACCTCGTGTTCTTTATAAATTTACAATCGGCCTTGAAGCAATGCTTCGTTGTTTCGCCGAGTGAGTGAGGTTACCGGAGGCACAACCCCTCCTGTCCTTTCCCTACTCCCACCATTCCCCTACCCACCTTAAAAGTCGGGTCCATGAGCGGGGGTAGTCACTTACCATTAGGTGACCCGTTTGCTCCTTAGCCCCTGAATGAAATTCGAGGTCCGCAGACGTGAAATAATACACACTCCACAATTAAAAACCGAGTACTTATTCCAACAATAGATTCACCCAAAACAAACATTTCACAAGATTCACGTAACATAAGCTACTTATGCAATAGAATGCTATGAAACCATAGCGCGATTTAGGTTACACTAACAACGCCATCTAGTTGCCATTAGCAAAACTAATGAGACTTAATTTACTAGGTATAGTAGACCTTGAAACGCTGTTGGATGGTTTATCTAGACAGCCAAACAGACAGCTAACAAATGTTTCCACCGTTTTGATATATTCTTAATTCATTATGAAAACCGGATAAGCAGAATATAAAACCATATTTAAGAACTCGGATTTTCTATGGAACTAACACTCTATTTTATCAATTAAAACAGAAAGAAGGCTACACCTAAAATACTCTCTCTGTGCTTATGACCTTCTCTCCGTCGTGAACCAATGGAGGTACTTACATTTCTAATCTTTCACGGAGTCACAAATATGGTATTTTGTTTTTGTTACGATTATTTTAATACAGTACATGAATATGTATGTTATAAATACTTTAAAAAAAAGTTTACCAAAGGGCACTGAAAATTAAAAAATAATGGATTTCAGACTTAATTGTAAAGACTACAATACATGTGACACTTAATATTATAGGCATTATAAGGGCACTAGGTAGCTATTGGTCTGTTTGAAGTCGTTTCCAACATTGACGCTTAAAGTGATATATATAATAATAATAATAATACAATAAACACTACGTCTGTCCTTTTTTTCTGATTGTTTCAATCGTTTTACCTAAGATAATATGATCAGATCTGTACTTGGTGATAATGGGACCACCTTGGGAGCATACCCTTTCAAACAAAAAACCTGTCAGTCGTAAAACTGCACGTCAGAAGTGAAAACACACACACATCTGTATCTGCGTGATGGTCACGCGATTTCAGTGCTTTTTCTCTGTACCAAAAGTGCCCAACGTGCCTAAAGAAGTATCCACTTCAAAAAAAGATTTTTTGAAATCTTCTTAGTCGTCAGTCGTAGGACTGCACGTTAGAAGTGAAAACACACATATATCTGTATATTTGTATCTGAGTGTGACGGTCACGCGAGTTCAGGGTGTTTTCCTAATACCATAAGTGCCCAACGTGCCTAAATAAGTTTTAACTTCAAAAAAATACACAGCGTGGAACATAGAACCTTCTCCTGAAGTCGGTTAAAAACTGATTTCATGGTGTGCTAAGCTATAATTTCTTACAAACGTGTAATCCATTTTGAAATAAAAACGGCCGAACACAAAATGTTTAGAAATTTTAATTAAAATAATTAAAATTTCATATTTTAAACAATACGACGTACACTTTAACTGAATTTAAAAATTGTTTTGTTGTTTAAATTTAAATATTCCGATATCTGTTACTAATCGATTTAAATCTGGGTAGGCGTGGAGATAAGGGGACTTATAAATGGGAGTAATATTTCGCGATTTACAAAAATTTGCATAAAACAATTCTGTTGGATCATAATGATGGAATTAATCAGTTAAATGGACTCATTTACAAGTCAAAAATTATTATGGTGTTGACAATAAAGTTTATCGTCGCATTAATTTTACTACAAAAGTTGTTCGTGTTTGCGAATGTCGAGTAATTAAATATTAAAGCAGCTTTATTTGAGTTGATTTTGAGCATGCTTTGCGGAATGGCGGATGAAATACAGTTTGTACAACATCCATTGAAGTATAATTTTCGGTTATTAAATAAAGTATATTCATACATAATTATGTATGTATATAATAGTGAGTATTTGTGTTTATGTATATATACTTACGTCCATATCCCTGAAGGGGTAGGCAGAGATTCATTAAACACCCACATTTTGCCAACTAAAATTTAGTCCCACTCATGTAATTTTGATTAAATTTGCCGCAAATCGGGCACTTTGGGATTAAAGAAAGGCAAATTGGGAGTATTTTAAAAGGGAAATTTTATAAAGAAGGGAAGGCAATGGAAGAAAAAGGCTGCTCAAAGTTACGGCCTACCTCGTTTTAACGAAGGAAAGAAAACCCTAATTCTCTCTCGACGTGTCTTGGAAAGTCCATGGGAGCGAAAATTGTGTTACGATTTCACGAGTTGGGGAAAAGAAAACCTGTGAATATTAAAAATTATTATTAAATTCTTTCTCTCTTGTATGGGGCCGCAATGCAACAAATACAGTTGTGAATCACACCAATAATGATGATTTCATGTGGGGTTCAAACAAATAACACTTGACGTGGTGGCAGTTGGTGAAGCGTTTTTCTTTACCCACGCTTGTCACTTTTCTTTATTAGCACACATAATAAGATCGATTTCTAAGTGACATTCATAACTCTTTCTTCATTATCTTCATTCTAAATCGTAAGTGTTCTAATAACAAGTTCTATTTTAAATGATTTAAAGAATTAATTGTTATTTTATGTAAAAAAAGGTTTAAGCTGAGGGTGGCGGAGGAATGGGGATATTTCCGGATTCGACGACAGCGGCCAGATGTGACACCCGCATCCGGTCGGTCACGGCTGGACCGCTATATTTGATACCACGCTCGTTAATATATATATATAGGTACTACTCTGTGTAAAAAGTACCGTATACTATATACCGTGTACCGGTATTCCTAAATTACAGATTGAACAAAGAGTTTGCCTTAAGTTTTGCGTATCAAACGAAATTTTCTGTGCCGAGTCTACGTTAATTCGTGTATCTTAAAAAACAAATATCCTACTAATATTATAAACGTAAAAGTTTGTGAGGATTCTCCACTCACCTAACTCACCTGCTTATCTAACATCTTACTTCCAATATCTCTGCTCTAACCATGCCAGGAATCTCCGCTCTTCTGATAATCTTCTCCTTCTTTGTCCTTCTCACAATTCTAGTATGGTTCATTCTTCCTTTGCTGTCCAGGCTGTAAACCTTTGGAATGCGCTACTACAAGAAATCAGGATGTCCACTAACCGCTTCTCTTTTAAGGTTAAAGTACGTAAGCTCTACAGAGATTTACTGGAGGAATCATTGGAATAATGCTTCACAAGTGTCTTTATTCTTTATTTGTATGTATGTTATAACTTTATGTATATGTAGTATATTATAGGTAGTATATTATAAAGAAACTTATTTATGTAACCCATTCACTTCATATTTTTATCTCATGACTTTTAAATACACACCTGCCACACACATCTCTGCATCACCCAAAGGTTGACTGGTAGAAAATGCCTACGGCATTAAGTCCGCCTTATGCATATGTATTTGCAGGAAGTTTAAATAAATAAATAAATGTATGGATGTATAATAATAATACTTTCACACATCTCACACACGGACGCCTGATCCCAAACTAGGCAGAGCCTGTACTATGGTAACCAAACCGCTGATAAACATACTTATATACTTCTAAATACTTATATGTTATAGATAAATTATTATGTATGGATGTTTGTTGCTCTTTCACGCAAAAAATACTGAACCGATTGCGATGAATCTTGGTACGTAGATAGCTGAACACTTGAATTCACACATGGGCTTTTTATCCGGATATTCCCACGGCATCGTTACTTACGCTTGTAAAACTGCGGGGAGCAATTAGTATATTTATATGAATGCTCGTTTGCTCGACTTGCCTCGTTCAGTTTGACCCCTAAGCTACAAATGACGAAATCTGTCATAATATTCTGATTTTCATTTTGGGCGTGGAACGCTTCGCCGCCGCACGACGAGCATCGAAATCAGGTTGCTGAAGACATGAATTCCCGAGTTTCTACGGACTCCACTCCACTTTATGATTACGACATGCAAACAAGTCAACAGTCTTTCGAATGGCGCTTTGAAATTCAAAATACCCCTGACTCAAAATCCCTTCAAGGATTAGAAACGAGCTGAATATCTTCGAACGACTGAACAGATTTTAGGAACACTCTTGATCAAGTCACCTTTCAAACAAAAAAACTACCTAATTTAAAATAGGTCCATCCGTTTAGAACCTATGATGCCACAGAGTCTGCTTTATAGCCTTTTAGCGTCAGGGATCTAAAATCTATAATATCTAGCAAAGTTGCAGCAAACTGACTCTCGACTCTCGTAATTCTATCAGGCGAATTTCAACTTTATTTTTATAAACTGATAACTTTGTGGTGGATTCTAGGTGGAAGTCTCGAAGACATGTATGCTTTGGAGTAATAACCACAGAACGCCACACAGTCACGGTGCTAGGTCGGAACTTGCAGACGTGAGATGAATGCCATACATCAACATAAAGGTCTGTAATATTAGAGAATGTTCGAAGTCTAATAGCAGTGTTGAATGAAATCATAAATCGTTCATATTAACAAATATCACGATAAACGGCTAAGTTAATACTTTATGATATCATTGAATTTGCTTATAGTACAAGGATTTCGATCATTTGTAATCGTAATACGCTAAGTTTTGAGTTTTCATGAAACAAACATATTAATATGGAATGTGTAGATTGTGTGTGTGTGTGTGTAGGTACTTGTGTTATATAAACATTGTACTCATAATGGTTGGTAAATGAACTGTGATAATTACTCAAAAACGTTGAGTAGAAATTGGAAAGATTACTGTATTTTTTTTTGTTACACAGGGATATCACTAAACCCAACCCTAAAACGTGTGGGATTTTGCAATAATATATGTATGACCAGAAACACAGAACATATTTATGATAGGAACGGATATCTTCCGATATTACTGTGCCTTTGTGTGTTTTTATTTTTTTTTAGCATTATCCAATAAGGACATGTTAGCCCCATCATACCTTATTAAATTCTTTTACTAAGCTTATTTAAATTACAATACTTTCAGTATCGCTGCTGAGCGATTGTGACAAGAGAGACTTCTGTACTACCCTAACTCTACCCCCAAAGCACACTACAACGAACTACACTAACCACTAGACCAACAGGCAAATCAATCCAGTAAGGTAGTTACATCAGCAAATTTTGTAGATCTTCGATTTTGTTGTAAACAGAACCTATTTTGTTATTTACATATTTATATTAGCTTAAATGTGACAATATATATAATAATATTACAGGCAATTACGCGTGAAGTTCAATTTCTCATTAGAAATGAGCCACATTTTCAATCAGAGTACGCCGTGGCGTAGTAATTAGTGGGTCCCATCTTAATTAGTCTCATTACACAGATTGCGTCAATTTGACGGCCGTCTTAACGACGTATCGCGTCTATTCCACCGCTCTCCTAATGACTTATTGAAATTCAATTTCAATCTCTTCTATTTCTTGTACTCTTTAGAAATCTAGCATCCATTCCGCATAACCTTTTACTTAATTCAAAAGCTAAGACTTATGTGGGAAAACATTTCAGAAAGTGAGTTTGTATTTACAACTTTTTGCTAATGATCAAGTAAATGTAATAAAATAATAAATACTATTTGGTTCCCGATGGCTTGAATGAACTAAATATTCGTTGGGCACAATATTTGTTTGTTGACCGTGAATCGGAGTCAGTCAGTCAGACCTGAACTATGTGCTTAAAAAAACATATCCGCAAATATAATATAATAGCTATCGAAGCTACTGTTATATACAGTATAATTTCCTAAATCTAGAGTTGTACAATTGCAGTCAGCACATTTAAACCTGTGTCATTTTTTTTGTGCCTGTGGAAACCCCCTTGTACCGTCACCTCGCAGGGGTTTTCGGTGGGGCGGTGTGTCGAAATCGAACCGACTAAAACCACACGGTGTGCCGTACTGTGCTTTAAGTAGGAGGGATCCGGGAACAGCTTTTATTAAGACATCCGGAACCCTCGCCTGCCCGCAAAACGCGGTCATCACCTTCGGATAACAACCTCTCAATTAGGCGACGTCCAGGCTCACGCGGACGCCGCCTCCTCACGGGGGGCCACTATAGGAGGTGGAGGGGAAAACCCGTCCCGTCCACCCGCGGCCACACTCAGGGCGGCATGAGGCGCTGGTAAGCGCGCTTCCACCGCCCGGTTCGCCGGCGGCGAATTAGGTCCGAGTGGAGATCGTCCTCCCGGACCCTTTCCGCCGCCTCCTTCTGCGAGATGACGTCCTCACAGAAGGTCGCGACCGCTTTAAAATTCCTGTCGCTACCGGCCATGGAGCGAATGACTGCAGTGAGGGCCCGACGCTGCGTCGCCCAGGCGGAGAAACCTGTGTCATCTAGCTCGACCTTTGAATTAAACTCATTAAGTTACCACACCTCCTACAATACATTCTCCGCACCACATAGTACGATAACCTTATCAGATAAGATAGGTCCATCGTCTAATAACTATTATAAACGGGAAAGCTTGTGAGGATGGAAGGATGTTTGTTACTCTTTCACGCCGGAACTACTAAAGGGATTTTTATGAAACCTTACACTAATATAGTTTATAAATTAGAATAACAAATAGGCTATAATTTATAACCATATTGTGTAATGTAGGCAAATTATAACGATAAGTAAGCAAGGCGGATAAACCTTTGCCGACCACCGACCATTAGAGTTACACGAAGATAATGTATTGTGGAATTGTTTCACTTAAAAAGTGTGTGCAAGTTAACCTCAATAGGGATGAAATGGGGGAAGTATTAATTCCACACTGGTGGAGCCGCGGGTGACAGTTAGTAAAAATATAATTATGTAAATTGGCTTAGTGGATTCGAAGTTATAAATGCACTTAACAGAAAATCTCGAAATTTATTTATTTATTTAAATTATGGCACTTCAACGCACTAAAATGTTTTATAATACGTAATACTAACATACTATTCTAATCTAGGATGAATTACCCACTCCCAAGTCTATGCAAGTGAGCACAGCACTTAAGAATTTTATGGTAGTATCACAAAACTCATTATTTTATTTTTGGAAAGAAAAAAATAAATTGAATCTAAGCAATTCAAACTAATTCTACATAAGTCAAACTAAAGCAAAATAATCAGATTAAGTAACATGAAAATTAAATCACAACAAATCAAATCGAATCAAATTAAATTAAATCACAGCATATAACATGAAATCTATTAGGGTGTATCTACAGCGTGCAATAATTCTATTTTTATGTTTTTCTAAACAAAGAAATTGAAATCTCAAATTAAAAAGGTTACGTGTTAAATACTTTTGATACGTTCACGATATGCGCTGTGATAGGTGTGATTGTGGAAACTTATTTTTTTACAATTACCTATATTAGGTACCTTAAGTGACATGTGACTAACCTTGTGATAAATTTAGATTAAAAAAATATTTTCAAAAACATACGGATTGAGACATGAAAAGGAGAGATATCTGATTTTGTTTAGAAAATAGGATATTAAAACTCTTCAATTATCAAACGCCGGTGGTATTTCCTTGAGTTTGGTGTTCAGTGACAAAGTAGAACCACACGCCTTTGTACTTTGGAAACCGGCGCACTGCTGTATTCAGAGGATTTAAGCGGAAGCACAAATAAATTTAAATTTATATACATGTAGGACGAATACACATACACACACGCACACACACATGCACACACGCGCGCGCATACACACACACACACACACACACACAAATATATACATGCACTATCTTCTATTACTTTTATTTTTTATATTTTTATGAAACTTACGGAAGGGACTGGACCCCACGACACAGGGTACCCTAGTGTGGGGGCCAGAGATACAATTATCTAAGTCTAACTGATGTAATAAGTGTAATAAATGTATATGTATTGTACCATTGTTTGAACAAGTAAAGATTATTATTATTATATTATAAGAACTACACATTTATCTATAGATGACAAAACCTACTGCTAATTGTAGGTCAGTTGACAATACTATAATTATGCATCTTGGTGCTGATCTGATAATGGAGCCAGAAGGTGGATGGTGTAACAATTTTTTTACTTTTTAATTTGGTTCGTTATTAAAGATGTTTTTTTTATTTTTATTAACAACATTTTTGAAGTGAAAACTTCTTTAGGCACGTTTGTGCACTTTTTTTGTGGAGAAAAAGCTCTGAACTAGTGACCGTCACGCTAATAATACATATATAGGTCTACTAGAGTAAACATTGAGTTCTGTCCGCTCCTTATTAATTAATGTCACCAACCTGCTAATGTGACGTTTTAAGCTCGTCGTTTCGTTTAAGTTTTCACTTCTGTCGGCAGTCCCATGACTGCCCATTTTTTTTGTTTGTCTAAGCATCCGTTTATTTATACTACAAACCAATTATGTGATGCAAAGATAATAGTTATTTTGAGTCTGTGTGGCATGTGTATGTATAATTTCCTAGTAGAAGGGGGATAATTTGCTATTAAACTTAATTATAACTATTTTAAAAGTATAAGAGTTTATCTTTGTTGTTTGAAAGTGTATAAACCTACAATGTCGTAAAGAACTAGACTACATAAAAATTGTATTCAGTACCCCTTAAGTAATATAATGGAACGTAATTACTCCTTCAATAATAAAGAATTAAGAAAGGGAGAATATAAATTACGTTTACTCAAGACAAATTAAAGGATTTCCTTATAAACCCCGAGGTGCTATGAAATAAAATTCATTTATTTTTTGTTAATAAAAAACTTCGCAGCCATGTTTTCCATTTAAAGCTACGCGATGAGATAAGCAAGAAATACTAACCTTTAGTTCCATGTTGCATGCAAACTAAGCATGTAATTATTATTAAGTGAATAATTATTATTGATTGGATTGGCAAGATAAATTTTCCTTTTTAGCAATCGATTGAAATGTTATCGATCGAAAGCAGAATTTTTTCGATGTACTTTTCCTTCATTTTTAAAGTCCCAAGCAATGATAGCGGTAATATATTTTTTTTTACAAATGAACTTGATTGCTGTTACACAAAAATACATCTGAATGTTCTTAATTTAAATAACATAAGTTTTGTGTTTCCCATGATGCATAATATCATATTCAAATTTTATAATCTTTGTAAGAAATAGGCACCTCTTGGATATAGTATCGTTACTGTTTTTGGGACAACTTATACAGATTTTTGCACAATAGGGTTCTACTTATCCTATGGTTAAAATAAATTGTTTAACGGCCCTCATGAAATTAAGTATCACATAAGACTTGGACACTGTCTTTACATTTACAAATTTTAAAAGTAAACGATTTGGCAATAATTTGGTACGATGTTATAACACATTATTTCATGCAAATTTCTACAGAACGTACCGTTTTCACGTTAAACAAAGAGGAACTGATTGGACTTGACAGTCTAATACCGTATTATTTAAATTCCAAGCACCAACATACATACATTATCTCTTGGATATCATTGTGTTCAAATCATTATAATAGAGCCGTTTCCTCTACTCCAAATAAATTATTTAACAGTTCTCTTGAAAGTAACTGTCATTATAATACTTCGATAAATTTGAATCGTTTCTATCATTAAGTTAGTTAATAGTTTTTAATCACTGAACGAAACTTTAAAAGTAAATGATATGATAATAGCAACCTTGTCATACCTATGACGTCACAAATTGATATTTGATACAATTTTCTACAAAACGCATGTACCTCTTTGACGTTAAATACCTAGAAACTGATATACCTTGAAAGTAAAATACCACATCGTTAAAAAAAAACAATGTCTTGTAGTGTAGCATCACCCTTGGCCTAAGGACCGTAATTAATGACGTTCCAACGTCATCTTCCTTAATTGTCTTTGTTGTGGGCAAGCCTTACTTTCTAAGCGCTTAGAACTTATCTTCAACATAATTACATGATTTTAAAAATTATATTGGGGTTAGTGATTTATTTTTGGAATTCATTTATTCATTTAAATAATACTCGATTTAAGTCTGTTTAATGTGGAATTAGTATTAGTCAGTGCATTTTTAACCCTCCTTTCTAATTGTCACCGTTTTCAGTAGTATAAGTTTGTTTTTAACACGCTTTTATGAGCTTCACTTGTAACTATGTAAACAAATCTTGGAAGTTAATTTTAACGTACTTCTAATTGTCGTATCGAAATGAACCTTTGTATGTATGGAGTTCAGATGACAATACTATAATTTGGTATCTTGGAGATGATCTGACGATGGAGCCACGAAGTGCACAGTGGAATTCTTTTTGAAGTAAAAACTTCTTTAGGCACATTTATGCACTTTTGCCGTCACGCTAACCATACATATATAGATCCACTAGAGGGCGCTAATCTAAACATTGAGTTCTGTCAGCTAATTATTAATTAATGTCAATAACCTGCTAATGTGACGTTTTAAGTTCGTCGTTTCGTTTAAGTTTTCACTTCTGTCGGCAGTCTATTTTTTTTACTTTTGAATGTGGTTCACTCTTAAAGCTTGTTAGATTTTTTCTAGACTATAATTTTCACAAGCATTCGTTTATTTACCTACAAAACATTTATGTGATGCACAGTTATTTTGAGTCTGTGTGCCATGTGTGTATACAATTGCCCAGCAGGAGGGGATAATTTCCTCTAACCGGAATTGTAATTACACAAACTATTCATAAGTAAGGCTTCAGAATTCAGTTGTAGGACAACAAAATGTTATTGCTTAAAGCCTTAATTATCAAAATATTTAAGAAAAAAAACTACATAATAACTATAAAATAAAAAGATGCGAAAGGCGGAGGACCTATAGCTATGGTTGCACATTGGGAAAGGACTATGTCCTGGACTGCAATAGGCTGATGGATTGATTATATTCCTGGTTTATACATTATACATAGTAAATATATGTATATTGTCATTTTATATACTATATTTTAAACCTACATATATTTTCTGTATTAAAAGATTATTACAAAAATGGTTACTAGATATCAGTTATTACAGAAACTATTCTCAGATAGGAAACCGAAGCGACAGATTATAAAACGATATTTTTTCTATCAATGTGCGGGACAGTTACATTTGCAGCGGTGGCGATTGCAATAATGGCGCGAACATTGTCACGGCGGTTTCTATACAGTCTAGATATAAAGGACACAGACGACTAGAATATAGGGTGTTGAGAAAGAAGGGCTTTTTTGAATATTTTATTATTGCCTTTTGCCCGCGACTTCGTTAGCGTTATTCTACATTTTGTCAAGCAGGACGACAGTTTAAAAAATATTTTATTACTTGCAAACAGTAGGTACTTTTTTATCGTAAAAGGGGCAAACGAACAGACGGGTCATCTGATGGTAAACGACTATCACCGCCCATGGACACCTGCAACTCAAGAGTCACAAGTGCGTTGCCGGGCCTTTAAGGTGGGAGTAGGGGAAGGGGGGAAGAAGGGGAGAAGAGGGGAGAGGGGGAGAGTGAAGGGTTAGAGCCTCCGGTAACTTCACTCACTCGGCGAAAAGTATTGCTTCAATGCCGGTTTTCTGTGAGGCCGTAATATCACTCCGGTCGAGCCGGCCCATACGTACCGAAGCATGGCGTTAAGAATACAAACTGACATTAGCAGTATTTTATTTTTTAACTTGAGACATGGAAGTGGTTTAATATTATCAATCTACTATCTGGATCTCACATCACCTATGTGTATCCAGATAGCAGCAAAGACCGAGATCAGACTTGTTATATAAAAAATGTGTGGTATCTATATATTAATACGTGAAGCGAAAACTTTGGATCCCTTTTTACGAAAATTGGGCGGACGGAGGAGTATGAAATTTCGCACACTTATAGTTTATACAGAGAAGAAGTGACGAATGCTAACATTTTTGAACAATATTTGCTACAAAGTTAAAAAAAATGCAAAAACGGGTACATGCAGCTATGAGTGTCCAGTATATATTTTGACCTGTCATGGTACAAAAGTCTATACAATGACAGGTCAAGTAATATTGGCCAATGAAATAAACCATGGTCGAAATTCGACCACTACGCGATCTCTAGTTTTAATAATTTTACAATGTTAAAAAAGATTAATAATAAACTTGCGACATCTCACACGGCTGTCTGATCCCAAACTAGGCCGAGCCTGTACTATGTTAACCAGGTTGCTCAAAATCAAAATCATATACATAATTATATAGATAAATTAAACCCAGACACAGAAGAAATGATCGTGCTCATCACAAAATTATTTATCCGGGATGGGAATAGAACCCATGACCTCTGGCTTACGTTTACAATATTACTAATTAAGATTAAAAGTGAGGGAAACACGAACACTTAGCTGAAAATTTTAATAAAAAAGAGGCATGATGATGTTTTGCTTTTATTGCTTTCTTAGTAAACAGAAGTAATCTCCAAGGTGAACTAATGCTGCTTAAACAAGTTTCAAACATTTCTTAGCGTTTATATTTCTAAAACGTTGACGCCTTAACAAAAACCATCATAGATTGGTAGACAAGTGTATTTTCAATTAGCGAACGCCGATTCTATTCGATCTTTCGCTAAAAAGCAGAGTGTTGTCTGTAATTTCTATCACAAATTTCAAAATGTTTAGCGTGTATTAGTTAAATCTGCGTGTGTCTTCGCAGCGTTGTAGGGTCGAGCCGAATCTCGGCAAATATCACGTAATCATGTTTTTTTTGTAAGTAACTTTATGAAAGGCACTCTTGAAACCGCTCATCGGCTCTTGTGAATTGGAATAGATAAGTATTTTTTACGACTTTTAGTAGTTCCTGTTACAACGCAACTTACGACATCTCGATGGGAGTTCAAAAAATCACCACTATCACTTTTCGAAGTTGGAAAAGTGATTTTTGTGTAAAGTGCCGTACCACAAAAAACTACAAATAAAATATTTTTAACAAAAAATTAAACTAACGAAATTACTAAACCTCTATACTAATGTAAATACCTAAATAATTTTGAATTAACGCCAAACAAAGAAACAAAAAATGAAATTTGAAAACACTTTAGCGAACAGACGCGTTGTGTCTCCGCTGGCATCACTTCATTCTACGTATTGATTAACTAATATGCTTGTTTAGCCGTGACCCCCGATATTGAGTATTGGTGTATTACGCAATGGTCCATTATAAAGTGGCATTTTGTGATAAAGTATTTGAAATAACAAATATTTACGACAAAGTCAACGACAAAAGTGAACTGTGCGCTCTTTATATTTTTAAAGGAGATTTTGAATGTATTTTAAAATGTGTAATTATTCTTTTTAATTGTAAATATGTGTAAACACCTTGAACTTTTATGGCTTCTCAAAATATCACATAACACAAAGACACAATACAGCAATTTAACAAAAGTTTGTGGTTATTTTAGCAAAAACAACTTAGTGTCGCTTACGTCATATACTACTTTTTGCTTCTGCTTTGCTTTTGATTTATGAGCATAGCACTTGTCATTCTAAAAAGTTGTTTTAACAAACTTATAGATTGGACATCTATAAGAGTTTGTTACTAAAATTACTATTTCCGCTTTTCTCAGCGATCGAGCGAACGAACATAGAACCCTCTCTTTGTTCAAGTCGGCAATAATAACTAACACATACATACTCTTAATGGGTATCAGAAACCCAGGGAACTGCTTCTTCTGTATTCTAACGCAGTTCTTTTTGGAGCTAAATAAGCTACTGCTTATTTAGCTCCAAAAAGAACTAAGCTAGCTAAGCTTGTTGTGTGTTTTCCTAGCTTTATTTTAAACTCAACCTGTATATCGTACCAAAGAAATCGGAACATTTGTAGAAAGCTAGACAATGAGTCCATAAACAGACACCGGTCACTGGAATAGCACTCGAACGGGAAGCTGCCGCTTTTATGTGTACAACACAACATTGTATTTATTAGAAATATACTTTTTAATCCCCATCTACTCAAAGCACAGAAGGTAGCTGGAAATTGAAGAACAGCTTTGAAGGAAAGTATCGTTTAATAGGTAGATAGATACTCTTTATACACCATAAATAGGATGCAATTAAAAAGAAATACATTAAAAACAGTAGTACAATGGGCGGCTTTATCGCAGTATGCAATCTCTAACAGGCAAACTTTAGATGGACTATATTAAGAACAGGTAATTTGTGGTGCATATTCGTATTATTAGCACTTTATTGTACGATCAGAGAAGTAGAAAAAAATAGAATAATCACTAATATGTCACTACAATATACATTTGAGTATTACATCGTATAAATCTATCTAAGTACATAAATATATATATATATATATATATATATATATACATACGTATATACATGCAAATACATATATACAACCATACACGTACACAATATATACAGTAGAAATATACATAAATACACATACAGATATAACACGTTTTAATAAAATAAAAAACTGTGATCTTGCAGCACATAATCTTGAACTTGATCTTTATATACTCAGTTACTTAGTTTAACATTTGTGCTGGTGTATCGTACGCATGTAACAATCTGTGAATACAGATTTAACCTACATCACCCCCTACAATTACTTAATGTATTTCATTGACGAAAAATCCTAATGGATGCATTTACATAAATTCACTATTAAAAATAATAATAGGTTTTAGTTAAATGTCATTCTTATTGCAATTGAATTTGTATTTTTGTTTTCTTGTTTTTTCTCTTATTCAGATGTTACCTTTACAGTGAAAACAAAACATAAACAAATATTAACGGGAATGTGCGTAGACAAAAATTCAAATAGATTCCCTAGTGGAAAATAGAGGGCCAAGCAAGGGAAGATAGTGGTTGGATCATATGAAATTTTTGTAATCGATGCGAATTCCATAACGTAAACAATAAAATTTTCTAAAAATATGCGTTGCGATTGTAATTAAACAACGTAGGTCTTGCTCTATCACTACATCACTACATATTATAAAACAAAGTGCCCCGCCGCGTCTGTCTGCCTGTCTGTTCGCGATTCATGCGGTTTTCACTAATAGACAGCGTGATTCATGAGGAAAGTTTAGGTGTATAATTTGTTAAGATTTTGTGTAAATTGATTGAAATATGTTGATGATTGTTGAAGATGTCTCTGCTACCCGTGCGAAACCGGGGCTGGTTGCTAGTTATTAACTTATTGATATAAATTTAAGAGTGAGTAAATAAATAATTTAAATATGGAAGTTTTTTACGTCTAATAAATAATGTTTCATCATGAATCATGTCCGTGGTATAGAAATAACAGCACATTGTTTTCACCAGAGGGCATTCAGTACATTGTGGAGCAATGTATGTCAAATAGTATTTTAGTATCGTCCTATAAACCTCGCAGTTCTATGTTCGAAATAGAATTGCGACGGCAAAATTTTTGATTTTAATGTCAAATGTTCCTAGGGTAAAATGCCGTCACGAACACCATGGAATCACTCGCCCTTCTCACTTGTATTTAGTTTTTTTGCTATTAACAAAAATCAAACTACGTGCTTCGCGAGTCCATTACACATGTTTGAGAAGTGTACGTAAGACCATTTATTTAATCATGTAATCAGATAATAAATCATAATTACGACAAACATAAGCACAATTAATATTTACATATAATTAAAGTAGTTTTTCTATGTTTTAGTTAGTTATTTAACAAAATAGTTTATCTTCCTCCTGTAAAATTTTACCAAATGACGATACGAAGCTTGATAATAATTAAGCCATCGTCAGCTCTTTACATATTTTTAAATAACTTTTTTATTAAATATTTCATAAAATTTCATTTTTATTATTTATTGTCCGATAATTCACAGTAAAAATCGTAGAGAACACATTACTCCACATAACCTAATAAAGTTAATCAGACTTTATTAGGTTATGGATTATAATTTAAAGAAAGTTTTTATATTTTATTTTATTATGAATATTTCTTTTATAATAAAACAATGTAACCCAACAGAAATCCCAAAAGAAACCATTTCTATAGTGATTTCTGTTGTGCAAAATTGTATGTAATTAATGGCATATTTTTTTTATTTGATTTGTAAATTTGACTCGAATAAATATATAATCATATTATCATCATTCACTTTTTCACTTCCCAAAAACGCCCTAAATTCTTGTGTACCCTAGGGCCCCGGCATAGCTTCAGTCTGCCTTTCACGTCACTTACCATGTTGTCCAGTGCCATTATTTTGTAGACGAGTTTTTTGCAAAAAAAGATTTACATCAGAACTCCAAACATTCTATCTCATTAGTTGCTTAAAGAAACGGCTCGTCTTTTCCTTTTCTTTTCTTAAATTCCTAGGACTAGTTACTTCACTGTTTCAATACACGTACGAGCCATTCTTTGCTTCTGAAGTTAAATAACAGCTATCATATCAAGTATCTAACATGTCAAAGACAGGATTATGTTGGTAATATCGGAAGGTTTACGCGAGTTTCGACGAAACGGTCGAAGAAGCTTACATTAATAAATCCGAGTTTACGTACGCACGCCTCGACTACCAAGTTATAATGCAACGCAGACTATCCTAGTAATTCGGTAATGGTAAGGATTAAGTTCGAGAGGGAAAAGAGGAGACCAATTAAGGGGTGGCGCAAACGTCGATGATAAGCAACGTCGACTAATACCTACTACTAATTTATCCAAATTAGAGAAGACCATACAAATTAGTTATAAAAATACAAATAATTTTTTTTAACTAATTTGTATGACCATGTCTTATGTTTGTATTTTTATCTCCCACCAGGGATGAGCACGATAATTTGTACTGTGTCTGGGTGTAATTTATCTATAATATATATGTATTTAGAAATATATAAGTATGTTTATCAGCAGTCTGGTTACCATAGTACAGCTGGCTCTGCCTAGTTTGGGATCAGACGGCCGTGAGTGCGATGTGTGGAGTTATTATTATTATTATTAATTTGGTCGTGGTTTTATTTATATACTTTTCGAAATTAATTCCCGATTCTTGCTCCTTCCAATAAACATACAATATGCCTTGAAATGTACTTTTACGTTAAAATGTCAATAGACATACGGTTTTCATAACACGAAGTAAATATTTACAACTTACGTAACGCTCTCGAAAATCTTTCAAAGCTATCGAGACTATAGGTAGAAAACTTGTGACCCCAAAGTCATGTCTTCACCCTAACTAGTCTGAGTCGTCTGTCACGTGCCATATTGGCAGAATGGGCGTCACGTCTCCCTGACGTCGTCTTGGCCAACTTTCTTGATTATCAACACGTGGCGCGAATGCTGGGCCTTAATCATGAGCCTTATCATTATTGATTGGACTTGACTCACTCCCTCGATTTACAACATCATAGTTCTGGATACTTAACAACTTGTCGCATAGGGGATATATGACGTCATTTACCTAATAATGTAGACTAAATGTGTTTCATTGAACTTGTTCCATATTTAATAAAATAGTTTTTGTGTATGTGAGTCCTCTGGAATTGCAACAGTTAATAGGCTTCGGTAACCGCTTACCATCAGACGGGCCGTATGCTTATTTGCCACCGACGTAGTATTAAAATTGATCTGTCATGATACAGAAAGTCTAAAAAGACAGTTCAACTTATATATATGGAAATGAATAGGTTAAAAATAGGTGAATGATGGTCGAATTTCGACTGGTTCGTCAGTTCGTCCCCAAACGAAATCGGCTTATTAAGACGAGTTGACAAATTTCAAAATTAATATTTTCATATTAATTTTCATATTTCATATTTTTCATTAATAATCTTTAAAGTGTACCTGGTGATTATCATCATTAAAATTTTAATTCCCCTTAATGACTTGACTAAACCAGACCACTCAACAAAACCTTTAGCTCACTGCGTAATAGTTATAAATGTTAAAAAAGAATGTTATGTATCTAATAGTCATAGCCGTTGAGTAAAAAGCTATACTCGTAACACTAAAATTTATTAAGAAAACATCTGTTCAATTGAACAGATGTTTCCTTGAATAATAATTTTTTAAGGTTAAGATTTTCTTGTTAAAACGCCTAACAGAATGACAACTGCAAGTCAATAATCGTTTAAGGTATGATAAAATCGTTTAGGAGAAATGAAAATTTTAAGATTATAATCACCAGGAACACCGTAAAGATTAAGGTCTTTTAAAAAACAACAATACTCCAATTATAATTAACACATAAAAATGTACAAAATGTCACAGACGCTGAATTGTCAGCCCAAAAATGTTATTTTAATACAAAAACAGTTAACGTTAACACGCCCTCTTATAAATCAAAAAGTTTTAATGATCAATTTGAATTACTAATCGCGGAGTCTTGCGCATAAAATTCAGATAACGCAACGCCATCGTTACGCTTTAATTAGAACACAAGAAACCTGCAGTTACAGTGTACAATAAATCTTGCCTTAAGGAGTATACACAAATAATATGTAAGCAAAATGCGGACAGAGAAGGTAGACTAATTGATACATGAACATACCTTAGTATCCATACGTACGCTTTTGGATGGCAATGGATAGACAGGGATAAGTGGTAGCTGATGGTGTACGAAAAATACATGTATTTGCTGTATTTAAAAGTAGTGCTAATTAAACAAATATGTTATATAAAGTGAAGTAAAGAAGATGGGATTCTAACGTAAAACAATAGTGGCAAAGGCCTCCTCAAAGTGACGCAGCCAAATCATGCACTTGCGCAAGGAAACTGGCAATCTGCTAGCCGGTTCGATAGTACGGTGACAGCCTTGGTTGTCTCAGGAATATAGAATTAGGTTATTTGCAGCATATATGCCATTCAACAAACCTTTTTTTTTCCCGTGGAATCCCCCACGAATCATCTCCTCATCAGGGCTAAAGGGTAAGGTGGTAAGTTAGACTCGAACCGACTAAAACCACACAGTGTTCTATCCTGAAGTCTTATTGCCAGGGCATCAAGTGTACCCTCGAAAGAACCCCGGCAGACTTGGCCGCCTTTTAACCACCGCAATCTGCATATTTATGAAATTAGATGAAGCACGGATTTCAACGTTTTCTATACTCCCCTTAATAAAAGGTGCTGGAAGAAAGCAACTTTGCATTTCACTGGTTAATTAGCCAAGTAAATTCACACCAGGGGCAGACAGTTGCGATGACCTGATACAAGTTATTGCAGCTTATAATATGCTAAGTGCTGAGTGTGTTCAATGACTTTTATTTTATTTAGTTTATTTATTTAGTTTAAATAAAGTCCTTTCGTTTACAGTTTCTTAAGACAACTCCCGCAATAAGAATTTTTCTGTGTCGCGAGAGCTACACAAACATTTAAACAACGAACACAAAGACGACACTTTTTAATTGACAACATGTCAGTAAAGGTATTAAAAGGGTTGCTTTTACCTGAGAACTATAGTATGCGCATTATCATCTGAGTCGTCAGGTCATAAAAGTCAAAAGAGATAGGAATGTGCAGTGGTGCGAAACGACGAAGTACAAAATAGACATTCGTCGATTCACACCACTGGTCCGAAACGACGAATTCAAAAAGGGGCCTTGTGCGATTCACACCGTGGTCCGAACAGCTTGTGGTGTGAATCGACGAAGTACCCTTCTTTCATTTGACAAATAATTGAAAGACAACATTTCAATTGAACTGAAATGGCTAGATTTAGGTTAGGTTACAATTGCGACCAGTTTTTACCTATTTTACTTGGTTAGCAGCAGGGTGCTAGTTAGGGCAGCGTGTATTTTATTAAATTCACTATTAATCGAATGGTATTCTTAATATAATTTAATTAATAATTAGTATTTGTATGAAATTAGTACTTGCATATATAAATGATCTGTCCTATTTTGTAAAATCACAAATTTGAAACTGAATAGAAAACTACTGTTCTACAGAGCACAGTTGTTTTCTATACAGCATCTGATCATGGTCCTTTCATGTATGTTCCTGGTCCCAGCATCCTGCCTTATGTAGCTTAATTGGCTCAATTATCAACTTTCCTAACAGTTGTGTAGTTCATAATGGTCCGACAATGTGATAAATAATTAAGTTGTCCATAACATATACGAAACTTATATTACTCCTATAAGGATTATGATCATATCTTATGTACATAATATGTAATATAATATGAAAAGGTCATTCTTATATATATATATATATATAAGAATGTATATAAGAATAAATATTGGAATTTATTACTCTTAGACTCACTGTTGGTTGAGGTGCGAATAAATATCACTCATATTACGAATAACTAATATTTAGTTATGTTAGTTATCAGCATTAAGCATAACTATTATTTGAATGCGTATTTAAAGAACGTATAAAAATAATAATTGTATAATCTTTAAGAACAGTAAAAACGCTTGAATTGCCTTTTGATTTACACTGGCTCTAAAATAACTGACTCGCTTTTTACTTTTATCATAAAAAATAATCGAAGGTTGTTTTTTTATGGCTTAATCGACAGTGTTCTAGTACTTTACCCACATAGGTTAATGATATGAGACTTTACCTTGTCATTTTAATTATTTGGCCAATTAGAACGGAATTCGATGCTGAGACACTGCCTAGATTGAGTTGTATGAGACCAGTTTTGCCATTTTGAAATTCCTGTTTACTACAACATCTCAAACTAAACTATTTGATGATAATGAGGACCTCACGTCAAAGTTTATTAATTTGTAGTCAAGAATTTGAAGAGTAATATTACAAATAAAATGAATCGTTGCTTTAATAAAATAAAGTCAATTTAAAATATGAAAATAGAGTTATTTAATCAGTTAAACCCGGCTTCCGTAGTCTTCCAATTAGTGTAATGACGTTTATTGAAATTCTTCAGAACAAATTTTCGGACGAACTTTCAAAGTTTTTGAATATTATGAATGAAGTTTGGCAATCAGCCGATTAAACTTGTTTTAATCAAATTAACGCGAGATAATTTATGTATAGCCGTTTGATTATCTTAGGCACTATAGCGCAGATATTGAAACTAGAATTAAATTATTAACATTCTGTGACAGAAATGGTTGTGAGTCATATTGTAATAAACTTACATCTTCAATTCTTTGACGTTTTTTAAATAATAAATTCTTGTAACCCAAGAACTACTTGGATATAATTTTTGAAAGAAGTAATATGTGTATCTACTGATTTTCAAGAATTTTAGGCAAATTGGGGAATGACATAAAATTGTTTCTTTCTGACAAACATAAGCCATACCTTAATAATCTACCAATCACCTTCTGTTATTTTATTTATAATGGTAACTAGTAATATGTATAAAAAGTAAAAATTCAAAGCAAGAGGCGTCACGTAATGGTTGTTCATTTAGAATAAGTATGTGTATAATTATTCAAGTGCATGAAAATAATAAATGAAACAATTTTAAATAATATTATTTACGTATTTACGGGAATTAACGTGATCACGAAAAGGTATTCCACACCTCTGAATTGCCTGACGTTTCGACCAGGTTGCACTGGCCGTGGTCACAGGCTGACTGCTAAATAAACACGTATATATCTAGTAGTTTAGTAAATTCAAGTAGAATTCTAAACCTTTGTCTAAATCAAGCTGATAGATGTCCAAATTGACATAATATATAATTAATTCATTATTGTTTTTGGTTACAGTAACAAATTTATATTTCCTTTTGTATTGGGATTTATTTAACAGCTTGGGAGTTAAATAGCGGTCAGAAAAAATTTCGAATCAAAATCATTTATTTTAAATAATACAATTACAACACCCGTTCACGAGCATTAAACACACGCCAGCCGAAATAATACAAAGTAAGGTTACAATCTTTATAAACATATTTCTTCTGTGCGTGTGTACGTTGGATGCTGGACAACCTGTCCAGCCGTAAATGAGTTTTCTTGTGTGTCTTCAGGTGGATTCGAGAATGGTTTAGATTTACAATTGGACCCGGTAGATGGCGCTGCGATAGGGGTCCAGGAATAATGACCGATTTTAATGCATTTTTTTGTGTATCTTAAGGTGGATTCGAGAATGGTTTAAATTTACAATTGGACCCGGTAGATGGAGCTGTGATAGGGTTCCGAGAATAATAGTTTATAAGTTCAGGCAGGACAACGTTTGTCGGGTCCGCTGGTAGACATATAGTAATGAGACATAATGACTCAATATCCTAAATAAAGTAAATTAACTTTTAAACTAAAGTGATTAACCAATATTAGAATATAATTTACCATGTGAATATTTATTGATATGATGCGTTATTGACCGCATGAGTTCATAAATACAATATTAATGTAACTATCGTAGATATAATGAAGTTAACGTAAAATTGAGAGTTTTAATTTTATTTTCGATGAAATATTAAAATGAATTTTGCTAGTGTGCATTTGGCGTATGGTGCATAATAAATGGATTAGAAGTGCACCTACTTTAACCTTAAATTTTAACCTTTTTTAAAGCCATTTACTATAATTATTGAACTAAGTATAATGGTACTTAATTACTATTTCGGCTCACTAGATCCAATGGGTTCCAGTGAGCCGAAATAGTATTTCACAGGATTCCTCTGGGGTCAGTGAAGCCAGACTAAATTTCAATGCTTTCTGTAAGTTGGCAGTGCTCTAAGCGCTGCAGCATAAAAGATCACAGTTACGCAGAGGTGGCAGTTGTGATACTCTGCTGCAGCTGCGTGGATAGAAATAAATGTGATCTTCCTTATCGTACCGACTGTACGTGCAGTGGGTTTGTATATACATCGGATTTATACTGTAATATATATGGTCCACCACCATCCACGTCCATAAACCACGCTGAAACGGTAACTAAAGGCGTGTTGTATCCCTAATGAAGGCAAAAAAATTAACTGACTGTGACTTGATTATCGCTCATTGATGTAAGAGTTAATTCCCATCACACCCTGTCGACTATTGTACATGAACGATATATGTTGGTCTTCAAAGTAAATAAATATAATTATCACGCTTTTTTCGCTTCTGTAACTTCTTGTGCCTTGTTCCATAGGTGAACCACGGCAGCTGATACAGTGGCTAGTGCGCTCCCGGTGGCATCGTTTGCTGTCCGATGACATTTATGGCAAAGGCATACTGAATCGAATATAAAAGTTATTTATGTGTCACAACCTTTTTTTTAAATAAGCCTATGTTTACAAAATACGGTACACTGAAAATTACTACCAGTATGAGATTTTTTTACAACGTTGGTGGTAAACATGAATACAGCCCACCTGATGCTAAGCGGTTACTATAGCTTATGAATTCTCTAAGGGTTGTTTACAAGCAAATATTTTGAAAATTGATTTTAGAGAAACGGTGAGCGCACTTAAAAATTAAATAAAAACCTTCTTGTCTTCCTACTAATATTATGTACACGTGAAATTTTGTGAGGATGTATGGATGTATGGATGTTTGTTACTCCTTCACCCAAAAATTACTAAACCGATTACGATAAAACTTGGTATGTAGATAGCTGGAGACCTAGATTAACATGGCACCGGGACTTACGCGGGTGAAACCGCAGGCCGCAAGTATATAATATATAACTGCTAAGCATTTTCTAATAAGTGACTTTTGTATATTTAGAAAAAGAATATACCAAAAAATTGTAAAATAATTATTTATTTTAAATGGTTATCTAGTATACACTGTTAATTTTACGTTCAACGTTTTTTTTATTTCTCTTATGAATATGTGTCATAAAATGGTGTTACAATATAATTATTGATCCTGTAGAAGTGTAGATACTTACGCTACATTCATATTTATACTTTTAAGTAAAACAATATCCCACAGTGAAATGAATATAATTTCACAGAAAAACATGTAAAATCATGTGTGTGAAAGTACTAAAACAAAAAATAGACATATTTTTTTAAATATTTTATTGTGTTCCACAAACACAAATAATTAAAATTAATTTGAAACACAGAAGCTTAATTAAAGGTTCTACATGCGGGAATCGTTTGCCCACATCCAATTCTAAAACTATCACTAACCGTCAAACCGTATTCTGTAATTATTTTTTCTGGTTTTTGTTAACAAAGCAATATACTGTAATACATAAAATGTAACTGTAACAGTTTTGTTAGTCTGTGGTTTCTGTGGTCTATGTTCTACAGTTGTTTCTGTCCAATGTATGTGTAAATAAAATTTAAAAAAATTGTAGTTGTCGTTTTAAAAAACTGTAGACAATGTTTTTTTTTATGGTATAGGGGGCAAACGAGCAGAGGGTAACCTGATGGTAAATAACTACCGCCATCCATGGGCACCTGCAACTTAAGAGTCACAAATGCGTTGCCGGCCTTTAAGGGGGGGAGGAGGGGGAGAGGGGTGAGAGGAGGGAAGAGCGGGAAGACGAGAAGAAAGAAGGGGGAAGAGGGGGCGAGGGAAGAAAGAAAGTAAGAAGAAAAGAAAGAAGAAGATTTATTTTTGGCACACACAAACACTTACATTTTCACAAGAACACAATTAATATTTGAATGGATTAATTATCATTCAAATTCAAATATCTTTATTTGTGACCTTTGGGTCACAAATAAAGATATTTGAATTTGAATGATAATTCTTATATTCTTCTTATAAATAGGTCTTACAGTACATTTAAGGTATACAGTTCTTAATGTCCTACCAATGCAATTGGTGTACAAATACTTATTTTATTTCTATAGGTTTTATCATTTAGCCGCCGACACTCTATAATAATCTCTATATAAATCTCTCCGTAACTGAATAGACACATTTCTCAAGTAACCATTCCTTTAAGACTATTACAAATTTCTTATATGGCATCTCTTTCATTTGGTAACGTGTTGTACACATATCCACACATTAAATGACAGTTCTTTTTATATAGGGAAGTTCTTAGAATTCTCGGTAGCAATATTCTATTTGAATCACGAGTGTTTCTCGGATAAATATCTTTAGCACAAGTAATTATGTTTTTATTCAGTTTTACAAATTTAGGACATTAAAATATATACATGCATGAAAGTGAGTAAATGTAGCTTTTTAAATAAAGGCTTGCATGAAATCCATGGCGCTACTCTACAGATTGCTCATACACTCTTTTTTGAGCAATGAAGACCTTATTTATGTCAGTACTATTTCTCCAGAGTATAATACCATAGTTTAACACTGAAGCTACATAGCTGTGGTACACGCTAAGAACAGTTTTTTTGCTTTGACGTTCACCTGAGCTTAGTTAAAACGTAAACAAAGCGGTTGACTTTATTGCACATATTTTCTACATGAGATTTCCAATTAATATGTTGGTCTACTACAATACCTAAAAGGTTGTATGATCTATTTTCTCTATTTCAGTGCCGTTGTGTTTGTTAAGTTTCTCGTGTTTACGTCCGTAAGTGTTAAACTGAATACATTTTGTTTTCAGTAGATTAACATGTAAATTATTATCGTCAAGGCATTTTATTATACATTGAATTGCTTTATTAATAGCATTATTATATTTATTAATGTCAGTAGTGTATTTATTAATGTCAGTGGTGAGTTTATTAATGTCAGTGTTGTCATGTCAGTAGTGTGATTTCAAAGGGCGTATGACTGTCCTTAGTTTTAGATGTGATGATTAACCAAATGTCATGGTTGCTAAAATACTTTTATGTTTCGCCCATCTAATAGGCTAAAGATATTAGGTAGTTTAGTTAGTTTAGGCTTGAAAGGCCAATATCCCAAATATTTAATACAGCTAACCGGGGTTAGTAAGGTATCTTTGGTATAAATTTGAATGCGCTCATAACTATGAGCTCTGCTAAAAATACAATACATAGACTCTGTACTTTTAATAACACAGTAGCGCACAACAAAAAAGTGAAGTTATACAATTTACTAAATATTGTTAACACTAATTCGTGGTTTAAAAAAAGTGGCTGTTAGTTTTTTTGCTCGATTTCTTCTAACAAGACCCAACCATTTGGAAACGTGCGGTTATTTAGAGATCGACACAGGCAGTTACGGTATTATGTTAATTTTTTTTTAATTTTTTTTTTATTTCATTTGACAAAGTAACAATAAATGTATTGTTGCCGAGACTATGTGTTGATCTATAATTTGAAATTGACGATTTCGAATAATTGATAACCAATTTTATGAAATAAACATATTGAATGTGAAACTTGACAAGCAACTGCTAGTCATTATTAAAAAAAAGGAGAATATGAAATAAAAAGCTTAAATGACTAGTAGACTAAGTAAATAAGCAAATACCTGATAAGTCGTACATTTTACACCCCGTAATTAGAGGTTGACCGGTAATTAAAGGAGCGCTAGCAAGTAAAAATAGGTCTAATCGCACCGCTTAATGAGACCCACTCAACACTACATACACCTACTGAAATCTGATTAGAATACTCTTTCTCGAGCTTCGAGGTGTTTAGTAAATTAAACAGGGGTTAGATATTAAGGAAGTACAAGACTGGTTTTCCTCTTCAATGTTGTTAGAGAAATGTTCTTTTCTTTTTGTCTAAAATAAATTTAAGTGAACACGTGCTTACACACAATTGAAGTGTGTGGACCAACCGATTTACATTTATTTATACGGCGTAATCTCATGAAATAATAAAAAAAATTATTCATACCCTGATTTTTAGGTCCCATGCACCTTAAAATCAGACTCGCGTAGAGAAGGAGACCAATAACATAAAAGATATTTTAGTATTACGGGAACAGTTCACAATTGATTGATGAAGATGTTCAACAACATGTTTGCTGAAAAAATGTGTGTGTCGCCCGAAATGAGACTTCTGTGACAGAGTCTAAATTATTATACATGTAGATTACCAGTGGGAGAGCCATGCTTCGCCTGGAGTGATACCACGGCCTCTCAGAAAACCGGCAGTGAAGCAATACTTGCATTGCTTTTCACCGAGTGAGTGAGGTTACCAGAGACCCTAACCCTTCCCTCTCTCTATTCTCCCCTCCTCTCCCCCTTTTAACCCTTCCACTACCCACCCACCCCTACCCCTACTTCCCACCTTAGTTTAAGGACGGCAACGCACTTGTGACTCTTGAGTTGCAGGTGCCTATGGGCGGCGGTAGTCATTTACCATCAGCTGACCCGTCTGCTCGTTTGCCCCCTATAACTCAAATAATATACCTGGTGACGTGTGACTACATACCAGAAAATAAATCCAGCCATAGACAACAATCAATCGCATGCTTAAATAGTTGATTAATATATATGTTTAATAATGAGCCTTAACTTTAAATTGCAATTTCATGCCATACTTTTGTCCTGTAAAACAAGCCATTTAATTTTGTATTAGTAGCTTTACAATAGGGTAGATGACTGTCAAGTCAAATCAGTATCTTTTTAGTAATCGTCAAAACGGTAGCGTCCGTACATTTTTGTATGAAATACTAAGGCGTGACGTCACACCTTAGTATCGTCAAATCATTTACTTTTAATGTTAATTTAACAATTATAATCCATATTAAAAACGTTAAAATAAAACTGGACGACAATTTTCACAGTATTTTAAGTTATTTTATTGCGACACTTGGCGAAATAATTTATTTTGAGCATAGGCATCTACCCAATTTAATTATAAGTTTTTATAGTATGCAGAGTTCAGTTTTCTTCTCTGGTATGCTTCGATGGCGTATGTAATAGAGAATATTGAAAATTCTTTAGAACACTACGTGCTGAAAGAATTCAGGAGGCATTGAGCTGGTTTATTTTTCAAAGGATAGCGGACAGTTTACTTTAAGTACGATAAAGTGAGAAGTTTTGGCACTGGCTTTGTTGGTGTAAAACGACAACGGATCTTTGTTTCAAATGAGGGGACGAAAATAATAGTTTTTTATTTTTTACTAGCAACCCGCCCCGGCTTCGTATGGGTAGCAGAGACATCTTAAACAATCATGATCATATTTCAACCAATTTACACAAAACATTAACAAATTATATACCTAAACCTTCCTTATGAATCGCTCTATCTATTGGTGAAAACCGCATGAAAATCCATTCAGTAGTTTTTGAGTTTATCGTGAACAGACAGACGCGGCGGAGGACTTTGTTTTATAATATGTAGTGATGTAGTGATTGTCTGTATCATCAAGTTAGAAATCGGTTAGGGTGGACTGTGCAAATGATTTCTCATACCTATAGCTCTTTTTCACCTTACTTAATTGCAAAAGGTAATCCAATAACACATTCATTTCGTCTTTTAGACCATAATCAATTTAATTCACACAAGGGCCTAATACCTATTCCATCAAAAACATTATATATGGAAAATGCTAGTCTCGCAACGTAGGTTTTCTACCGCAAAATTGTGAGATTTTATTGTTATCTAATTAGTTAACTAAGAACAGTTTATAGTGACCGTATCAATATTGAAGATCTTAATTTCTTTAATAAAATAATGGTAGTTGGCGTTGGTGACTTGAAGTAAGTTTGTATTCACATATCATAAGATAAAAAGTTAGTAATGCAGTTAGTTTAGACCACGGGACTGAAATTACGGTATGTTTTAGCTTTTCCTTGCGGTAACTGTGTTCATTTTAAGCTTGTGTGTCTGTTAGAATTGTCTTAAAATTTTAATGATCGGTGAGTGAGTGTGTCAATGACAATATTAGGGAACTTTGACTTGAAATAGTTAATATGGAAGTTAAAATTTGTATTTGTATTTGCCTTCTTGGTCCTTGAATTCAGGCTTCTATCTTTATCCACAACGAGGTTACAAGGGGACGAAAATATCGTGAATAGCTTTAAGAAAAGGGTAATCGTCTGTGCCTTTGTTTTTTTTTTGCCCCCAGATATTTATAACTAAAATTATAATTTCTTTTTAAGTATATATTTATAACTGAAAATAAAGGTAAGATCGAAATTTCAGAATAGACCGCTTTGTTCACGTGTACACTGACAACAAACTTAACTTAGACAACAAAAGAAAATATTACAAAGAATTCCTTCGGAAAATATTATGTAGTATTCAATAGAAATTTCTGGATATGTTTTGAAAGTTGAATGTGTAGGTAGCATACAAAAGAATACAAATAAAATAGTACCACAAAGCAGTTTTGGATTTATTTACAGACGCAAAAAAGTAATACTTTTTTGAATTCCGATATAATCTGGAATCTATAAAATATTTTTGCGACAAATCCCATTTATTTTTACACGCTTTATATTAGCTTCAATTGTATGTTTGTTTGTATGTTTGTTTGTAACCGTCTCCTTAGGGCGCGATTTTGACCAACTTTAAACGGCCAGATTTCATTCAAATTTTGCACACATGTCAAAGACCAATGACAATACAATAATTTGATTAAAAATTTTCTATATTTTAGTTGGATTTTAAATATTGAGTATGGAACTCGGAGTTCGATTATAAAAAACCTTTCCACTTCAATTTTAGAAATAGAATCACACATCGATGTGAAAGAAGATAAACATGGCTATTTTAATATTCACAGTCATAGAAACCATTGGCAGGTTGCAGTGCAAGTTAAAAGGCTTGCATCTTATACGTGCTGTACAATGTAAGTGTCCGTTTCTTCTTAGGCTAAGGACACACTCTTATACCCAAATGGTAGTTTACCGTTAACCACTTACATTTATATCTCTATCATGAGCAACTTGGTCTCTAAAATTGAACTGAACTACCTACTAGATAATACGTGGTCTCAGGGTACACTACAATTAGTGCGGTAAGGCCCGTGCCATGACGCCTCAATCCAGTCAATCTGGGGGAGGTACTCTCTCCTAACAGATGACGCAGGTACACACCGTAACACGGCTGCTAGGTTTTTGCTTTTTGCACAAAACAAACACTTGCAAACACACTGCACAAAAGCCTAGCAGCATACCTGAAGCCAAAATAACAAGACCCCGTGACGACAGACCGCGTGGTTTTAATCAGTTTGTTTCCGACATGCCACCTTGTCATGTAACCCTGGTAAGGTAACCCGTCTCGAAGTCACGTCAAAAGAAAAAATATACACACGGTTATGTGTACGTGTATATGTACACACAACCCGTGTGTATATATACACGTACGTGGATACGAGAATTATGCTCTGTGAGTCACTTATTCTGTCAAAATTGAATTATACTGACACGGTGTACGGGACCTGTCTACTAAGCAGAACTGAAAGGATGATACAACGGGTCCAAAATGCATGTGCACGCTTTTGTTTCCCTATACCATCCCGCTCACATGTTACGCCGTTTCTTAATGAAGGCAACATGATGAAAATGGCAACACGCAGAAACCTTCACTTTGCCACATTACTATTTGGTGTAATTTTAACTCAGAGGCCTGAATATCTATACAAAAAGCTTACCTGGTCCAGGACCAATAATAAGCACAGTACTCGAGCTTCCTCTTATCTTCTTGTGACACCTAGGCACCGAAGTACCGCATTTCGTGGCAGCTTTAGGCTAACAAGTACTCGGTGTTGGAATAATTTACCTCCACCTCTCCGTACATAAAATTCAGTGTCTAAGTTTAAATAAAAATTTAAACAACATTTGCTTAATATACAAAAAAATATAGTATAACCTTACCTAGCCTTGTAAACATCATTTAGGCATTTACATTAGTTGTATTAGATTAGTATTAATCAGATAATTCATTGTCTAAAGTGAGGAATTCGTTGTACACTTACAATAGATAAATTGTATAGATCCATTTTGCGCGCAATTTTCCTACAGAAAATAATTATACTTTGATTCTTGATTACAATCAGTTTCATAGTTTCATAATCTTACATGCGGTAGCTTAAATTAGCTATATTAAATCCTCCACTTTCCCATGGTAGATATTTTTTGATTTTTCTTCGCTTTCCTTTTTGACACGCGTCATGATTTCAAGACTTCAACTTCAACTTTTGGATTGTGGCTTTGTGGAATGATTTCAAGACATTGTATTGAAAACCCCGCGTCTGTCTTTCACCATAGATTTATCAAGGAAATGTAACCATAGAGCTATAATACCACTCAATCTATAGGGATGTAATACGATATTAAAATGGCTGAAATATATTGTCTTTGGTTTAGATTTATTTAAGAATTATTATTATTATATATATATATATTTTTTTTTTGATAATGTATTTGTAACCATAAAATCTGGTTTGTCCGTTTGTTAATCGTTATTTTAATGTGTAATCTGAATGTCAGTGTGTTTTAATGTATACAGTTTAGTCTCATAATATTTATTTGATAGCATGATGTCCGTACCTACATCACTTGGCCTTGGCAGAATACCAGCGCCTCTTCGCTAATTAATCGTGCGAAGTAGCATATTGCTGAGCTAAGGACCATTTTTGTCTCATGCAGGGGTATTTATTTAGATATTTATTTTTACTTTTTATTTTTTCCTGTGATGAAAAAAAAAAAAAAAAAAAACCATGTACCTATCCTGTGTGAGTCAGAATAAAAATTATTTCTTTCTTTCTTTCTTTCTATATTTTTTTTAATGTGGACACAGGAAAATACCTAACCTGAGAAGGATTAAATTAAAAGAGTGGCTCCGTAAATTTAATCCTTCCGTCTTAATAAAAAGATTAAACCGGGCAAGTGAGAGTCTGACTCACGCACCGAGGGTTCTGTAAGAAAACAAACTTGTATGTAGATAGTTAGTGCACCTTGGGAATCAATCCTCGAAGGTTTTAGCCCGTCTTTTTCGAAAGACAAACTTAACTTTCCAGTTCTCAAAATACTCTCCTAAAATCTATGTAAATATATACTCTCCCATAATCTATCCCATAAATCTATGTAAGATTTACGACAAAGTCAACTTTCCAACCGCAAAATACGAGTTTAAGTCTGTGATTATAAAAACTACTTTTTTATGTGATTTATTAACAAATTAACGACATTCGGATTTTTTCCTTTACTTGTGCTGTCAGACTTTCCTTCTTACCAAATTACCTAGCAGAGAAACGTTTGTAAGGAAACGCTTATTGTCAGAAGGGACGTGTGCTTTTTTCTTGCCTATCCCATAAATAAATTTTCTTGAAAAAATAAATTTACCCTCTTAACATATTATTTTCCAAAGCTTCAAGAATCAATTTTGATTCCTAAATCTCTTTTTTTATTCTTTGCCATCTTGGAGAGACTATTGGAATATCCTAAAATAATTTTTTGCTGTGGAACCACAAGACAAAAAAATATATCAGTAATTCAGAACCTTAACACTGTGGTTTACCGAATACTTAGATAAAATATTCACTGAAGCTGATGAACATATAAAGACAACATCAGCTACGGAGTGCTAATCAAGCTTTGACATGTTAATGCATTGGAGTATCCTTAAAAATTTTGTCGCTATCGCTAAGCACGAAATAGGATTAATAAAAGTAGTGAAGCACTAACCAAATATCAAACCCACGTAAAACGTTAAAAGCATAATATTTATAAAAAGCCCAAGTGTGGACTATTCCTTGGCTACATTTGCGGCATATTGTAACATGCATATTGGATGTCACGTGTTGTTTTAATATTCAGTTGTAGAAAAGAGGGCGGTAGTGCGCCGCAGTCGGGTGCCGATAGCATTCGAATAGCTGCATTTTAACTGTACAACATGATATTTATTAATATATTTTATGTAAATTGTGCTTAACAATTATGGTGGCAGTTTTATCAGGTGGGTAATTAACAGGCACAGTTTAATTGTTAACAGCGTAAAATTTAAAAGTAAATGGATTAGAGACTACAAATTTGATGCTACCGACTAGTATTTTGTACGATAGATATTCCACGATACAGAATAAAGCAATGAAACAATTTTACTTGCATTCTTTTTTTTTTAATGTCGAAATAATAACTGCAACTCCCTCTCTGTCGACGGAGGATTACAGTAGCACGTTTGGTGTAAAAGTATCCAGTACCTGCTTAGCATCAGGCAAGACATTATATTTTAGTATCTCTTTATCACATTTATTATAGTAACAAAATATTTAAACTTGGTTATATACCTACAAGTTCCTACTACACCAGAAGTCTCTGGTGAATGAAGATCAGTGATTAAAGTTTGAAGTAAATTTATTACACTTGATTTTTTCGGTTGATGACATGAATTGCACATTGTTATTAGACTTTTTGTGACTATTTTGAACACATCATTAATTGTAATTACAAAAGAAAATAAACCTGCTGCTTTAAGTGTATAAAAATGATGTTTAAAACCCTACTTAAAGGTTGTGTCTACTATAGGGGGCAAACGAGCAAATGGTTCACCCGATGGCAAATGATTACCGCCGCCCATGGGCACCTGCAACTCAAGAGTCACAAGTGCAATGCCGACCTTTAAGGTCTGAGTAGGGGAGTAGGGGAAAAGTGGGAGAGGGGGGGGGGGAGCGAAGGGTTAGGGTTTCCGGTAACCTCACTCATTGCAAAAATTGCAAAAGCAATGCTGCCGGTTTTCTGTGAGGCCGTGGTATCATCAAGCCGGCCCATACGTGCCGAAGCATGGCTCTCCCACGATAAACCTATATGTCTGTCTAAAAAAATGCAATGAAGAAATGCATGCTTCAGATTTATCTACAGTCAGTTATTCAGATTAATCAGATGAAATTTATTTTACGTCCCCGAGGTTGCATAACAAAATATATCCTGAAATACGAAGATCCATATTATTATATATTTTGCTGATACATTGAAGGTCATATTTTGGAGTGAGAGAGGCACTTCATTATTCCACACCGTGACGAATAAGTTTGCCAAAGACAATACTCGTAAAAATATGTCGAGGCTTTTGTATTGCGACCTCAGTACTTTTTTTCTGTAACAGAATACAGGTAATACCTACTTAAAATATTCATGTTCAAGTGTTCTGCTATTTCTTAGAATTTCTTACTTTGTACCTAAGTGAGTTTTTTAAATATATATTGGTACTCTGAGGCAAAGAGCCGGCGACTGCCATAGTATTAATAATACATGAACTCGCTCCCGGAAATGCTAGTAGATAGCTAGAATAACCAATTTTTGAAATGTCCAACTCAGGTAGAGGAGGATTTTATTTTTGACGGCTATGTCTGGAGAGGTTTACTTTGACAATTTCCAAGTGGAAAGTAAATGCTGTATTTGACTGTAGATTGATATTTTAAAAATCTTTTACATCAGCATGTTCTATTAAATAAATATAATTATCTAAACTTTACAAATTTGAAAGAACAATATAATTCGATTTTAAAATATAATTAATTTATTAATGAAAATATCATATTTACACAAAGTGTACTAACTGTAATAGTGTTCTAACCTGTTTAAGAAATAAAGACTAAAATAAGGTAGATCGTCATTACATTGAGATAAAAATATAAACTTTTTAACAAAAAAAATAATCCGACGAAAGAAGAAAGGACCTGAAACACGAGAAAAAATATAAAATCTTTCTTGACTGCTGGAAACCATGGATATGGTGATAGTCCGGTGCGAGAGAGCTTGGGATTGCACTGACTCATTCTGAGTCAAAGTGATGTATGCTAAAGATGCGGCCGAAAGGAATGGGAGAGAACTACTTCAAATGACCTCCGACCTCCATGAGCGCTTGCTTGAGGATGACGGGCAGAGTTACCCCTAGTAGAAGCAGGCCCAACAGGCCGCGCGCGACTCCCGGAGGGGCAAGGTCCGCACCAAGTCTGCCTGGGTTTACAGGACTTTCTTTTCTAGGGTACACCTGAGTCCCTAGCATTGGGGTCCCGTGACGGAACACCGTGTGGTTTGTCAGTCTGACATATCACTTTATGTTTGGTGATAAAAAGAAAACATACAAAGCAGCAAATTATTTATTACGTAAAATCAAAAAAACAAACACCAGGAAGCTGCTATAACCATTGAAGTTCCCTTGGTTGGCTTCAGATCAGATCAACTGCAGGTCTCCGTCATGTTGTAGTGTCATTAGAACTTAATGGGTGTGCCAAGTTTCAACAGAATCGGTTTACAAAATAATGAAAAGTCAGTAGGTGACCAAATATTCATCCCCTATTTTTCTGACCTTTGGATTGAATTTCTTTTTCAAATTTTAGTGGAACCAATTTTGAAGTATACCTCCAATAAAATAAGAATGATCGAAATCTTAAAAAAATCTTTTTTAAATTACATTAAAAAATAAATGATTTTTACCTTTCTTTACCTAATAAAGAATTAAAACATTTTTCTTATTCTTAAACAAATATACTTACATAACATATTTATCAATTGTCAGAATAAGGCACGCCAGTTAAAATTCTTTCAGTGTAAACTCATTTGGCCCGACGCTGCTTGTAAAGAAGCTGGACACGTAAGCGAGGTTTGAGAGCGGATTCCAAATCAATTCCTTTTCGATTCCAAGTAGCGGACGCGTTGCGCATAATGACGTCAGATGTAATTCTTTAAGTAGTATAGGTTTATTTTATATGTAACAAAGTAAATTTTCAGTTTGGACGTATATTTGTTACGAATAATGCGGTAGTTGACTCTCAAGTCAAATGTTTTCTTTATTAAATGTCTAAACGATAGGATCTTTACAAATTAATGTTAAATTACAGTCTGGTGCGGTCAAATCTTTTACTTTTAATAACTGGTTTAAATATTATTACAATTCAAAATAATTACTAACAATAAAAAAAAACAGCCTCAAAATTTTTTTTTTATGGTTTGTGGCAAACGAGCAGGCGGGTTACCTAATGGTAAATGACTACCCTGACACCACCCATGGGGGAAGAGGGGAAGAGGGGCAGAGGGGGGAGAGGAGGGAAGAACGGGAAGACAGAGAGAAGGGGGAAGAGGGGGGAGAGGGAAATGTTAGGACCTCCGGTAACCTCACTCACGCGGCGAAAATCAATGCAAACATTGCTTCACTGCCAGTTTTCGGTGAGGCCGTGGTATCACTCCAGTCGAGCTGGCCTATACGTGCCGAAGCATGGCTCTCCCACGAATAAACTAATTAATTTCATGAGGTTGGTTAAAGAATTTATTTTAACCCTATTCAACTGTCATACTTCTAAATTAAGAAAATGTGTGTAGAGCTCTACATACATTGAAAAAAGTTATTGCAAATTTTTTGTCATATAAACACACTCATTTTCTAGTAACAGATCAATGTTTAGCATCTAAATCAAGCTATCTGTACTATTCATTATCGTGTAACTATAATCTTACGGGTAACTAATTTGCGGTGGCAGACGTTCCACGAAATTGGAATAATCTGCTCGGTGCAAAACCGCAGACAATGTACGACATGCCTGTCAGCTCCTGCGAGGTATTCAAGCGATGCTTCACAGTTGGCTACCTGGGAAGCCAGGTATTAGGATTTCAGAATTGTATGTACGTTCCAACTAGGCTTAATAGAAAATAGGATAGTTATGAAACTACTTCTGTATTTCTGTAACACAAGGTGTTGCGTTAGTAGATTATAATAATTATTTTTTAAAGTAATCTCTGCAAAAATGATTTATAGATGAACGGTTTTATTCTCGTCTGTATTTCGCTGAACTAATTTGGGCACTTCGAGGTCCCTTTACGAAGGGATGGCGAGTGGCGTTAGCGCGCTCAGGGATTCCCACAATACACAGGGGGAATTGTTTTACAAGTATAATTTTAATAAATACTAATTCCGAAAGCTTTTATTCTAACACAAGATTTTTTACTGCAAACACACGCTGATAACCGTATTTATAGGTATAATTATGTATACATGTGGAGGAATTAACGCGATCACGTAATATATATTAGATATGACACTTTGATTTGATGTTGACGTTTCAAACAGGTTGCATTAGTCGTGGTCATATGCTGACTCCTGACCAAGGCCAGTGCCTGGTTTAACCTGGTCGAATTGTCAGCCAAATCAAAGGTATGCAATACTAATAAGTATCGTGATCACGTTAATTCCCGTACATTTAGATAAATATATCATGGAACGCGAAAGTTTAAAGGTTCATATAGATAGGTACTCTCAATACACAGTTATATTATCACTATCTATAAACGAGGCTTATAAGATGTTCCAATAAAATGAAAGGATTGAAAGTAAAATTTAAAGTAGAACTTAATAAAAATCACAAATCCCATTAATATGTTATGTGTAAGTCACAAAATAACATTAAATGAAACAATGATTGGAAAGAATTTATATTTACGTTCAATATTCGATTCGCAATGTTTGCAATATGTATATTGCGAATTGATAGAGGGTGTAAAAAAAAAGTAAGAGGCAATAAAACCCAATTACACGATCTTACCCTTTCTCATATACTAAAAGATAGTGTCACTCAAGTGTCACCGACCCTATTCCTTACCCTAATTACCCTTTGATAACCTACGAACTTACCCGCCAGGAGTAGAACACTGGTGTAGTGGAAGAAGTACTGTGGGTCCGAAATCTTCTGTAGAGTAAGAAAAATCCACTGTTCAGATTCTATTAGAGGAAGTAAGCAATACTAGAAGTAAGAAGTAGTAAGAAATACAAGAATTATTAAACGATAAAATGATTATCAAACTCTTATATCCATATAAACATTATAAGAAGTAACTTTCTTTGTATGAAATTTTCAAGATAACTTACGCTTCAGCTATTGCGTTTAATTTGAAACAAAAATACCCTCGTTATCACTCGGTAATATAATTTAAAATCAAAAGGTATTCAATAAATTTCTCTTACTCAGGACTTTCAGAATTTCTAATGACACAGAGAACAAGTAAGAAACTGAACGTTTGTTTAATAAAGACAAACTTTCAAGGATAAGGATGGAACAAAAGTTCAATTTGAATTACTTTGATATTATTACATTTATTTTGTTTATTGGGTGGTACTTTAGACCAAAACATCGTTTAAGCCCGCTTTATAACTGCCAAATATAATTATAAGTTTATAAAATAGATTTCGATCGTAAATTTTGTTCCATACTATGTAGGTATTTTGTAAGGAATATTAAATAAAAAAGTAAACATTTTGTACCAATCATCACACCACTCTCCTCATCAATTTAGGGCATTGATCAGTCAACCGCTCATATCGTTATAAATGCTGTTTACATATTTACTCAGGTTACGCTACGCCCCACGATTTTTTTTTTGTCTAACAAATGCCCTAAATTGATGAGGAGAGTGGTGTGATGACTTTTAACTTTTTATTTTAAATACATTTTTTTTTAATTTTTAGTTTTTATGATACCCACTACCTATATTGAATATTAAATCTGGCATTTTGTGCCGGCGGCCATCTTAGATTTGAATATTGTCACAGTGTACAGTATTCTACTTTACTAGTAGACCTTCTCAAAATTCGTTATGAGCTCTTGCTCTATAGTCAACTCCTTTAATTTGATACCCATATTGAAAAATGAAATCTGCCATTTTGTCGGTGGCCATATTGGATTTGCATTTTTTTCATAGTGTTCTCAGTTCTACTAGTCGACTCCTGTCATTTGATACACATATTAGAGTTGTAAAAAAAAAATTATTATCCGCTATTTTGTAGCGGTGGTTATTTTGGATTTTATACAGAATGTATCAAATGTTATTGTCGTCACAACCAAAGAAGTGTACCAAATATCAGAACAATCTTTCAACAACAAGAGTGTAAAATTTCAACTACTACCCGTTTTTTGTTAGGGGCAAACAAAAACGAACAGGTCAAACTAAATAAAACCGTTTAAAAAGGAATCCAATACCCGATAAATCAGGTAGGTATATCATGTAAATATCATTAGTATTCATTAGACATACACACATAAATATAGGTATGTACATATATAACGAATGACAAAAAAACAAAGTATCTCGATATCACTTTTATAAACTTTACTTGTAACTATGTATGTTTTACGTGGGAGAGCCATGCTTCGGCACGTATGGGCCGGCTCGACTCCGCTCGTTACCACGGCCTCACAGAAAACCAGCCGTGAAACAATGCTTGCATTGCTTTTCGCCGCATGAGTGAGGTTAACGGAGGCCCTAACCCTGCCCTCTCCCGTCTTCCCGCTCTTCCCCTATTCCCACCTTAAAGGGCAGCAACGCACTTGTGACTCTTGAGTTACAGGTGCCCATGGGTGGCGGTAGTCATTTACCATCAGGTGACGCGTTTGCTCGTCTGCCCCCCTATACCATACAAAAAAAAATGTAAACAAATCATCAAAATTAATTTTAACCTACTTCTAATTGTCGTATAGAAATGAAACTTTGTATGTAGTGTTTGGATGACAGTACTATAATTTAGCATCTTGGAGCTTATATGATGTTGGAGCCAGGAGGTGGATTGTCGAACTCTTCAGTGGCTACTAGAAAACCCTTCGAGTTTGGGCTCATATGATTTGTTTTGACGAGTCCAACAGATTGATCTTGGTAACGATGGTCTGATGATGAAGCCAGGAGGTAAATAGTAGAACTCTATTTTAATTTTCATTTATTTTTTTAGGTTTACTAAACTATAACCCTTCTTTCTTCTTTTTGTTTTATTGACCAACTATTGCAAAATCCGCTAGAGGAGAAACGATACACAGATAAATATAAACTAGGAGACGCTAGTATGTGTAAAGATTAGGGTTGGCAACAACCGTTGTACTAACAACCGCATAACACATAGTAGACGGTTGCTTCTTTGTCAACTATACGATTAAAAAATAACTCTGAACAACAAACACTGAAGGCGTTGCAGAATGTGTGATTTATCAATCATTGTTTCCGAATTGCATGGCACAGCTAAAAGGACCTTAAGATAAAGCGATCAAATCAAATCCTCATGAAACTCACACTAAAAGCAATCTGTGCTAGAATACTGTAACTTTTCTCACGTTCAGTTTGTACCAAACCCTGTCATTGTTTATTTTTCAGACTTGACTGGTTTTATGAAAACGTTAGGACGTATTTTTCCAATCGTACCAAGTAAGCAATATGGGTTTAATTAACGCAGTATAAACATTTGCACAGTTCTTCAGTACGTCACACGATCGGGTTATACAGTGGTGTTCAAAGTTTTTAGAACCTCGTGTTTAGTCGCACAGCTCGTCAATTCCTAATTCGTTAGCTCGTAATTATTTTTGGAAGGTAAAGCTATGATCAAGTTATTTTGTTTATTTAAGATCATAATATAACATAAAACACGCAACAACAATATTAGACTAAAATTATTTACACACCTATTACTCACAATAACCATATAAAAAAACGAAGAAACGGACGAACGAAAATTGTTCCGCATCGTAGCCGATTGGTAGCCTTCCCAGAATCATCAGACGCTTATCTAGTTCCTTATAAAAAGAACCAGCACTTGGCCCCATGGTCCTAAGCTGTCCCAAACAGCTCAAATCATAACCAAAAACTACATTATAGATGGAAGCTATGAATAGTTTTATTTCGAGCACGACGGAAGGATACATTAATTGCCAGCAGAATACGAGTCACTTATCCGAAAATATCCTGAAAGAAGCCAACTCTGCTCTCTTATATTGACAGGGCTAATTACGTAAAAGATGTCACGCTAGGCACTCCTATATAACTTCCACAATAACCTAGTGTTAAGTTTCCAAGAGGAATTAGCTTAGAAAAAAAAACTCACAAAAGGAGAACACTTTGAAAATTTTTACATTAACAAAATAACCCAAACTAGTTAATCACAATTTAACACAAAATGGACATGAACAAGGGCTACTCTGTTATAACGCATACGTAAAAACGTCTTTTAAAAATAAGAACAACACTTTGACACATATACAGTAAAACAAATCAAGGATACGATACTTCTCACGTTAAATCCGCGCTGCTTGCCGTCCAAAGCAAAAGTGGTCTAACTGCACCTTGGTGTGGCTTTTTATGCCCGATATCGAGTGATTTGTGACATCGCCTACCGTTACATAATACTATTTTTTATAATATTTGATTGTTACGCTTTCACACCCTAACTACTCAAGCGATCATCATGAAATTTTGCTTGCACTTTTATCCCGAAAGAAGTATTGATACCGAGAGATACAAAATCTACCGTGCCGTCAAGAATTATTTTAAACTAAGGCTATGCTTAGGAACCTACTTTCATTTTTATGGATATATCAAAATAAAACATTTTAACAGAATATTTGACAAAGTTTGAGTACCACTGTATTACTTGAAACTGCTAGCAGCCTTCCTGTCGTATTATTGAGGAGACAGTCACCAGCTACTAGTTCGATTTCAGACTCATATTGTTGAGTTTGGTTCACCTATTTTGGTCTTCGTCATTGTTGGTTTAAAGGTTCATTATTTACTGAATGATATTAAAGTGTGGTACAGATATAAATCTCTTGTATATTGTATGCCTGCGACTTCGTTCGCATTTATGTGAAGAAAAGAGCAACATATCTCTTATAATAGGCGTTGCACTTCTTTTTCAAAGGGGGGACTCTTCCATGCAGGATTTTTATACTGTATTGGCGGTAAAACAACTTGAAGCGGACAAAAAAAATATCGTTATAATTGCCTAACACGTGAAATAATGACGTATTTTGATGACGGCGTCATGTGGAAGATCACCTCACCGGGGTGATTGGTGAGGTATATCACACGTAAACCGACTAAAACCACACGATGTGCCTGGATATGTGTGTAAGCAGGATCCTAACTAGGCGATGTCAAGAAACCCAATTCGCGGGAGACACTTTTGCGGGTGAAGAACATAAAACCCGTCTTATCCACCGACGGCCGCTTTTAAAGTACGCACGTAAGCGCGAGTTAACCGGTTCCGTCTTGAAGTTTTAATACCGGATTCATACCGTTACCTTCTTGCGCGAGATGTTCTCCTTGCTCTGCGTTCCCCTGCTAATCCTACGATAACGGAACGAATTTATTATTTTGACTCCTGTGTTCATGCAATTGTAATGCTTTTTTCACTATATGGTCCAACTCTCTTCACATCTCGTGACCATATCATTTGAGACGGCTCTCTATTAGAAACTACCACTTATATGCTCGTTTCGTACTTTGTCTAGTCTCGTCATACCTCCGGACCACCTCAACATCTTAATTTCCTTTCATGTGGGCGTAGGGGAAGAGTGGAAGAGGGGGAGAAGGGGGGAAGGGTTAGGGCCTTCGGTAATCTCACTCACTCGGCGAAATGCAATGCAAGCATTGCCTTACTGCCGATTTTCTGTGAGCATAGCGTGGCTCTCCCACGATAAAGAATTATAACAAGGTCACGAACTCATACAACATTTAAAAACAAACTTAGTTAAAAACCATTTGTCTAGTTTATTGCTAAGCAAATACTACTATTATAGAAATGTATGTATATCTCTATTTTCTGTAATTATAATGATAACATTGTATAAATGATAAAAAGGATAAAATTAATTAAAGAAACATTTTAAAACTAAATATGTATTTTGTAACATCAACTTATGTTACCTTCCTTTAAAAACTTTCCAATTTTCGCTTTGGACATGTAGTTACTTTTATTTTGCATTTATTTAAGTCAATTTTTTTTTATTTTTATCAGGAATAATTCAGGGGCAAACTAAAATGAAAATTATTTTTTTTTTAATATGGTTTTGCTTAGCTAAAAAACCTGGTGAACAATGGCGAACCTCACAGGTCGCCATTGAAAATGCAAGATCTATTATTTGGCCCTTTTCCCAGTGCCTAGATGTTGCTGGCTTAGTAGGTGCATTGTACTATTTATTATAATAATCATAGTTGCAGTAAATTACTAATCAAATTTCTACAGTATTTATTTACAGGGCATATATCATAAACATACATGCCTAACGTGCATAGCACAGATTCTCTACTAAACTTGTACACTGCGGACCTTCTTTCAGATAACCATTAAAAATCATACTAAAACCATAATTCACAGTTCTAATTGAAATTTAACATTAAGTAATGACCATCGTCAGATTTTAAACCTTTGATTTGACCAATATCAGTTCTTACTAAAGGCGCTACCGTTATTTCACTTGCAACTGAACAAGTAACGTTATTAAGAAAACAATTATTTTGCACAGCATGGCTTGTTTTAAATCTCGCAAAAACATTATGTATTAACAACGTACAATCCAAGATTTAAAGTTCCCACTTATAATAACTAGATAAGATTCACGTAAAGAAATTTATATGTACGATGTTATCGACAATATTGAGGTTAATGATCAGTAGATAGATGATCAGAGATATGCAGAACATATCAACATAATAATATTATAAAATATGCATAGATGTAAAGGTTGTTACAGAAAAGTGTGGCCAAATTTTAGGCGCATTATGTGTAGCCGACAAATATATGATTTAGCTTGAAAAAAAAAAAGATTTTGAAATATTTTTTATTTTTTGAATTTTTTTTTTCTTCGAATGCTTTTCCTAGTGTTAGTGTGCAATTTTTGAATTTGTTATAAATTCAGGTGACAGGGAAAAATAACAGAACAGTGTCAGATATGCAGGGCAGCGAAGGGGTACACTGCACTAATACAAATATAATATGATTTCAATGTTTATGTAATGACTCGGTGACACTGGAACCACCGTGGGAGCATACCCTTCCTAACAAAAAAAATATTAGTGAAATCGGTCCATGGATGACGGAAATAAAAATAAAAAATACATACAGCCGAACATAGAGCCTCCTCCATTTTTTGAAGTCGGTTAAAAATGCAAGCTCATAATTATGAACAAATGTACGGCAAACCAAAGATCTCAAAGCACGCATCAACGCCGTAGGTGTCGGCGCTGCGACGAGCGCATGTCATATCAAAACGCGCGTTAGCATGTGAACGACTTGCACAAATTCTGTGTTCTTGTTGACACACGTTAAAGCGCGCTCAATGCCCGTCGTCAGAACATGACCTAAGATTAGAAAATGTGTCAAGGAGCAATAAGTCATAATTCTGTCGTGTTTAGTAAAGATAATCCTCCTTATGTCACCAAATCAGGGTCAACCAAAAAAGTCTCCAGCTAAATGAGTTCAAAAACCGAGCAAAATAGCGCTAATATAGGCAAAGAGAATGATATGAACTTAGCAATTGTAGACGGAAGGAAGTGTGCTGAGTTGAAATATTTATTTTTTCTTATAAAATTTTATTGGGTGCCTGCTATAGTCGTGTTATCATTGTTTTTCTATTTAATGCTAAATTCCGATATGTCCACCGTTCACTTTATATATATGTACACCGCTCACATCTTTGTACCATATTTAATTGAATTTGTCATTCGCAGCTAATTATTTATTCGCGGGCTGTACTTTACCGAATTAGCCCGATTAAATTGAGTAAACAAACTTGACGTACTGGTAACCAGCGGCAATAGAATAATTTTTAAACACTACTCGACTCTCTTAAACGTGTATGTATTGTGAAACTCAGGGTCAGTGCATCTGATGCAGCATCTATTTAGCTGAATTATTTTATTTTCTTCTTTTTGTATGTGTTCAATACAATTTCTCCAAGACACCGTATGAATTTAGTTTTAGCCTTCTTTAATTAACTCCTTGACTTTAGCCATTTTAAAACTTTTGTTACTCTTCCCAATACGCGATATTAATTTTGCCAAAGCCGGACTTAGCTGGCCGTGGTAGACTACGGCTCGGCTATGCAGCATTGCCAATGTGCATGGGTGACGGTTACTACTCAACACTAGGTGGGCCGCTGGCACAAGGCAGTTAAAAAAACCGAGTGCTGTTCGATCTGGACTCTTAAAATTCGGTCAAGGGCTGTCATAACATTGTTCTACCTATGTCCGGCTACGCAAAGTTACTTGGCCATCAAAACTTCACTAAATTATAAAAAGTATTTTAAGAATTCATTTGTTTTTATTCTTTAAAAACTCCTTTTACCTCAAAAGAGTTACTTTGAAGTTTGAAGATTTTGTTTTAATTCAAAAAGTCTACTACGTACCAAACCTACTTTACTACTCTGGGATCCAAAGATAAAATTGCATTTCGAAATATCTAATGAATTGTCAAATTAATTATCTAATTAATAATCTAATATAGAAATATAAAAAATCCTTTGTCCTTACTGACGGAACAACGCACAGCCTAAACCGTAGGTCATAGTGACGTGATATTAAGAGGACGTATTTTAAATTTAAAAATCTTTTAACATCCGATAAGAAAAGATTTTCGAAAATTCAACCCTCAAGAGGTTGAAAAAAGGTGGCAAAATTTGTATGGGAACACGTGTTTGCTTGGCCTGATCAACTACGAAAGGGAGACAATGTTGAGTGTCAAGTTGACAACAAAAGTCAATCATGCGACAATAAAACAAAAATATGAAATTTGAATACAAGTCAGGTTCATTAAAATACAAGTCTTTCATAATAGATGGCGTTATGATAAAATATACATTTAATAAATATATAAATTTCACAAGTCTATTGTACATTTCAGAATTTTGTAAAAAAAATATTGAACGATACTTGGAAATGGTACAATAAATAATTTCATATGTAAAACGGTAAAAATAGAATATTTATGTTTACACAAAGCTATTGGTATTGGTACAATGATATTGTCGAAAGTTTACGCGAATGTTACACATTGAAATAAAACAATTTTTCACGGATTTTATCGCGATTTATTTGGTGTTATTTTACTATCTATATACAGGTAGACCTACCCGTGACCATGGCTGCTGAAAAGCAACTGAAACGTCGGGACCAGTATAGATAGTAAAATAACACCAAATAAATCACGATAGAATCCGTGAAAAATAGTTTTATTTCAATGAAGGTACAATGTCATAATAGATGGTGTTATAAATATAAATGAAAAAAAAGTTTCAGAGTTTTATATTATTTTATTATCTTCAGTTTCCCATAAAAATAAATCAGTATTATTTACGTAAACAACTAATAATAATTTGAAGGACGCAGACGGATTCCTTGTAAAAAAAATCATCCCATAAAGGGTTAAAATACGGGATGAAAGTTTGTAGGAAACTTCGTCATTTTTAAAGTTAGAAATGTAAAAATTGGTAGATGAGCTTATGCTTAAAAGTAACAGTATATACATCCCGCTTTTTTTTTATCCTCCCATTAACTTTAAAAATGTACTGTATTTCAAATGGGCAGTGTTTTAGTGGTTAAAAATGTTGTTTATAAAGAAATATTATAAAAACATGTAGACACCTTAAGTTGCATCTTTAGCAAAATATTTTTTTTCTGACTGTTTGCGACGATTGCATTACGCATCGATTTTTAATCAATTTCAAAATTCAGATTGTTTTTCTTAGAATTTGTTACCTCAGATCTCCGTCAAATATGAACTGATTTCTTTACCATGCGAATTTGGTGAAGATCAGTCCCATGTTCTTCATGGACTTCGAAGAAAGAAACACCTTTATGAACATTACATAATCAGTGCAATCTTTACTGTGTGGAAACAAACACGGGTCACCTCACCGGGGTTAGCGGTGACGTGGTATGTCGGAATAGAACGTGTTGGGTTGAGGGCTATAAATAATATTAAACTGATTAAGAATTCTAATAGTTTTATTGCAACGCCCGAGACACATGTTAGTAAGAAAAGGAATAGACAAAGTCAGTGTTGAAACTGTTAGAGAGTATAAACAACAAGAACTAAATAATTAATCTATGGTTACACCTTTAATATTTACTTATTCCAATAGAACCGACTAAATAAACATAAACACGGTATTTCGTCACAGGTATTGCAAGAGACTCAGATATACTCTAGGAACGAAAACTCAGATATACTCATACCGCACCCGCCGCGTCGCCATCCCGCCCTGTCCGCTGTCTGATTCAACCTAAATATCTTTTGTGTAATAAAATATAGATACTATAATTATTTGATGAACATGTAATAGCGTAAATATTTGCTTAGAGCTCATTTTACAATATATGAAATAATAGTTATATCGGTGGTGAAACTGCCGGGAACGGCTAGTCTATAATAAAATAAAACAAATCCGGCAAAGTGCGAGTCGTAAGTTGCGAACCGAGGGTCCCGTATAAACTTGTATGTAGACAGGATTGAAATACAAACTTATCATTGCTGTTCCAAAAATACTCCTGGTCAGGCGTGTAAATAGCCCAACCACGGGTGTGATTGCTCAACAATTAATTATTATAGCGTACTAGGTGTAGGGAAGTAAACCGCTTCTATCGATCAAACAATCATGCCAGCACTGACCTGCAACACCGACCAAGTCCCGATCCTCTTGAAGGCAGCGAGCAGCGGCGAGGTTTCTACGGTCTTTTGAAACGTCCAGGTATTGACCGGCCGGTCACGATCGAAGATTGAAGCACTCCACAAACACCTTGTAAAGGTTACAAAGCGAGTCCAAACACTACACGGCTATAGGACTAACGGAAAATCAGCTTCTTGTCACGAGGATAACTGATGTCCGTGGCGGAACAAACTTTTAATTAATGCGTTGCGTTTTTCAGCGAGAAGAGATTATAGCAGGGTATGCCCGTTTTTCTTGCGCCAATCAGATGCAGCGCAATTGCATTATTTGAGGACTGCTAACGCCATCTCTTGAGATCGTCGAGTACATTGGTAATATTACAGTAGTGCCAGCAATAATTGCATTTGACAAACAGAAAGCGGTTTACTATAATTACTATAAAATTAATAATATAATGAAATATATTATGGTGCGATCATGTATGTATTTATAAATATATTGGCGCTCCACCATGCACCCCGCCTTGGAACATCACAGGATGTTTCAAAACAAGCGAACTTTCTAACTGATTGAGAGTACACAGCGGATGTATTATGCGAATAAATAATAAATATGATAAATATAGCGGCCTAAACTAATTAAATTATGTTTAAACTAAGTTGAATTTATTGTGTAGGAATAGGATATAATTTAGTTACAGTGCGTTTGTAAATTCCAGTTTGAGTTTTAACTATCGCTACGCGTACTACATTATCAGAGCCCCTGAATACGTCCGTAATTACTCCTAACGGCCAATGCAACGGTGGAGAATTCTCCTGCTCAAGAAGAACAACAGTTCCGATTTCTACTGGTTTGTCGGGAGTAGCCCATTTTTGCCTAACTTGCAACGTGTGCAAATACTCTAAGTGCCATTTCTTCCAAAAGGATTGGACCATGCTATCTAACAACTTTTTACGTTCCAACAGACTCAATCGTTGATCTGATAAATCAGCAGCGGGTAAGTGTTGCAACGGAGTAGACATCAAAAAATGCGCGGGAGTTAATACTTCAGGATAAGGGTCTGACGATAATACGCTCAATGGACGAGAGTTAAGAATACACTCTATCTGAGTGAGAACAGTTTGCAGTTCTTCGTATGTAAGTAACTGACTTCCTATCACTCTATATAAATGCGTTTTCATGCTCTTTATATTCCCTTCCCACATACCACCAAAATTTGGCGATCTTGGAGGAATCATCTTCCACTCTATGCGTCGAGACAGCAACTCATTCGACAGTGCATTTTTGAAGCTAGAGTTCATTAAAAAACTATACAGCTCATCTAAATGTGCCTTCGCACCTATGAAAGTAGATCCGTTATCGGAATAAAGACATGAAACTGGTCCACGACGGGAAATAAAGCGTTTAAAAGCGGCTAGAAAGTTTTCAGTAGTTAAATCACTGGTCACCTCGATATGTAGACTGCGTGTGACCATGCAAACAAAAAGAACGATGTACGCCTTTTGAGCATGTTGACCTCTGCGTCGAGAAAGAATTGTCCTTATCGGACCAGCGTAATCGACACCAGTGTGACAAAATGCCTTGGCCTCTGAAACACGGTAATCAGGAAGGTCAGCCATTATAGGCGTTGGATGCGTTGGATTGCATTTAAAGCAAGTGTTGCACTTTCGCAATTTGGACCTGATAACAGTTCTCGCATCCAAGATCCAGTAGCGTTGTCGTATAATAGACATAAGAAGCCCAGGTCCGGTGTGACAATTGGCAATATGAAAATGCTGTATTATTAAGTCAACGATATGATCGCGTTTTGGAAGGAGAACCGGATGTTTAGCTTCAAAGGGAAGCATTGAGCCAGAGAGTCTTCCTCCAATGCGTAAAATCCCTTCTTTGTCTAAGAAGACTACGAGGCTTTGCAGCTTTTTTGAGGGTAACTTATCAGCCTTGATCAATTTGATATCTTCACGGAAATGCACAGATTGAACGGCGAGAATTAACACATTCTCAGCACTTGTCAACCCTGCTATAGAACGAGGTTCGACCTTAGCTTTAGGCCTTGCGAATCTTAATACATATGCGGTGATACGTAGCAACTTTTCCCCAGAAGAAACACGTTGTGCTAACGTACACAGCAACGGCGGCTCTGTGTGAGTGATAGCAGCCAACACACTTGCCTTGAGTTCAGGTAAGTCAGAGCACTTATTAAGCGAGAATGGTTTAATCGGCCAATTCTCAGATGAGCTGCGAATCCACGGAGGACCGTTCCACCACAAATCGTGGGTCAAAAGTTGCGATGGAAGCATACCACGCGAAAGACAATCACTTGGATTACTAGCTCCGGCAATGTGATAAAAATGTTTAGAGTCCAAGTTTTCTTGGCATTGAGCGACGCGATTACCGACGAAAACTGACCAACGATGTGGCGAAGAATGAACCCATGATAAAGCAATCGTGGAGTCAGAAAACGCGTATATCCCAGCAATGGGCATACGTGTTGCATAAGTGTCTCGCACAGTTTTTATTAATTTTGACATAAGTAAAATAGCGCATAATTCTAAGCGAGCGAGCGTAGTGATTTTTGTCGGCGAAACCTTTGATTTAGCACAAAGAATGCGAGTTTGAATGCCAGACGGGTAGGTACAATGGGCGTAAATGACACATCCCAGACCATTCATGCTAGCATCACAAAAAGCAACAAGACGTAACTCACAACCAACTTCGACACCTACATGTCGTGGAATTCTTAAAGTGTCAAGCAATTGAAGTTCTTGAGCAAGAGCGGAAAAACATGTGCGTATGTGCTCCGGTGCTGGATCGTCCCAATCACACTTACTAAGCCACAGTTTCTTAATTAACAACTTGGCATAGAGAATCACAGGCGCGACCAATCCGAGCACGTCAAATAGTCGTGCAACCATCGAGAGTATGTTTCTCTTGGTGCACCTTTCATTCATTGTGGCGCATGTGAAGTGAAAATTATCTTTACATGGTTCCCATGAGAGACCTAAGACCTTAGAGACATTAACGTCAACATCAAAATCAAGCGACTTGCGGTGCGTGTCGGGAAGCGAGTCAAGTAGCGCTTGTGAATTGCTAGACCACTTCACTAAGTCAAAGTCACCCGATTTGAAAAACTTAATCAAGTTGTGAGCCAATTGCGTGGCAGTATCCTCATCTGCAATAGAAAGAACCAAATCGTCCATATACAGGCAGGTCTCTGCCACTTTCGCGGCATCAGGATAGAGCGGACTCATGTCAGTAGCCAGCTGTCGCACAGTGCGCATAGCTATGTAAGGGCTCGATTTGAGACCGAAAGGTTGCCTATTAAAGGCATAAGTGCGAATTTTTTCAGATTCGTTGAATCTAAATAAAATGCGTAGGTATTTATGTTGGTCTACTGGTACACCAATACGTAAATAATATTGTTTTATATCAGCGTTCATTGCAATAGGAAATAATCTAAAATCTAATAATAATAAAAACAGATCGGCCTGTAAATTGGGTCCGATATGTAATATATTATTAAGCGAAAGTCCTGTGTGCGTTTTAGCACTCGCGTCCAATACGATGCGCGGCATGGGTTTATCAGGTCGGACTACTGCGTGATGCGGTATATAATAACCATCAGAAGACAGCTCAGATTCTCTAACAGGGCTGAGGTAATTGTTATCAATATAATCCTGAATAACTTTGTTATAATTTTCGCGCACTATCGGTGCCTGACGTAGCTTACGCTCGAGTGAAACGAAACGGCGATAAACGGTAGCGTGCGAATTACCTAGTTCCGAAGGGTCCCTACAGAACGGTAATGCAACTGTATAACGACCTACATCGTCACGGGTCACGGTAGCCGTGAAAATATTTTCGCACTCTGTCTCCTCTGGCGACAACAAGCGTTTCGTGGGTACTTCTTCAAGTTCCCAGAACTTTTGCACTACATCATTAAGCGCTAACGCAGAAAAAGACGCGGTAGTAGGTAAAATATCTTTACGCGGGTAATCTCCCATAAGTACGTAACCAAATGTTGTAGATAAAGCACACGGTGCACGCGGCCCACACTCGACCACATTCCCTAAGTATATGAATGGGAATAGCTGGGCACCTAACAATAAATCGATTTTTCCCGGAATATTCCAGCTTAAGTCAGCGAGTGGAAGATCACGTAAATCTAGGTCGCGATCACAATCGATGAATTTCGAAGGTAATTGATCCGTAATGCATTCTACAACTAACGCGTGTATAGTGTATTTCTGATCCGGATAAATACGAGATTCAATGTCCAAATAAACATACCCAATTATCGGACTTGAAGCGGAACCAACACCTTTGACATAGGAATTATTCAACGGTATTATTGGTAAATTTAATAAGCGAGAACAAGCAGATGTTATTAGATTATTCTGCGAGCCATTATCTATCAAACACCTAACTACAGATTTAATCCCAGCGCTACCTTTAGAGCGCGCGTATACCTGAGCGGTTGACAAAAGTATGTCACCCTTATGACAAGAAGTACAAGACTGTGTTTGTGTAACTGGTTCTGTAGCAAGCGGGGGCGCTCGGACGCACGACGAAGTCGTGTGAGCGCGATAAAAAGGCGCGGGCGCGGGCGAAGCAATGGTCGCGCGATGAGCGTGCGGTGGCGAGTACGCGACGGCGGTATTTACCATTATCGCATGCGATTGCGAATTAGTACTATCAAAATGTAATAACTTATGGTGTCTTTTATTACAGAAACAGACTGACGTACTTTTACAATCCGGAAGTTTATGTAAAGTGCTTAAACAATTAACGCAACCGTGCTTCGATTTAATAAACTCATATCTAGCCTTTGCGTCTTGCATATTTTTAAACTGAGCGCAATCATATAAATGTCGATGGTTACCACTACACAAACAACAATTCGCGGTAATTACATTATTAGCAGACTCACTGGCGACGAAAGATTTGGAGGTGTGATGAGCGCGCCGGTCGCGTGAGGGCGACATAACCACAGCAGCGGGTTTCGTATATGACGAATTCCGCGGGTTTGAACGCTCTAAAATCTTAGCCTGATCTTGTACAAAAGCGATAAGCTGTTGTGTCGTAGGCACTTCCACATTCCGAATCGAAAGTTCAAAGGCTTGGATGGTTTGAGGATCCATCTTTCTCAAAGCGCATTGAAGAAACATAAAATCAGTGAGATCCGTTATACCTAATTCTTTTAGAGCTGATATCGAAGCGGAGTATTTACTAATAAAAGTATCGAGCGCGTTCGCAGTGTGCGTGCAAGTTTTTAAGTCCAATATATTATTGAGATAATGTGTACCTAATGAGCGTTTGTCGTGGTATTTCTTAACCAAACTATCCCACAGTATTTTATATGTTTCACCTGACGGAAGAATACCGGAAGTGAATTTTAGTGCGTCATGGGTGAGTTTAGAAATTAGGTACTGTACACGTTGCGAGTCAGAAAGTTGTTGATTCAAATGAATATTAGCTTTAAATGACTGATAAAATGTATTCCAGTTTTCAGGGCGTCCGTCAAAACTCGGAATTACTAAAGGTTCTAATTTCACTACGGACTTGATCGAGCTACTTGTGTCGAGGGAACGCAGCTTCGAAGTGGTTATTATTTTATTTCTAACGCGTTTAACTCTCGAGTATAAATCATCAAATGAATCGAGGCAAGAATACTCGGGATTGACCGCAATCTTTGTTGACAAATTTATATTATTTATTTTGTCAACAATAGACTCAAATTTATCGCGTAAATCGTCTATTATCTCCGTTTCAGCCAGAAAGTTCTCGTTAGCTCGCGTTGATGAATCGAAAGAAATTATACCTTTCGAAGATGTGTACAAACGATTAATACGTTGAAATAATAATTCTTTCTTTTGATTCAACATAGCCAACATGACTTCGTAACTTGATTCGCTTTCCGTCATGTTTATAAAATAATATCACAATAAAACTACAAAGCGATATGTATACCTCGTTAGTGTAAAAATATAAGATAAATTTAAATCCTAAATGACTTAGCGTAAAGTACACTGGTGGAGCGGTAAATAAGTGGGTAGGAATAAATAAGTTCAACTAAATTGAGTATAATGGATATTATTACCAATTAATACGTAATTCACCAAATATAACAATTAATTATATTTAAATACGAGTCTACCAATAATTACGTAGTTCTCGTGCGTTTTTAAACACAGAATTTACCAATTTTACGTAAATCTGTGAGAGGTAAAATGGCGGTAAGAATTCACTAAAATTACGTGAATCTTTTTTATGTTACGTTATGAATAGAAAGTAAATTCACCAATATTTACGTGAATCACTGGCCTATCCGTACTCGTAAGGACCAACTTATATGGTCAGGCGTGTAAATAGCCCAACCACGGGTGTGATTGCTCAATAATTAATTATTATAGCGTACTAGGTGTAGGGAAGTAAACCGCTTCTATCGATCAAACAATCATGCCAGCACTGACCTGCAACACCGACCAAGTCCCGATCCTCTTGAAGGCAGCGAGCAGCGGCGAGGTTTCTACGGTCTTTTGAAACGTCCAGGTATTGACCGGCCGGTCACGATCGAAGATTGAAGCACTCCACAAACACCTTGTAAAGGTTACAAAGCGAGTCCAAACACTACACGGCTATAGGACTAACGGAAAATCAGCTTCTTGTCACGAGGATAACTGATGTCCGTGGCGGAACAAACTTTTAATTAATGCGTTGCGTTTTTCAGCGAGAAGAGATTATAGCAGGGTATGCCCGTTTTTCTTGCGCCAATCAGATGCAGCGCAATTGCATTATTTGAGGACTGCTAACGCCATCTCTTGAGATCGTCGAGTACATTGGTAATATTACAGTAGTGCCAGCAATAATTGCATTTGACAAACAGAAAGCGGTTTACTATAATTACTATAAAATTAATAATATAATGAAATATATTATGGTGCGATCATGTATGTATTTATAAATATATTGGCGCTCCACCAACTCCCCCATACATCAATATACGTCAGTCAATTTTCCAAGTGCAAAATGTAAGTTACGTTGATTTACAATCTTGATTATTTTACAGCTTAGAGGGATTGTAGACAGAAGTATTGGATGTAAATTTCAAGTTAATACCTCCACGCGTACCTGAGAAAAAGGTTCTTGACAGACAGACGAACAATGAATTGACCCTGTTGAAACCAATTTTATACTGTAACATCAGCTGTATACATGTTTATACAAATAAAGTTATCTTATCTCATCTTATCCTAAGGGTTCCAATTTTATATTTTAGGAACGGAACCCTAATAATCAAAAAAACAATGTATCAAACCAGAATAGCACCACCAAACTATATTTATAGATATTACAGTAAGTGCAACTAGTTCTCAATTAGACCAGTTTAATAAAAATAATATTTTAAATTCTAATCCGTAAATGGGACCAAATTGGCAAAATGTGGGTGTATAATAACCTCTGTCCACCTCTTCGGGAATGTATACAAGCACTGAAAACGCAAATGCAAATGTTTTACCTTCATTTTTATATACCTAATTACATAGTTACATGCCACATACTGCAACTTATTATGAGGAACCATGTAACCAGTGCAAAACACCAGTTTTTTTAACAAGCCTAGGACATTACATAGACCCGTAAGAGGTCGATGGTTTGGTTTGCGCCCTTATATTGGAATATTATATCGGTTTAACATCATTATGTTAAAAGCACTTTGGTTCATATTATTTACAAGTAGTTTATATTCTTCTTACTTCGACAAGAAATCCGTGGAGTATCGCATCCGTTCAATGGAAGAGCCTGCCAATTTATAAATTTTCATTTCACATTTTGAGCTTTGCTGATCCTCAGAGTGTTCCTTAGACTAGCAGAGGGCACAGTAAAATAGAGAATGGATTTACTACCTACCTCTAGAAATTTTGTATTCAGCTTCTAATGGTTGCGAGGAAGATAACCCTTTTCAAAGGCCGAGTTCGTAACTCTGTCCAGCCTCAACTCAGGCGGTGGTTCTTCTCAGACTAATGGATAAGCGAGTACGGTATGACAGCCAGCAACGAGAGTAAAGGGAAATGTTATTAATTCTAGTTAGGCGGGTGAAGCCTAGCGTTAATTTAGATTTTGTACTATTTTTCCGGAACAACGGTACCCTTATCCTATGTAATAGATTTTTAGGTAAAAGATCTAATGTTGGTCACATAGCATGACATGAGTTGATTCGATTCCAATCCTTTGTCGAACACACAATGCCAAACAATAAAAAAGCTACTTATTATGTAACAATTATGTAGCTACATAGTTTCTTATAGGCTGTTCACAAAGATAAATGTAATCAAATATGAATTTCAGTTTCTCGTAGATAACCTAGGCGGTCCTATCGTGAATTATTTGTAAAGCAGGAATCATTGTTCTACCAGTATAATGGTATCCAGATTACGGTGCCTTTTATCCTAACTGGCGTAGTAACAGTAACGGATAAGCATGCAAAAGAAGTGTCAAATAAACAAAAAAAAAAATCAAGATAAGTTAATTGACTAAAAAATTATGTAGTATGTGTATCTGTAGTATCATCATACTATATAATGGGTCAAATTTTAACAAGACACAATATTACGAATATACTGTTCATAGGAATATCCACGCATGGGGCGAGACGCGGAGTTTCGGACGGCGAGAGGGGGTGTCGAATATTCCGAAAACTCGACCAACAAAGCAAAATGGGCATCGAGGCTTTCGACAAGAACAGATCTCACATCTTATGTCTGTCGGGGTTTCCATCAAGATAGAATAGTAAACATTCAACTAAAAAATACCAAATACGTTTTACCTATTATTCGTAAAAAATTTAGAAATGTCTAGCCACAAATTTCTAGAATATTTCTGAAACATAATGCTAGGTAAACTAAAGCTCTGTTTTAGAATAAATTGGTTCTTCATGTTTGTCGCGTTCTGAGTCAACTTTAGCAGGGTATGCTTTGTGAAGATGTTTATTGGCCTTATAGAAAAGTTCCCAGAAAGCAGCTCGTTGATGGAACGGTCTGGATCTCATTTCCAATTGAGTATCAATTTCTAAATAAGGTAACGCTTGTTTAGTAACGGGAGTCCATTGAATTGGAAAGAGATCCGATGTTTTAGGTACTGGATTACTGTAGAAAGAAAATATTAATTAGATTATGAAAATACATGATAAATACAAATATCGTTCATAATTTAAATACAACTTACCCAAATTTAATAAAATTTGTCCAAATTGATGTCATTCGATCTATCATTTGTTGATCTTCTTGAGTTATAGGAAGATGTTTCAAATAGGAGATGTCAAACAAATAACCCATATCATCACCGTGTTGAGCTTTGCCTCTTGTTGTATTCCACAAAAGTCGTACAAAATTTCTATCACCGACATATGAAAATACATGGAAAAATATGTTCCCAGCTTCATTATCTAAATACCTTTCAATACTTTTATAAGCCGGGTAAAGAAAATCAGTATCAGAGTCAAAATCAATCACACTTTCTCGAATTGCTGCACTCACTGGTTCATCTCCAAAATAAAAATGTTGTATTATATCTGCCATGCCCTCAAAATCATTAGTTTCATCAAAACTCACCGAAATTTTGTCTTTAACTACATTCTGGTAATCTTCATCATTATCTGTTGGATAATATCCACACCTCTCATCATTAGTGATACCAAGTAGTATGGAAATATTTTTGACTTTAGGCAAACTTGCTGTGAGCCAATTTTTTGTAAGAAAGCTTTCAACACCATCAAACTCTTTTTCTACACATGGTTTAAATTGTTGCAATATCTTTAAATCCTCAGCAGCAGTTATTAATAAATGGGTGTCCAATTTGGCTAGAAAATCAATTGCTGCATTCATGTCATTTGTGGGAAAACCTAAATAACCTGAAAGTATTATTGGTGCCCTTTTGATTGGTTCATTAAAAACTGGTATTAATGATGTACCGCTTTGCATAATAACTTTATCATATAATTTCTCAGTATTTGATTGTAAATGAAAATCTATGGACACTGAGCCAGCACTATGACCACCTAATGTTATTCTAGTTTCATCACCACCAAATGCACCAATATGTCTTTTAATCCATCTTAAGGCTAATACTTGATCTTTTAAACCCTGGTTACCAGGTACTTCAGGAGTATCTAAACACATGAAACCATGAGGGCCGCCTCTATAATTAATACTCACGAAAATAATATCATGCTTGACCAAAAACTTTGCACCATATAGGTATCTATTATAGAAACCATTTGCAAATACTCCACCATAAATGTAGGCAAGCACAGGAAGTCGGTTGTTAGAAGACGCTGAGTCAGGTACAAATATATTAAGGTTTAAACAGTCAAGTGAGCCAACTAAAGTCATGTTATATTCTTCTCTTTGTGGACAAGGAGTATCGTCATTGTAAGCTTCAAAGGTATCTTCGAAACCTGGATGTGGAGTTGCCATCTGTAAAGGTAAGAAAATAACTATTACTTTCGGGTCGTCACCCCACCGGGGCTAAGCGGTGTGTCGGACTCAAACTGACTAAAACCCGACGGTGGTCCATCACAGTCTTTATTGCCAGGGCCTCGGGTGTATCCTCGAAGGGAAATCCCTGTAAAACCCGGTGGACTTGGCTGCCTGCTAAACAACAGGCGACCCCGCTGTGTTGTGCGGGTGATCTTACCCCCTATCAGTAAGAGTCGCACGCGCGGAAGACGGCGCCGCCTTCTCGAGCCTGCTTCTGCCTCACCAGATAACATTGTCCGTCGCCCCCAGACAAGCGCTCATTGGGGCTGGAGATCGACTCCAGTGGCTCATGCGTCTTCTGCAAGATGGGAGAGTACTAGTTCTCACCCGTTCCTTTTCCGGCACCTCTTCGGCATACATTACCTAATCGCAAAACGAGGCGGTGGAATCCCACGTGCTCTCACCCTAGACCATGGACACAATAATTTATTTATTTATTTATAACCATACACTATCTTCACAGGATTTTTTAAGCCTAATATAATAGTGGGTAACTTATTTACAGACGTAGGTAACTTAAATCTATTTATTATTTAATATCATATGTTGAGTATATACTGAACTCGAATTTACATAATAAATATATTTTATCTAATATTGTAAATATTATACTGTACGATTATTTTATTTATATATTATACTGTAACCAATAACTTACAACTAATAATGTTACTTTTGCGAGTTCACTCAATCGACACGAGAATATGTCAACCCGCACGCGCACCTGGTTTACTATACGGATAGCCCTAGTCAGAGGTGTCTTAGCGAGCAGGTTGGATCTAGGCACGGGTACGTGCAGCAATTGTGGACGTCGCCTCCGCCAGATATAACGGTCCGGCACACAAAGTTTCAGGTGGCACAGCACTCCTGGGTTATCCTGCTACACCACGTAGTAGTTTTAATAGGTGTGCTACCAGCGTAAAGTCCCGCCGTACTCTGAGCTCGTTATACCCGACCATTCCGAGGACAAACAGTGTAGGGTACATTAGGGGATAAAGCTTATAATACAAGTGCCTCGTGAATTTATTTTGAACGCGCTCTAGCATAACGCTATACTTCGCTTCATGAGGTGCCCATATGACAGCATTATGTTCTAAGGGGCTTCTGACCAGTGCATCATATAACACTTTTAGTGTAGTGATATTTGTGAACCCCTGTGCCTGCCTCAATACAAAACCTAGGTTTCGGTACGCTTTCTTACTTATGTTTATTATTATCATGTATAACTATTCTCAGGGTACCACCACAATAAGGGTAAAACAATTTTGTCTTGTGATAAAAGAGATAATTAAAGTCCACACTGATTATATATGTTACTTGAAATAAAATCAGTGTAACCTTCAGTTATCTTATACGTACGTACGTATACTCATACATACACGAAATTACTGTTCCGTTTTTTAAATGATGCAGTAAAAAGGGGTTCACCCTTGTTTGGTATAACAACGTTTGGTCGAAAACCACTTCGACTAATTTCAGTTACAATAAAGTCATTTCACATAATTATTCATTTGACCGAATATTTAATTGGTAGAATTTTATTTAGCATAATTATTTATTTGGAATAATGTCATTTCACCGAATTTTCATTTGCACTAATTTTATTTAAACTAATGCTTCATTATACTAATACGAGGGCTACACTGAAAATTTCGGGAATCAAGGAAGTGACACAACATTACTATTTAAAAATGTATTTATTGCTTTTTTGAAGTATTGACACATTTTCCATACGATGAAACCAATCATTGAAGCAACCATTCCAATCGGAAGTTGGGGTCTCCAAAATGGCCGTTTTGTAGGCGTCCACAACTTCTTCAGGTGATGAAAATCTCTGACCACGCAATTTATTCTTTATTTTAGGGAAACTGTAGAAATCATTGGGGCTTAGGTCGGGACTGTACGGCGGATGGTCTAATAATTCTATGTTTTCTTGCTCTAAAAACTCTTTTGTTCTGTGCGCGGTGTGAGAACTCGCATTGTCGTGATGGAGGATGATGCGGCGGTTGCAGTTCTCTTTACGGAGTTCGGAAACGACCTGTGGCAAACAAATGCTAGCATACCATTCTGCATTAACCGTTCTTTGTCCCTCAAGAGGAATAGTCGCAACATGGCCGGTTTTGGAGACAAACGTGGCCACCATTTTTTTGCAACACTCCGTGAACGAACAATTTTAGTTGGCTTTAACTCATTTTCGAACACCTAAAATCGTGACTGGTTTTTTGTTTCGGGTTCGTACGCGTATATCCAGGATTAGTCACCTGATACAATGTTGTATACAGCATTTGAGGATCCTGCGTGGAATCTTTCGAGAGTTCTGACGCACCAAGTAACGCGAGCCGCTTTTTGCTCTTCACAGAGCAAATCGACACCCAAACACTGATCAAATGATTGTGCTCATCACGCAATTATTTGTCCTGGGTGAGAATGGAATGCATGACCTCTGGCTCAGCAGTCAGGATCACTAACCACTACAGCAACAGGTCCGTCAGATTATTATCCATCCTCTTAGGTGATAACTAGAGGTGGTAAAATTTCGACCAAAATTCAGTAACATTTATTTGTTTGGTTTATATTTTAGCCCAGTATAACTTGAACTGTCATTCGTTGACGTCCCTGCACTTTTTCTCTACATAAACTTACATCCGCAGGTATTCCAAATTTCACGTCCTTGCGTTCGGAAAATTTTTCTGTTTTTTGAGGTTTCTGTCTCTGGAACCCTAACCACCGGTAGCTTGGTCCCTGTGCCCGATACCGGTGGGACACTATTTTTTATATTTTTAAATATACTTTTTTATATAATAATGTATTTAAAAATGTTATTTATATGTTTTGTAAAAGTTAATAAAGAGAATAATAATATAAATTACAGATCGCAGGGAGATATGGAAGAGCAAAGAGCTGCATGGACGTTTTTATCGGGCCTTAAATGGGCCCGAAGTAGATCTATTATCATTTGTGTCCTGGCTACGTTTCGGTGACCTCTTGGAGAAACTGAAGGTTTTATCTGTGCAATTACTGATGAAGTTATTATGACGAACAACTATCGGAAACATATCCTGAAGGACGGCACGATTGACATTTGTCGGGCATGTCATCGTCCCGGAGACAGCCTCAGGCATATAATTTCCGGTTGTTCTCGTGTTGCCAACGGCGAGTACTTACACAGACATAACCAAGTGGCCAAAATAGTCCATCAGCAACTTGCTCTTAAATATAACCTTGTGACTATGGAATTACCGTACTACATGTATGTGCCCGACCCAGTTCTTGAAAATGGTCGTGTAACATTGTACTGGGATCGGTCTATTATCACTGACAGGACTATTGTTGCCAATAAGCCTGATATAGTGGTAATAGACCGATAAGAGCGCCGAGCAGTGATTGTAGATATCACCATTCCCCATGACGACAACCTCTTTAGGGCTGAAAAAGAAAAACAAATGAAGTATTTGGATTTGGCCCACGAGGTAATCGACATGTGGGATGTGGATTCGGCAATCATTGTGCCGATAGTCATATCAGCCCATGGGTTGATAGCGAAGAGCCTCGACCGTCAGAGGCTCACGTTAGGCAGCTGGATTAAGGGCCTGATGCAGAAGGCGGTCCTTCTTGACACGGCAGGAATTGTGAGGAAGTTTCTGTCTCTGGAACCCTAACCACCGGTAGCTTGGACCCTGTACTCGATACCGGTGGGACACTATTTTTTTATATTTTTAAATATATATTTTTTATATAATAATGTGTTTAAAAATGTAATTTATATGTTTTATAAATGTTAATAAAGAGAATAATAGTATTTTTTTTTAACAGATCGCAATCAAAACAATTAATTTGTACAATAAAACAATGTTATATGTTAACATTGTTTATTGTACACAAATTTACATTAATAGTGATACTTTCAATAGATAAAAAAATGTTGAGTTTTATCTGGGGCGTTACGTTCGTAACTTTGACGGCGGTAACTTCTTCGTGAAACACGATGGTGAGATAAGATAATATGATGCACAAAGTAAATTAATAACCGTTCAAAGTCTGCTACATTAATTGTTTTTAACAGACGAAAAAAAAGGAGGTTGTCAATTCGACCGTATCTATATAATTTTTTTTTTATGTATGTTTAGCCCTCTCTCCGTTATTTATAAACCGATTTTGATTATTCTTTTTTTGTTAGATCGGGTATAGCGCAAGGGTTGTCCCATGTCGAGGAAGTCAGGATCTGATGATGGGATCCTGATAAAATTGAGAGAAACCCTCGAAAATTGTAGGAACGAATAGTGTTTCTGTTTAATTTTCATTAATTTATCAGGTGTTTGCGTTTAGAAATTATCACATCAGGTAGCTGAGCTGATGATGAAAAAAAATCATAAAAAAAATCTTTTTAACAAAAAATTAAACCGACAAAAAGAACTAAAAAGTAAAAAATAAATAAACCTCTTAAATCTTAAGTATCGAGCATATTTACATAAACTATTAAATTTTATATAAACTTATTTTGAGTTATATGGAGCAGTTCTTGGTCGGTTTAATACAGTTGAACTGCAATGGCCTTGATTCGAGATAATTCATAATAATTTCTTGCACTGCCTGTCGCAGTAGTCTTCGTAATAGAGGTTAGGAGACCCTTCACCTGTTCTATAGTGAAGGTCACCCCTTTCGGAGGTCTTGATTGATTGAGAGTTTTGGGGCTGTGATCCCACCGCTGCTGTCGGTGATACGCCAGGGTTTTCATGTTCAGGGTCCATCAGAATGAAAGCAAGCACTAAAAATTACTTAGTTTATTTTCACACAACCACCAGCACTGTACTAATCTCCTTTTTAACAATACAAACGTTTTTATAAATAACTTTACAATTGATTTTTAAACGGATAAGCGACTACAACTTTTTTTAAAACAATTAAATGAAATCACTAAAAATAATTCCTGATATAACTTAATATTCGAAATAAACATGTTAATCAATTTATTGTACACAACTTTAAATGATTTATTTTACACAAATCACATTTATTTTTTACAAATAAATATAATTTTTACACAAATCGTCAGCAGATGTCGCTGCAATCAAGATTATTAAATATAAAATTTGATACAGAATAATAATATTAATTCTAATAGACTTTATTGAGCACATTTACACAATTGTTTGAATATATTATTATTTTAAATGAGTATTTGAATCATAAGTTCGACTTTAAACAGTCAAAACAGTGTCTATTAGAACTAAATATTTAGAGCTTTTTAATTGTTTTACTGTTTACAAATAATTATTTGAATATCAGTCTAACGTATTTTGAATATTTCTATAATAACATCATCACTTAAAAAACACTACATTTGAAGATTTGCACTCATATTTACTATAATATAAGTTTCTCCAAGTAACCTCTTATGAGGATTGCAATGATGCGTTTCAAAGTCTCACACCTAGTTTTGAATCATTGCAAGCGAACAATGTACGTTCTAAAAGCTATAATAGGTAACTCCTTTTACCTGAAGAAAAGCAGTCTATAAATTTCCCTTCATATTAATTTGTTCAACTTCAACTTCAACTTTTGGTTTGTGGCTTTGTGGAGTTACCACAATTTTGCCAATTTCAAGTAGGTATACGGAGGACAAACTGTCAAAGGATTTTATGTAGAGCTGTGGTAGAGCCAAAAAAAATTAATTGAAGAGATGTAGAGACTATAAATAATCGTGAATTCTAAACTTCTACAGGCATAATTAAGCATGAATAAAAGAGCCAATCATGTGAATACATAGAAATTAATACATAGTATAAAATAAACAAAAATAAATATTGAATTATGTTATAATCACAAAATTACAACTTAATCTTATTTACATTAATATACTTGCCTAATATATATACAAAAGGGGTGAAAACAAGTGATAGGACCAATTTAAGGGACGTGGGGCGGGGAATATGAGGAGGAATAACATCATAAATAGGGAACCTTGTCTTAGGACAGCTAAAAAATATATGGTCCGCATTTCCCTCATCAAGGCCACATTCGCAAATGGAGCTATCCCTTATTCTAAGTTTTGATAAAAACACTGGAGAGCACGAATGATTTAGTCTTAACCGACAAATTGTAGAGACAGTACTTTTATTTAATTTTGTAAATTTGGCAAACCAGGGTTAATTTGTTTAATCTCGTTATAGCATTTTTTTATTAATTACAATGAAAACAAACCGTCAATAAGAGCAGATGGTCAGCGACAACTGTCAAACTTGTCAAATTATTATTTGTTGGGCACGGGTAGCAAGTTTTATTCATATTCAGTCATAATCACAAAAATATTTTTTTCGAAAATTTCGGGTGTTTCCAATACCCGATTTTATATTTAATTTTTTTTTTTGGAACTCTATCCAAAAATATTTGATTCATCACTGATGGCCTTTATAAGAATAAAAAACTATTTTTGGACAACCCCTTTAACTTACAATCGAAATAAAATACGCCAATCAAGTACGGTTATTAATTGAATAAAAAATACTTACTCCGAAAGGATTGGAGACGTTGACCTGAGCAAACGGTATTCCAAGAAACATGGAGTAGTCACCATCGTCAGCTCTTAAACCTTTTATTAAACCAATATCAGTTTTAACTGAGGGATTTGCCCTCGCTTCGCTATCCACCATATAAACTAAAACTACTAAAATAACACATTTTTCTACTAACATATTGTGCTGTGCTTCAAATCTACAATGACTCCTGACGCGATTGCAGTTACATTATATAGTAATTATCAGTTACGTACGTGTGTTCGACAGAAAAAGTATATAACCTCAAGTCTTGAAAGTTTTGGAATTTACCAAGATAGCAGAAAAGCGTTGGTAGTTTTAAAATGTCTAGAAAAATACTAATAGATCTTAACAACTTTAATTATGGACTTTGATTATTTGACTACAAAAATACTGTATAATAGATTATGACATAGGAGGAGCTCAATCATTTAAAATGGTGTATGTACTTTTTTTGTATTTGTCGGTATTATAATGGTAAGTTTATAAAAAAAGAATAAGTTTCCTTAAAACACTCTTAGAAATGAGTGAAATGTTATTCTTACCTATAAGTAATATTGTTTCGCAATATCTGTATCTTAATCAGAAACTGTTTTCGCATGAATATAAAATCATTAAGGATAAATTTTACCTAAACCAGTAAATTTATAAATACATCCTTACGAATAGTTTGGTCGCCTAATATACTTACGCTTAAACACTAAAATTATAAGAAAATACACGCAATAAATATTACATAAGAAAAACCGATTAAGTAATAAGTTGTAAAATTAATTTTTGTCTTGTTGTAATTATTTTTAATTTATTAACATAATGCATGCCTCTTTTTGACAAATAATAACAGGCTTAGTTAAGGCTCAACAACTGAGTAAATAGTATCAAAATAAAAAAAATATCTACGATTTAAAATCTTTAACTTTGCACATTCCACCTGCTTTTATAAGAAACGGAGGTGATAATACTTGGAAATTCAAACAGTCAAAACTTATAAATAAATAGTTTTAAAAACAAATCTTTTTATAACTGCATGTTAGGGTCATGAGTGTTCTTTCAGTAATTTAAGTAAGTGTTCCATTGTCAGATACACCCCGTTTACATTTTTTTTTAAATTTGGTTTCTAAATTTAAAATATGAATACAGGTGTGTCTTCAGATAATCCCACTAATATTATATATGTGAAAGTTTGGATGAATGGATGAATGGATGGATGGATGTTTGTTACTCTTTCACGCCAAAACTACTGAACCGATTGCGATGAAACTTGATATGTAGCTGGATAGCTGGAACTGAGCTGGATAGCTACATAGCTGGAGACCTGGATTAACATATAGGCTACTTTTTATCCCGATATTTCTACGGGATCAGGACTTAAGCGGGTGAAACCGCGGGGCGCAGCTAGTGAGACATAAATTTCCTCTCTTTATTACCAATCCTTTTAAGAAAACTAAAAAACGAAAGAACCTCGCTCTTTTTCAAACAAACAGACAAAACTATGATTTCAGCAAGGAGACTACTATAGAAAATAATAATAAATGCATTTATTCACTCTCACAAAAGTTTCTTATGCTATTTTAACAGAGATGGCACAATAATCAGCTAACTTTGTAAGAGGCTGGTGCCTGAAGTAGGTTTAAACAACCTGTAATCACAGGTCACCAGGGCCCTCCCGCAGCAATTAATCTAAATAAGGCTATTCTGCATGATGTTGATATGAAGGAAATTGAGACAATAATAGATTAACAAAAAAAAAGAAATGTTAAAAATGTAGTTGAAAACCGCAGCCCATTTGTATGTGTTGTAGTGTGAGTGTTAGAGTGTGTATATTTAGCGTTTGGAGTGTGAGAGCTCATGAGAACTCATGTGATTTGGGGGTGCGAAACTCATGAACTAACTGTAGGTGATCAAAAGGTTCTCAGTAGCCTCATAGTCCAAGGTTTTAAGGTACTTGGTAATCGACGTTTTACATGTTGATTTTAGTCGAGGATAGAAATGTTGATGATGTTTAGAAATTTGTTTAATTTATTGTAAAGGTAAGGGCCCATAAAACAGAAAAATCACTGTCTTTGGGCTGAGTTGAAAGGTTTGAGTTGCAGACTGTTCCCTTTCGACGCTTATCTTTGAGTAAGTCCTGATCATATTGCAACAAAGAGTGTTTTTTCAGCACCGTATACAGAACAAAAGTTTGTCGAACCGTCAGACCATCCCACTTTTTGTAAAGATCGACTGTGTGACTCGAAATACCAGCGCCTACTTTGAGTATTGCTCGTAGTGCTCGCTCAACTTCAATAAGATTGGACTTAGCTGGACCTCCCCATGATGTAATACAATAATCGATGAGCTGTTGACAAAGGGCGTAATAAACCATCTTGATGGTTAGCTCTACGACACACAGCAGATCAACGGGTTCGTTGATCTGCTGTGTGTCGTAGAGCTTTAAATATGTAGGTTAGTTTTCGTAATCTAGTCACAAGGATGTTTATGTGAGGCTTAAATGTCAAAAATTGGTCTATAGTAATACTGAGATATATGACATTTTCACTCCTTTGAAGAGTGGGGCATTGGTTAAAGGAAAGGCCAGGGATACATGTTAGATGTTTTCGTGATAGTCTCAAAATATATTTTCAATTCCTCCGAAAACCAGCGTATTCTATACTAACTTTTAAACTTTCGCGTTCCATGACATAATGTTACTTACGTGTTTACGGGAATTAGTTAACCTGGTCAGAGGTTCAGAGGTATGTAATAGGCTGATAGGTACAGTGATATTCGCTTTCGATTGTTCAGTCGGCGAGTGTATCAGATTAAGTTTGTTTATCAAAAACATCGATAATGTAAGACCTTCACCTACTGGATTCCTCTCGAGGCTCGGGGTCCACGTCTTTGAACTCAAATCAATAATATAGATAACAGCCCTCTGACATAATATAGTCTTAATATACATATACAACTTCTTTGTAGTTTTATAATAATAGTGAAGTAATATCTGTGAAATTTTGTGAATAATTAAAGTCAAAACTAAATCAAGAATCGATTTCAACTACATTTAAAAGAAGAATTAAAAAATATGCAGCGGCGGAGCACGTGCCAAAATATTATTTCATGCCAGTTACCAGCTGGTCTGGTAAGGACATCTCACTGTGGAGGGTATTTGATTTGTATTCCCTGTCTATGGCAATTCGATGAAGTTTATTTCTTTAATTACTATTAAAAACTTTATCGTAATTAACCCACAACCAAAAAAAAACTTCTAAATATTCGTGATTTAGTGAAGTGTAATGCGCCATCTTTTGACCGCGTAACATTACGATAATCTCGAGATCTGAAGAAAATAATAAGGAGGTGATATTTTTTTTTAAGTTAATTAGTCTTGGTAATGACTCTAATGACAAAAGCTGCTTTATTTTTTAACCAACAAATAAAAAGGAGGTTCTCACGTCGACCCGTATATTTTTATCGTTAATTGTTTCAATATATGCCTACGGCAGAGGTGTAGGTAACTTTAACAAAGTAACTGATGTGTTTAGTGAAATATACAGACTATTTTGGTAGTACAAGTTGTGATAACTGTAACAGATGGTTGATCCATTGTGAGCTGTGATCAATTTTATTACGAGTTAGAAATTTATCGTCCGAAGAACGATAAAAATATAAGTCAAAATGTAATCGAACTAAAGATGGAAGAACAAGACCAGATAAGCAAGGGTTTTAAATAATTTTTGAATATAAAAGAAAATATTTTCCTTCGGAACCTTTCAAGTGTGTAGACAATAGCCAAGGTTATATAAAATATATGGTTTATGAAAACGCCAAGAATATAGAGGTTGGATCGTGTGTAATTTATATGTGTATGTATATATAGGTTCAAATCTTTAAATATTGTTTTTTTAAGTGATTATATTATTATAGAAATATCCAAAATATATTAGACTGATATTCAAATAGGTAATTATTATTAGTAAACATTAAAATAATTATTTTTCAAGCTCTAATATTTAGTTCTCATAGACACTGTTTTGACTATTTAAAGTCAAACTTATGATTGAAATACTCATTTAAAATTAATAATATATTCAAATAATTGTGTAAATGTGCAAAATAAAGTCTATTAGAATTAATATTATTATTCTGTATCAAATTTTATTATTTTTTGCATTAAATAAAACTTAATTTCTATTGAAAAAATAATATTTGTTTAAATTTAAAGTTGTGTAAAATTAATAAACATATTTATTTTGAATATTAAGCTATATATCAAGAATGATTTCTAGTCATTTCATTAATTTGTTATAAAAGAGGTTGTAGTCGCTTATGCATTTAAAAAAAATCTATTGTAAGGTTATTATTTTATAAAAATGTTTGAATTGTAAAAAAGAATTTAGTACTGTGCTAGCGGTTGTATGAAAATAAACTAAGTCATTTTTAGTGCGTGTTTTTATTCTGATGGGCCCTGAACATGGAAACCCTGGCGTATATCCGACATGTGCGTGCGGTGTTAGTCTAGCACAATACCAAAATTGTTTAATTCTTGGTGCCATAGATAATATACTATATAGCCACTCTCAATCATTAGAGGGGGACAAAAAGTGTCAGTTGTACAGGTCGTCCAAGAGATGGCGCTAGCTTTTCATTTTTTTATGTAATGTAGGGACCCACTAGATGACGCTATTTCTATATATAACAATACATACCTAGACATATAAATATTCTTGTCGATACAATGGAGGTATAGGCGTGTATTTACTTATATATCAGGTGTAATCGTTAACACTTCTAATATAATGTCATGAACTAACACATAATGTTCAAGACAAATCTAGTTTTATTTATAAAAACTTAGAAGTATAATTTAACTTATTAAGAAATGTACTAACACTGTCAGTTTAAACATTTGTATTACTTCTACGTTTATACGAAGCAATGATCTGGACACACATAATGATCACACCTGTATATTTATATTTTATTGGAAATGAAATAGTAATAATATATAACAATTAATTTTTCTAATTTCTTTAAATTATACGAGTACGACCTAGCCTGTACTTTAATCGGATCACTTTGATCAAATTTGTAAAATTAGCTTTTTAAGATATTATTCACACCCTAACACAACTGTGAACGACTATATTAATTACCGTTGTTGCCATATATTCTGTACTTCACTTCACTCATTCATTTTTTGGAGTCCAGATCCTTAATCCAGGAATTAAATCTCTGCATATTCCGAAAATGCAGTGGATTGGAGAAATGATGCAAAACGCCTAAAAACAATTTGGAACAATCGTTATTGTTTATTTTAATCATCTGACATTATCATAGCATAATCTTATTCTTATGTTTTAGTGCTTATTATTAAGTTTTATTTATTGTTGGTTAGGTTTTCAATGTAAAATTGATGTATATAATGTGAGAGGTGTTTTAAACTAGCGTAATGAACAATGTTGTATATATATACCGTTGATGCTCTAAATAAATAGCAGTGATATAATTTCTGGATCTTACCTTGCTCTTTACATCCATGGTAACATTTTCTACAATCCGAAATAATGTAACTTTGTAAAATCATAGTCCAGTAGGATACAGCCAAGTCAAAGTTAAACATTTATGAGGAACCAGTTATCGAAAGCCAAAGTCAAACAGAGAACATATCAAACAAGTCCAAATGGAGACCAAGATCATAAGAAATATTAAAAAAATTAAGAAACTGCACATAAAAGTTTTGAGGGTAAAGTGTCCATTATTTTCGGAAACTAAACACAAATCATTGATGTTCAGTGACGCAACTCAAAAATACATATTTTCATTTTAATTCTTAAAATAAAATTAGCAAATACTTAATAATTTAAATAATTCGCTTTTAAAATATTTTTTTCGTTGTAAATAACGAGTGAAATATATTTTGGAAATGAGTTGTTCTTAACAAAGCGCCATCTATTGACATAATGGACATACTAATATTCATTGGTTTTCTAGCTTAACGAGAGATGTCGTTCTCGGTAACTAAAAATCAAGATGTTCTACAGTGATATACCCCTGCTTGGTGCCTCCACCGATAGAGAGAGATCGTTAACTTTGAGATAATAAGTTTCAAACAAATCAGGATATTATCGAAACATAAGTTACTACAGGAGGGACTTTAATAATGTTTTACTTCATTTCAAGTTTTCTTATTCGAATCCTACGTGGCCAGCATTCTTTTGAGTATTAAAAAAAAGGTGTGTGTTGGCTCCACGTGCAAGTAAAAAAAAGAAACAAAAAATATATATGTATATTTATATATATTACGTACTACGTATAAATATTAAATTGTTATAAAATTTTAAACCTCTGTTGTTAACTGATAATGAAGCAAATATCCATGCATGTGTATTAGATCTGCGTCTCGTTTCATTACCTTCAATGTTTTAAACATTCGACAGAGATGAATATGGTTATGACGATTTATTTTAAATTATTTGGAATTAATAAGCAATTACCGTACAACGGCAGTAGGGTTATGTCATAATTTTTTTAAAGAACAGAAAAAAAAATCATCATCCTTCGCGCCTTTTTCCAACTCAGTTGGGGTCGGCTTTTAGTCCACAACCCAAAAACTAAGCGATATCGAAGTTCTGTAGTTAGACCAGATTGTCGGACTTTTTTAGGGCTCCAACTTCCCATAACGAATGCCACAGATATTTGAATGGCACCCGGGACCGATGATTTACCGTGCTCTCCGAGGCACGGAGGGGTCTCAATGTGTTAAGAATGGCCACCCATTCTAGACTGACCTGGCTAGTATTACTTAACTTTGTAATGTGTTAACCTACTCGGTTACCACTTAGCCACGAGCCCCTCTAACAAAAAAAGAAAAAAATGATAATAAAAATTACTTCATAGTGTTTTAATGTGTGTAGGGAGCCGAAACTAAAATTATGTTAAAAGTAAGTATTATTTATTATTACGGGTGAATCAAAATCAAAATCATTTATTTCAATTAAACCATTATAGGTATTTTTGAACTGTCAGGAGTAGTAGTCAGTCAGACTAAATCAGTCGTGAAGCTAATTGCCTGTTCCAATAAGTAGAGCCTGTGGAGAAGAACAGGCAAGAAACTCCAAGGATACTCTTTTTAACATCTTTTTTACAACTTTTTGGTTACATTGCTTATATGCGCAAATTAAATGTGAGGACAATGTAACGTATTGTTCTAAACTATAAGCAGGTACATACAGCAGGTCCAGTATATATTTTGACCTGTCATGGTACAAAAGTATATACAATGACAGGTCAAGTAATATTGGCCAATGAAATAAACCATGGTCGAAATTCGACCACCACGCGATCTCTAGTATTGATTAAAATATGTAGGAATTTAAGTATATTTCACAGATTAAGCTTCCAGAAAGTAAAGACAGTCTCGGACATCTTGGCCTTTCTTGTAGCAGAAGCGTCGTGCTCTTGTCACCGCCAGCGTTACAGCCATATGTGAACCCAATGGTCTGGTACGGGATGATAGCAATAAATTTGTCGTGACTGCCATGAAAGATGCGTAGGCCTATGTTGTGGCACACAATTTGCATCAGCACCCTCTCACCATTACATTTTCTTAGCTGCTGCTGCTTCCAGCTGGTTTTACTAGCGCTGCTGCATCCGCCTCGAACGACATAAATGCAAAAATATTTATAACCCGTTTGGGTTCTAGATGTTAGGGACATGGGGTCCCAGCGCTCGTTCTGTTTATAAGAACTAGTGACCAGAACGCTATCCTTTTTCTTGATCTGAGAATTAGAATTGCCATTCAATGTGGCAATGCTGCCAGCCTTCTGTGAACACTACCAGTCCACGATGATGCGGAAGAATTGTATGAAGTGTGCATGTAGATAATACCTATTTTTAACCGACTCCAAAAAGGAGGAGGTTCTAAATTCGATTGGTATTTTTTTTTATGTATGTACACCGCTGTATTACGCTGAGATTTATGACCCGATTTACTTCATTCTTCTTTAGTTTAATGCGGAATAGTTGCCATTTGGTCTCATAAAAATTTAACATAGTTTGGCCCAGTAGTTTTTTTATGAACATTTTTGTTTACGTGGACGATGTAATTTTAGTTTGTGTACGGCTTTTTTAGGAGTTTTTATTTAGGTTAATTATGTATTATTATTAACCCGTATCCCGATAAGTGGGTCTTAAGCTACCTGTCATTAAAGCGAAGCGAGCGTGCGGAATAGGCCTACCCATAGCTACTTAAAAAAAAATACTATTTAATACATGACAATAAAAAGCAACGAAATGTAGACTATAGTCTACTTGATGTAATCTAGAAATCCTACTGTAGTTTACAGAACAATCTGTTACAGACACTAAAAAGTAAAAAATAAAAAAAACTACGTTTAAAAAAACCGACAAACTTCCCGTACAAACTTGTATGTATACAGGATTGAAAGACAAACTTATCATTGCTGTTCCAAAAATACTCCCCTATATATCAATATACGTCAGACAATTTTCCAAGTGCAAAATGTAAGTTACGTTGACTTACAATCTTGATTATTTACAGCTTTGAGGGACCCTGTAAAAACTATTTTTATACTGTAACATCAGCTGTATACATGTTTATACAAATAAAGTTATCTTATTTTGTCTTATCCTAAGGGTTAATTTTTTATTTTTTAGGAACGAAACCCTTATAATAAAAAAATTATGTATCAAACCAGAATAGTACCTACTCTATTTTTTTAATATTCGTCTCTTAGGAATGTAACTTACATTCTAAGGAGTAGTTCTCAGTTAGACCAGTTTAATAAAAATAATGTTTTAAATTCTAAAATGTCTTCGTTTTTAAATTAAAAAATTTAAAACTTTAAATCTATTAAATACAATGTTGTTGTTTTTATTATTGTATTCTTCGAATAGAACCTTTATCATGAGGGACGCATGGTTATTCAGTCGCTCAGGAGAGAATCAAACTAGTATGATTATGATTTCTAAAAGACTTACACAGATCAGTTAAATGTATATAAACGGTTAATCCAATGATGATTTATGTTGACTTCTGAATTCGTCAAGCTAAATGAACAATATAAATTTTCTCTCTGTAAAAACTGTGAAAAGTGAAGACAGGAACATAGTTATGGAGATTTATCAATAGGAGCAGTAGTTTATTTAGAGGGCTCGGACTTCCTGGCAATAGCCAGTTCGAATTTCAGGTTTGCGAGCGAGACCTTCTTAGGCCTTCTTCTTCTTATTGGTTACACGCCACAACTTATACGTATAACATAGTATCCTTACTCTTCCATAGCCTTCGCTTCTTGCCTACCTCTCGCTTTCAATACACTCCCAATTTTCCCATCTTTAATTCCCAAAGCGCCGGTTGGCGGCAATAGCTTGCCTCCTAATCCGTAAATGGGAACAAATTGTAATTGGCAAAATGTGGGTGTTTAATAAGCTCTGTCCACCTCTTCGGGAATACAGGCGTGTGAAATGTATGCAAGCACCGAAAACGCAAATGCAAATGTTTTACCCTAATTTTTATACGCCTAATTACATAGTTACACGCCACATACTGCAACATTTAATGAGGAACTACGTAACCAGTGCAAAACAGCAGTTTTTTTTAACAAGCCTAGGACATTACGTAGACCCGCAAGAGGTCGATGGTTTGGTTTGCGCCCTCATATTTGGATATTACATCACTATGTTCAAAGCCGTTACACTGTGGTTCATATTATTTATAAGTAATTTATATTCTTCTTAATTCAACAAAATTTGCTACCTCCGTGGAGTAGCGCAACCGTTCAATAGGAGAGCCTGCCCATATATATAAATTTTCATTTCGCATTTTGAGCTTTGCTGATCCTCAGAGTCTTCCTTAGATTAGTAGGGGGCACAGTGAAATAGCGAATGGGTTTACCTCTAGAAATTTTGTGGTCAGCTTCTAATGGTTGCGAGGAAGATAACCCTTTTTCACAGCCCAAGTTCGTAACTCTGTCCAGTTGCAACTCAGGCGGTGCTTCTTCTCAGACCCCACTAATGGATAAGCGAATACGGTGACAGCGACCAACGAAAGTAAAGGGAAGTATATAATTTATGCTAGCTAGGCGGGTAAAACCTAGCGTTAATGTAGATTTTGTACCATTTTTCCGAAGAAGAATGGTACCCTTATCCTATGTAACCGATTTTTAGGTAAAAGATCTGATGTTTGTCACATAGCATGACATGAGTTAATTTCCAACAACCTTTGTCGTAAACACAATGCCAAAGAATAAAAAACAGCTACTTATTAGGTAACAATTATGTAGCTACATAGTTTATTATAGTTCATAAGGAAAAATGTAACCAAAAATGAATTTTGGTTTCTTGTGGACAACCTAGGCGGTCCTACCGCGGATTATTTGTAGAGCAGGAATCATTGTTCTGGTAGTTCAATGGTATCAAGATTACGGTGCCCCTTATCCTAACTGGCGTAGAAACAGTAACGGATAAGTATGCAAAAGAAAACTTGTTCCTTATCAAAATAAAATGTTAAAGTTCAAGATAAGTTAATTTAATAAAAAAATATATAATATGTGTAGTATCGTCATACTATATTATATAAACATATAAATGAATATTTAAGGCATACGTTGTTATGTCTATAATAATCCCAAAACAAGACACAATATTACGAATATACTGTTCATAGAAATATCCACGCATGGGGCGGGACGCGGAGTTTCGGTCGGCGAGACGGGGTATCAAATATTCCAAAAACTTGACCAACAAAGCAAAATTGGCATCGACAAGAACAGCTCTCACATATAATGTCAGTCGGGGTTTCCGTCAAGATAGAATATTAAACATTCAATTAAAAAATACCAAATACGTTTACCTAGCATTCGTAAAAAAAATCGAAATGTCTAGCCACACATTTTTTGGATTTTTCTGAAACATAATGCTAGATAAACTAAAGCTCTGTTTTAGAATAAATTGGTTCTTCATGTTTGTCGAGTTTTGAGTCAACTTTAGCAGGGTACGCTTTGTGAAGATGTTTATTGGCCTTATAGAAAAGTTCCCAGAAGGCAGCTCGTTGATGGAACGGTCTGGATCTCATTTCCAATTGAGTATTAATATCTAAATAAGGTAACGCTTGTTTAGTAACGGGAGTCCATTGAATTGGAAAGAGATCTGATGTTTTAGGTACTGGATTACTGTAAAAAGAAAATATTAATTAGATTATAAAAATACATGAAAAATACAAATAAATATCTTTCACAGTTTAATTTCAACTTACCCAAATTTAACAAAATTTGTCCAAATTGATGTCATTCGATCTATCATTTGTTGATCTTCTTGAGTTATGGGAAGATGTTTCAAATAGGAGATGTCAAACAAATAGCCTATATCATCACCGTGTTGAGCTTTGCATCTTGTTGTATTCCACAAAAGTCGTACAAAATTTCTATCACCGACATATGAAAATACATGGAAAAATACGTTCCCAGCTTCATTATCTAAATACCTTTCAATACTTTTATAAGACGGGTAAAGAAAATCAGTATCAGAGTCGAAATCAATTACACTCTCTCGAACTGCTGCACTCACTGGTTCATCTCCAAAATAAAAATGTTGTATTATATCTGCCATGCCCTCGAAATCATTAGTTTCGTCAAAACTCACCGAAATTTTATCTTTAACTACATTCTGGTAATCTTCATCATTATCTGTTGGATAATATCCACACTTCTCATCATTAGCGATGCCAAAGAGTATAGAAATATTTTTGACGTTGGGCAAACTTTCTGTGAGCCAATTTTTCGTAAGAAAGCTTTCAACACCATCAAACTCTTTTTCTACACATGGTTTAAATTGTTGCAATATCTTTAAATCCTCAGCAGCAGTTATTAATAACTGGATGTCCACTTTTGCTAGAAAATCAATTGCTGCATTCATGTCATTTGTGGAAAAACCTAAATAATCTGAAAGTATTATTGGTGCTCTTTTGATTGGTTCATTAAAAACTGGTATTAATGATGTACCGCTTTGCATAATAACTTTATCATATAATTTCTCAGTATTTGATTGTAAATGAAAATCTATGGACATTGAGCCAGCACTATGACCAGCTAATGTTATTCTAGTTTCATCACCACCAAATGCACCAATATGTCTTTTAATCCATCTTAAGGCTAATACTTGATCTTTTAAACCCTGGTTACCAGGTACTTCAGGAGTATCTAAACACATGAAACCATAAGGGCCGCTTCTATAATTAATACTGACTAAAATAATATCATGTTTAACTAAAAACTTTGCGCCATATAGGTATCTATTATAGAAACCATCTGTAAATCCTCCTCCATAAATGTAGGCAAGCACAGGAAGTCGGTTGTTGGAAGACGCTGAGTCAGGTACAAATATATTAAGGTTTAAACAGTCAAGTGAGCCAACTAAAGTCATGTTATATTCTTCTCTTTGTGGACAAGGAGTATCGTCATCATAAGCTTCAAAGCTATCTTCGAAACCTGGATGTGGAGTTGCCATCTGTAAAGGTAAGAAAAGGACTATTAAACTACAAATATTGTTTGAAAAAGGGGGTATTGTAATGTTAAAGTCTCTTAATAAGGAAAAATACGCAACAGTGTTAAAATATATTATCTGTCCTCTGCATCAGTACTTTTTTTTTTACCGTGTGAAAACCCTTTCGGGTCGTCACCCCACCGGGGCTAAGCGGTATGTCGGACTCGAACCGACTAAAACCCCACGGCGTTCCGTCACAGTCCTTATTGCCAGGGCCTAGGGTGTACCTTCGAAAGGAAATCCCTGTGAAACCCGGTGGACTTGGCAGCCTCTTAAACAACAGACGGCCCCACTGTGTTGTGCCGGTGATCTTACTCCCTATCATTAAGAGAAGCACACGCGGAAGATGGCGCCACCGTCTCGAGCCTGCTTCTGCTAGGGTACCGGATAACATTGTCCGTCGCCCCTAGGCAAGCGCTCATGGGAGCTGGAGATCGATAGTAACTTTTTTATTTGTTCAATTAAAAAATCAAATGTTTGAGATATGAAATATATTGTTATTCCCCGTCGAGTCCAAAACCTCAGATATCGATTCCATACCCGTAACACATTTTATACACAATCGAAATTTTAAAGATATCGATTCCATACCCGTGACACATTTTATACACAATCGAAGTTTTTAATTAACAATTTGACAATAGGTTGCCATTTTGAAATTTCGCGATCTGACTTTGCGTACAATGAAAAACATACTATGTTTGTAACATAATCGATTTTCATTTAATTTTGAATATTGCAATGTGCATTTTCACGCATTTTAATTTTTTTGCGTTTTTCATCTTTCTCGTTTATTTAAACAATGGAAAAGTTTCAATTTTTTTTTAACTCCTAATCCTTAAGTAAAATCGTTGGATAAACAGCTTTTGCATTTAACATTTTGCTCTTAAAGCAATACTTTTCTAGATAATCAATGAAATCCAAAAAAAAGCCGATTTTTAAGTTATTATGCAATAATAAACAATGACGCGTATCTCCGTCGAAGTACTTTAGGATGTTATTCTACGCATTTTTCTTCAAATTTTAAGCCAAGGATCGTGTTGTTATAAAAGACCACCACCTTTTCCTCTTTGTTTGGCTCCGGATTATGGTTTTATAATGTTTATTTTATGATAAAAAGCGAAAAATGGGAAATGGCATTTTTTTTATTACCAGTCGTCTACTAGTATTCTATTGTCGGAATTGTGTAGATATATGACGTCGTGGGCCACGTATGAATTATTTATATTAGAAGTGCACAGGGATACAATATTCTTGTATTCAAAAATCAAAATAACTTTTTTAATATTTTGAAAGTAAACGTCAGATCTAACGTTAAGTTCAGTTTAACGGTCCGGATATCACCTCAATAAATATACGAATCTTAAATATTTTTTATCTTAATCACCTAGTTAGAAAACGATAGTTTAGGAAGGCCTAAGTCAACTCTCACTCCTATATTCTTTATCATTAGTTTCAGTTTAGATAATGTAAACAATAGGAGCAATTTGTCGTAATGGTTTTTATGCCTACATTATTATTAGGATGGACTTAACATAATTCTGACCTTAAAGTTGACATCAAACTGGAAATAGTACTATTTGTAATGGATGTTTAAAAAACACTCAATATTTATTTTATTAAATATATGTTAAATAACTTGAAAGTACTTACATACGGCCTTCTGATCCCAAACTAGACAGAGCCTATACTATGGTAACCAGACTGTTGATAAATATTCTTGTACATTACTAAATACTCCCAAACACAGATCAAATGATTATGCTCATCACACAATGAACAGCTCAGCAATAAGGATCACTAACCACTACATCAACAGGTCTGTCAGATTATTATCCACTGTTATGTGTGATAAGTAGAGATCACCCGGTGGTAAAATTACGACCATAATTCCGTAAGATTTATTTGTTTGGTTTGTTTTATGCCCAGTATAACTTGAACTGTCATTGTATAGATTTTGTACCGTGACATTTCAACATATTATTCTGGATGTGTAGCTTCAGGTGGTTTCACATAATTTTTAAATTTGTAACAAATATTGTTTAAAAAATTTTAGCTTTCTGCACTTCTTCTATATATGAACTTAGTGTTCCAAATTTCACGTTCTTCCGTTCGGATAATTTTCTGTTAATTAATAAATAATAATAAAAGAATTCTCTTCTCGCATTAATATTATACGTATATATTATACTTTAATGGCATTTTTTGTAACCTTTAAAATGAGCCTGCTGGCAACTTAAAATTAAAATGCTTTAGTTTCTTTTTTTTTTACTAAGGGGGGCAAACGAGCAGACGGTTCACCTCATGGTAAGTGACTACCGTCGCCCATGGACACCTGCATATCCAGAGTTAAAAGGCCTAGACTAGAGATCACCCGGTGGTAAAATTACGACCATGATTCAGTAAGATTTATTTGTTTGGTTTATTTTATGACCACCATGTATAACCTGAACTGTTATTGTGTAGACTTCCGTACCGTGACATGTCAACATATTATTCTGGACGTGTGTGGCTTCAGGTGGCCGTTATCACGAAATTTTTAAAGGTGAACGGCCGATTTGGTACCGCATAATTTATTGTTTTAGAATTTGTGCCACTTATTAAGGCGACTAAGCCATTTATTTTCATGTAAATGTATTATTTATAGAACTTCGGATTAATTAATAATAGCAATAAAAAGATTTGAATAAGTAAACGTAATAAAATCGTAAACTAAACGCAGTTATGTTTTTAGAAGTTGCCATATATAAAATAACATACATATCGAAATGATAAATAATTATTTAGATATAGAAATACCATTAAATATAATTAAACACTTGTATATTATACCTGAGAATGCATAGTTGTTGCATAAAATCATAATAGTTAACGATTTAATGAAAGAAAAAATAAAAATATTGATGACGAAAATCACGTCATCAATATTTTTGTTCCTATGGCAATTATTTATTTACAGATAAAGAAAATCTGTGTTTGAATTTGTTTTTCAGTTCGGTTCTTTCTGTTGTTTTGGATTCTGGTTTGTGACTGCATCTAAGCATTTAGTGAATTACTGGCTGTTTTTACGTTACAAAGTACTTAAACATAATGTAGTATTACTGAATCTTGTTTTATCTTAATCCATAACGTTACTTGATAAATTCCGATGAAAATTATTTTAAATAAATATAAACACACTGATTTTCAAACTGAGACGTGCTCGTATTTTAGAAATCAGGTGGTTCTCCAATCAGTGACATAAGTTACACACTCACTTCACTTCATCACTATCAAACTGTTGCAGTCCCCTGCAGGACATAGGTAATGCACACCACTGAGTAGGTACGATCCTCGTCTCAATCTACCAACTTAATGGTAAGTAAAACATTAAAAGATAGCGACAAGCAATCTAGAACATTTACTTTATCACCAAAACAATGTTTGTACCTATATGTTACAATCTACATTGGTACACTAGTACATAACCTGAAAAAATAAAACTGGTTGTAACTTTTACGTCCAAAGTTCTAAAAATCTAAGAATTTAAAAAGGGCTTGTCTATCAAATTAACTACCAATTTAAACAAAAAATATCCCAAAACACGAAATTTTATTAACGGTACGAAAGTCCCATACAAGCCTGCCGTTCGCCTTTGTAACAAATATTGTTTAAACATTTTAGTTTCCTGTACTTCTTCTCTACATAAACTTACGTAAGTATTCAAAATTTCACGTTCTTGCGTTCGAAAAAAATTCTGATAATAATAATAATAAAACATTCTCTTCTTGCATTAATATTATATACATTATACTTTACAGGGCATTTTATGTAACCTTTAAAATGATATTTTGAGTCTTGAAATGTAAGATGCTGAGTTGATGAATTTGTCAAGAATTCGCAAGTAGTGTTGATTATAATATTCCATTTTCTTCGTCTCTTTGAGTCACCACTTTATTTAATTAAATAAAATTACTGAACTTTTAATACACACACTGTAGTAAAAATTAATTGCTACCGTCAAATACCTGTCAGCTCTGTGTTATCTAGAAATTAATAAAACACATTAATATATTCGCACACTAAAAAACAATTTAGTCAACCGATGAAGTTTGTAGCTATAAAGGAGGATCATTCTACCAATCCATAATTTGCTTTTACTTCTTAAAAAAAGTTTAATGACCTCAGAGATACACATTCAAGATCCTCAAGGTTATCGCAATCCTTGAACTTAGTGGTACCAACGCATTCCAAGTTGTAGTTTGTAAAGTTGTTAATAATTCAGTTATGAAATGAATTTGACGTAATAAATCTCTCGTTATCTTCAAAAAAATCAGTCAGTGAGGTCATTATCTTATAAATTGACAATAAGTAGTACATTTTAGCTTTATACACAAATTTTATATACCTATTTCTTGTAAACAAATTTAAATTGCTGTACGATAAAGCTTACTCCTGTGGGTTCCTAACTACTTGGGGTGTCCAATTAAACGCAAACTCCACATAAACAAATTTAATGTCAGTTTGCACTGGTCACTAGATTTCAGTACAGATTAGAATAGAAAATTCGTAAAGTATTATACTAGATAGGCGCGGTTTACGAAGCAAGCGTAAGCGGGCAGAGCGGCACAGGTCTAGCGCGGGAAGCGATTTGCGTAGCACTGGCGCATGCGCTGATCGACTGGGAGCCAGATGTGGCGTCCCGTCACCACACTCCTAAATTATACTTATTTATCATTGTGGATATTGAAAGTTGGTCAACACCACGATTTCTTAAGTTATCCAAAAAACAAAATCTGTCGTTAAAGAAAGCCACCAGCCTACCGTTATTAACTACTAGAATAATATACATGAATAATGGATTTAAAGAGAATTACGTTGGGATAAACCCAAGTTCGATGGTTACGCCAAACTTTGAGCTTCTGCTGAGAATCGTCATTTAAAATGTATTTTTTTTATCGCAATGAAAATAATTAATTTGTACAATAAAACAATGTTAACATAGTAAAACCATAGGCATATATAACATCCCTCAGGAGAACGTAACAAGAACCTTTTCGTGTCTCAATCTGACATATAACTAAAAGAAGATGTCCACTATTTGTATGGATGTTGGATTTTTATTTTTGGCACCAAATTACTCTAATATAATGCTGCTCAATTATTTAATCAGTTAAATAAATACCAGCACTCAAAACTTAGTTTTTAATATTACTAGATATTTTAAATGGTGGATGGCAACACAAAGTATACAACGATATAGTTTTATTATATTGAAATTATTGCTACAATACAAAACATTTATCTGTAGTAAATGAAATGTTAGTCACTGACACTTACACGTGTCTCCGACTTTCGCGGCAAATAACACTGAATAACACTAACAAAAACAACACTCGTACTTTGATAACTAGAATATATACTATAATATAATTTCCCCAAGTGACCTCTTATGTGGATTACAATGATGCGTTTCAAAGTCTCATACCTAGTTTTGAAATATTGCAAGCGAACAATATACGTCCTAAAAGCAATATTAGGTTAAGTTAGGTAAAGGAAAAAAACCAGTGTATAAATTTCCCTTTATATTCATTTGTTTTAATCTCGTTACAGTAATCTTGAATACCATTTGCAATGATAACAAACCCTCAATAAGAACATACCGTCAGCGAAAACTGTCAACCTTGTCAAATTATTATTTGTTGGGCACGGATAGCAAAAGTTTTGTTCGTATTCACTCATAATCACACTAAAATAAAATTAAAAAAATATTTTTTTCCAAAACAGGGGGTGCGGGTGTAACTCTATCCAAGAATATTTGATTTATCACTGTTGGCTTTTTTAAGAATAAAAACTATTTTTGGACAACCCCTTTAAGTTACAGTCGAAATAAAATACGCCAATCAAGTACGGTTATTAATTGAATAAAAAATACTCACTCCGAAAGGATTGGAGACGTTGACTTGAGCAAACGGTATTCCAAGAAACATGGAGTAGTCACCATCATCAGCTCTTAAACCTTTTATTAAACCAATATCAGTTTTAACCAAGGGATTTGCCCTCGGTTCGCTATCCACCATATAAAATAACAATACTAAAATAACACATTTTTCTACTAACATGTTGCGCTTTGCTTCAAATCTACAAATGACTCTTGACGCGATTGAACTTACATTATATTGTAATTATCAGTTATGACGAACGTGTTTTCGACAGAAAAAGTATATAACCCACTGTCTAACAATTTTGGACTAAATTTGACGTGATAATACAGGAAGTCTTGAAAGGTTTCAAATTTACAGAGATAGAAAAGCGTTGGTAGTTTTTAAATGTCTAGTAAAATACTTCTAAACTTTAACATAACTTTTATTATATAGTTGATTGTATACTTTATTGCAGATCACAATATTTTAGGTATATAGAAATTAAACTACTGATCTTTAGAAACAAATCACAATTGATTTACATAAACCATTAATCAAATTATGAACATTCAATTAAAAAATGATTTTTTGATGTTTTAACTCATGCATTAACTATTACATTATTTACATTTAGTACTTTACTTTCATTTTCAGCCATCGACACATACCCAGTGTTTGAGAATACTTTTGAAGCATTTGATGATTCTGCAGTTTGCCCACAAGTCGATGAATTCAACAACACCTTAGTCGGATCTCTTGACTATTATAAAAACTTGAACGTACTTGAGGGTAACCTTGCAATGGGTTTTAATGCTAGTGATATCGATTTTAATGTTATGGAAGACACAGTTCGTCATTTTTACTTTGGAGATGAACCAATGAGCGCAGCAGTCAAACAAGGTGTAATCGGTTACACATCAGATTTCAAATTTGTTCATTCAATTTACAGGAGCATTGGAAAGTACTTAAACAATGACGCGGCAAATATATATTTATTTATGTTTTCGTGTGTTGGTGAAAGAAATTTTGTAAGACAAAAGGACAATATAACCAGTGGTATTAGTGCCTTGCACGCTGACGGAATAGGATACTTGTGTGATATATCTTAGATGAAAGGGCTTCTTATAACTCCTGCCGATCAATTAATAATAGATCAGATGACCGACTATGTGGACTAATTTATTTTGTAAAATCAGGGTCAGTAATTACAAAGAAAAATATAAACACAATTATTTTAGAGTATTTAGTATATAATAGCAATGCAATTTTATGTTTACAGAAATCCCACGTCTCAAAAATTGGATATTATTTAAAATTATATTGTTATTACGTAACAATATAACTTTATATTTACACCAATCCCATGGCCCCGAAAGCGGATAATCTTTCGGTAAAGTGGACTCCTGTTACCAGCACATCAGAACTACCTTACCTAAATATTGGTACTGAATTGACACTCGGCGCCAGACCTTTTAATCAACGAGCATCTTTCTGGGATCTTTTTTACAAAGTGAAGGAACATCTGCAAGTATTTTATCCTAACGATAAAGTGGAATTGTAATAATGTTTTGGGAAATAAACCCATTCGACTGCATACGCTCGTTAGTTTTTGTAATGAAAGACATTCATAAAATATTGTCTCAAAACATATACTTTCATTTTGCCATTGTCTAAGTTTCTCACCAAAAATATTTTTAGAATCACAGAACAGCCTTAATTATCTAGTTACAGTATTTATCAGGAATACGAATTATTTTATTTGTTAAATGGGAATGGAATAATTTAATGTTGTTCACAATGAAAATCAGAATTCACATATTGCCTAGTTTAGGTAATTGCTTCGAAAATCAGATTTAGGGCCCTACTCGCGTCACGTCATCCGTTCCGCCATTGTTTGTCTCCTTTTTAAATCTAACCCCTCAGGTAACGATTATTGTCATTAAAAATTGGGAACGACGGCCTCACTCCACCTATCCTGTTTTTTCTCAACGCTTCAATACAAATGTCTCTTATATATCCTATCCTTCTATCAAATATAAAATAGATACACAGTCCAAAACAAAAACCGCGTTAAATAGTGGCACCAGATAGTACTACATACTTTACGTGCATGCATTAAGAATGCCATATAATAATAAACCAGACCATATAATTAATGTCTCTGTTGTTATTCCATTTAATGAAATCAATTATAATTCATTCTGATTGTATTTCTGATTTTTTTATATATTGATATATTAGAAAGATTTAATAGGGTAAGAAAAATCATTTTAAAGGTGCTTTATGTAAGTTTGAATAAAGTTAACTTATTAATAAATTTTGGAACAATCCTTGGTTTATTAGTTTTTAATTTTGGTGCATAGTGTAGCTTTATTTTCTATATAAATATTTCTTCTGTGCGTGTGTATGTTACTGAACTCCTTCGAAACGGATGGAAAGATTTTAATGAAATTTTTTGTGTGTCTTCAGGTGGATTCGAGAACGGTTTAGATTTACAATTGGACCCGGTAGATGCCGCTGCTATAGGGTTACAGGAAAAATATTTTTTACGTTCTGGCAGGACAACGTTTACCATAGTGCTTTTGACATACTGTAATAACTGTCAGTCGTTTGACAGTTGGTGCGACTGAGAGAATGCGCGCTGCAAATATCATTTAAAACAGATGCATCGGTCGGAACTATGTTTTTGGAATTCTTTTTTATTTATTATACCAATTCAATATTCATAGTTAAGATAAGACAACGTCTGTCGGGTCAGCTAGTATCTATATATTTTCCAATAACAGCCTTGATCAACGTAATCTTATGACCGAAGTTCTGTGGTTTTGTTTTTATATAGTGTTCGTTGATTCCAACAAAAATAACAACAAGATTCAATTGTTTTTAATTAGAAATCCACATTTTCTTTTTAACACATCTACCAGTGCTAAGAAATCGTCTTCAAATGGTCTCTGACTTTTGTCAGATTAAGATTATATCGTTAGATGCATGACATAAATTTATTTTTAATATGTATTAATTTGTGGAATCTCAACTTATCTTTAGCTAACAAATAATTTTGCCAATTAAACGTTTTAATAAATAAAGAACTATGAATCCAGCTTTATGCATAACTGTGGGATCGGGTAAGAGGTTGAGACAAGCCCGAAATACTTTATAAATCTTACTTTTATTTAAATTTTTAACGGAGCGTCCTACCACTTCCTACGTCTCGTCTTTTTCACTCCCTTCCCAAAACCAAACTTCCCCATCCGTACCATTTCCTGTCACCACTCGCCAATCATCCTCCTTTCTCGCTCACACCTGTATATTACCTTTCATTCTTTCCGCTCACGTTTAGTTACTACTGCATTCAATCTTCCATTCCCACATAACTATCTGCACAATTAACTCTCTTTCCTAGCCTACTGTTTAATAGTCTAGAGTAGCAGAAAAAATGTCACAATTATTTTGGTATCTTTGGCTCTTTACGTTCGAACTCGAACTACTCTCGAAGTTCTAAACGAAAGCCCACTGTAGATCAAGATATATCAGAAACTAGCAGTTCCCGCGCGGCTTCACTCGCGTGTTCATATTTATAATTGGGCACAGTTAGTCATTAATATAAGTGGCAAACCTTAAACTTCTTAATTTAACTTTTTACAAATTTCTTTTAGTGTTTTTGTTATCTCTTTGTTATCTCTTTGCATGCCTAACGGTAGAATATGGCAAAAGTACAGAAAATTGCAATCAATCATAATCATAAATCATTTATTTGCATAAAAACATGGGTAAAAAGGTGTTACAGTTTAAAATTTCCGCCATATTCTACCTCAGCAGGTGTGCAAATTTCCAAACATTTAGTCATACTTTTCAATCTATTATTACCGTATTTTGGTTATGTCAATAGTATTAACTTTTAAGATCTGCAAATGTATACCCATATTCGCAAATAAATAAAAAAACCATTACAAATTTATTTGCGGCACCAGGGCCATGAAAAGCCGGTAATTATAATTCTGTCCAGAACTCTATTACTTTAGCCACATTGAGGTTCATCAATTGTGTAGCTAACTTAACCATAATTATTTGATTTTTAAATTCTATATCTCTATTGGTTAGTTTGCTGGCTAAATTTAATTAAGTCCATACACACTATGTCCATTTTTACATAAATATGGTCCATAAAGCAGAAATGGCATTATGGATGATCTGTCGCATGGCGCCAGATGGGCACTTTAGCCCAAGATTGCTCTATGACTATACACAGCGAGGATAATCGTAACGTATGGGTTTACGTAACAAAAGCTCTAAACATGCCAGCGGATGACAGGCAAACAGAGATTGACTTCGTGAGAAGGTACACAGTAGACATACCACAGAGGGATACATGGCTGGAAGGCCTCCAATCTAACAAAAATGATAGTTACGAGTGGTACACCGATGGGTTTAAAAAGCCTTGATGTAGGTTTTGCAATTTACGGAGAGAGACCAAAATTCAGGTGGAGCGCCAATCTGGGAGCAGAAGCCTCCGTCTTTCAGGCTGAGCTCTCTGCATTACATAGATGAGTGGAGATCAATTTTGAGAGAAAAGTGAAAAATCAACACATCTACATCTATTCAGACAGCCAAGCGGTGCTATTGGCATTATAAAATTTTGAGACTAGCTCAAAGCTAATACAAAATTGCAAGGAAAACCTGAACACACTGGGGCAATCAAACAAAATTATATTGAGATGGGTACTAGGCCATTCAGGTATCGATGGCAATGAAAAAGCCGATGAACTCGCCAGAGCCGGTGCAGACAACCGACAGCATGGCCCAGAACCATTCTGCGGCATCAGTAAACAGCGAACGTGAATACGCTCGCTGTTTACTTATAATATATTTACTGAAAAATATAGTTACTGATAATAAACACCCAATATACATCATTGGCTATTAAGAGATGGAAGATCACGACTGGTCTAAGACACTCAAAAGCCTTAATAAGGGGCTATGATAATAAAGTATTTAAAGAACTTTTGGAGCTCAAAAAATGGAAAAACCTGTGCAGTAACAAAAGTCCTCACCAGACACTGCAAACTGAACAAACATATGTTCAACCTGAAGTTGGGCGAGAACACAATATGCAGATTCTGTCAAGAGGCAGAAAAACTGCAATGCATATTTTAAGTATTAACCTAGGGTTACACATCCTGCAACCGCAGGAAATACAAACAATCACTGCTGATAGGATCTGGAGGTTTCTCGAAACCAGAAGTCTGAGCAGTGAACTGTAAAGCAAAAGTGCGCTACAGAAGACCAGAAATGGTGGAGGTGGCACTAGGCACTTAAAACAATAATAATAATAATAACACATCCGTTCAATGGGCACACTGTTAATATATAAAAAATTTCATTTCGCTTTTTGGGCTTTGCTGATCCTCAGAGTGTTCCTTAGATTAGTAGAGGGCACAGTGAAATAGCGAAAGGTTTTACTACCTACCTCTAGAAATTTTGTAGTCAGCTTCTAATGGTTGCGAGGAAGATAACCCTTTTTCACTACCCAAGTTCGTAACTCTGTCGAGTCTCAACTCAGGCGGTGGTTCTCCTCAGACCTCAGTAATGGATAAGCAAGTACGGTATGACAGCCAGCAACAAGATTAAAGGGAAGTATTATTTATTCTAGCTAGGCGGGTGAAACATAGCGTTAAGGTAGATTTTGTACTATTTTTCCGGAACAATGGTACCCTTATCCTATGTCATCGATTTTTACGTAAAAGATCTGATGATGATATGAGTTGATTCGATTCCAAAAAAATTAACAAAATAAAATGCTACAATTCCAGATAAGTTAATTTATTAAAAAAAATATGTAGTATGTGCATGTGTAGTATCGTCATACTATATGATATAAACATATAAATAAATGTTCAAGTTTATAGCATAGGATATCATCATATCGTATTTCAGTTGGGGCAAACTTATAATCACAAAACAAGACACAATGTTACGAATATACTGTTCATAGAAATATCCAGTCACGGGGCGGGACGCGGAGTTTCGAATGGGAGGAGAGGGGGTGTCAAATATTTCAAATATTCGACAAACAAAGCAAAATTGGCATCGAGGCTTTCGACAAGAACAGCTCTCACATCTTATGTCTGTCGGGGCTTTCCATCAAGATAGAATATTAAAAATCCAACTAAAAAATACCAAATATGTTTCACCTATTATTCGTAAAAAAATTAAAAATATTTAGCCACACATTTCTAGATTATATCTGAAACATGATGCTAGGTAAACTAAAGCTCTGTTTTAGAATAAATTGGTTCTTCATGTTTGTCGAGTTTTGAGTCCACTTTAGCAGGGTACGCTCTGTGAAGATGTTTATTGGCCCTGTAGAAAAGTTCCCAGAAGGCAGCTCGTTGATGGAAGGGTCTGGATCTCATTTCCAATTGAGTATTAATATTTAAATAAGGTACCGCTTGTTTAGTAACAGGAGTCCATTGAATTGGAAAGAGATCCGATGTTTTAGGTACTGGATTACTGTAAAAAGAAAATAGTAATTAGATTATAAAAATACAAATAAATATCTTTCACAATTTCAATTAACTTACCCAAATTTAACAAAATTTGTCCAAATAGATGTCATTCGATCTATCATTTGTTGATCTTCTTGAGTTATGGGAAGATGTTTCAAATAGGAGATGTCAAACAAATAGCCTATATCATCACCGTGTTGAGCTTTGCCTCTTGTTGTATTCCACAAAAGTCGTACAAAATTTCTATCACCGACATATGAAAATACATGGAAAAATATGTTCCCAGCTTCATTGTCTAAATACCTTTCAATGCTTTTATAAGCCGGGTAAAGAAACTCAGTATCAGAGTCAAAATCAATGACACTTTCTCGAACTGCTGCGCTCACTGGTTCATCTCCAAAATAAAAATGTTGTATTATTTCTGCCATGCCCTCAAAATCATTAGTTTCATCAAAACTCACCGAAATTTTATCTTTAACTACATTCTGGTAATCTTTATTATTATCTGTTGGATAATATCCACACCTCTCATCATTAGTGATACCAAATAGCATAGAAATATTTTTGACTTTGGGCAAACTTGCTGTGAGCCAGTTTTTCGTAAGAACGCTTTCAACACCATAAAACTCTTTTTCTACACATGGTTTAAATTTTTGCAATATCTTTAAATCCTCAGCAGCAGTTAGTATTAAATGGGTGTCCACTTTTGCTAGAAAATCAATTGCTGCATTCATGTCATTTGTGTGAAAACCTAAATAATCTGAAAGTATTATTGGTGCTCTTTTGATTGGTTCATTAAAAGTTGGCATTAATGATGTTCCGCTTTGCATAATAACTTTATCATATAATTTCTCAGTATTTGATTGTAAATGAAAATCTATGGACATTGAGCCAGCACTATGACCACCTAATGTTATTCTAGTTTCATCACCACCAAATGCACCAATATGTCTTTTAATCCATCTTAAGGCTAATACTTGATCTTTTAAACCCTGGTTACCAGGTACTTCAGGAGTATCTAAACACATGAAACCATAAGGGCCGCTTCTATAATTAATACTAACTAAAATAATATCATGCTTGACTAAAAACTTTGCGCCATATAGGTATCTATTATAGAAACCATCTGTAAATCCTCCTCCATAAATGTAGGCAAGCACAGGAAGTCGGTTGTTGGAAGACGCTGAGTCAGGTACAAATATATTAAGGTTTAAACAGTCAAGTGAGCCAACTAAAGTCATGTTATATTCTTCTCTTTGTGGACAAGGAGTATCGTCATCGTAAGCTTCAAAGCTATCTTCGAAACCTGGATGTGGAGTTGCCATCTGTAAAGGTAAGAAAAGGACTATTAAACTACAAATATTGTTTGAAAAAGGGGGTATTGTAATGTTAAAGTCAATCAAGTTAAATATACGTTCATAAAAAATACGGTCTTTCATTTACGGTTTTTCGTTAATAACTTTTTTATTTCTTTAATTAAAAAATAAAATTTTTGAGATATCAAAGATATCGTTATTCCTCATCGAGTCCAAAAAGTCAGATATCGATTCCATACCCGTGACACATTTTATACACAATCGAAATTTTAAATTAACAATTTGACAATAGGCTGCCATTTCGAAATTTCGCGATCTGACTTTGCGTACAATGGAAAACATACTAATGTCTGTAACATATTCGGTTTTCATTCAATTGTGAATATAGCAATGTGCATTTTCACGCATTTTAATTTCTTTGCGTTTTTCATCTTTCTCGTTTATTTAAACAATGGAAAAAAGTTTCAATTTTTTTTAACTCTTAATCCTTATCCTTAAATAAAATTGTCGGATAAACAGCTTTTGCATTTAAGATTTTGCTTTCAGAGCAATATCTTTCTAGATATTTAATGAAATCCGAAAAAATGCCCGCTTTTACACGCTTTATATTAGCTTCACTTGTATGTTTGTAACCGACTCCTTTGATTTTCTGCTAGATTTCATTAAAATTTTGCACAGTGTCAAAGACCGATGACAATGCAATAATTCAATTAAATTTTTTATTTTTTTTAGTTGCATTTTTTATAAAAGCGTGTTTTTAAGTTATTTTGCAATAATAAACAATGATGCGTATCTCCGTCGAAGTAGACACTTTAGGATGTTCTACGTATTTTTCTTCAAATTTTAAGCCAAGTATCGTGTTGTTATAAAAGACCACCACTTTTCGTGTTTTTTTTTTTTTCTCTGGCGCCCGCATTATACTTTTATAATGTTTACTTTATGATAAAAGGTAAAAAATGGGAAATGGCATTTGTTTTAATACCAGTCCTCTACTAGTATTTTATTGTCGGAATTGTGTAGATATATAATGTCGTGGGCGTATGAATTAATTATATTAGAAGTGCACAGGGATACAATATTCTTGTATTCAAAAATGATAATTACTTTTTTAATATTTTGAACGTAAACATCAGTTCTAACGTTAAGTTCAGTTTAACGGTCAGGTTCAGTACGGCCTGGATGTCACCCTATTAAATATACGAATCTTAAATCTTTTTTTATCTTAATCACCTAGTTAGAAAACGAGTTTATGAAGGCCTAAGTCAACTCTCACTCCTTTATTCTTTATCATTAGTTTCAGTTTAGATAATGGAAACAATAGGAGCAATTTGCCGTAATGGTTTTTATGCCTACATTATTATTAGGATGGACTTAACATAACTCTGACCTTAAAGTTGACATCAAACTGGAAATAGTACTCCTATTTGTAATGGATGTTTAAAAGCACACAATATTTATTTTATTAAATATATATTAAATAACTTGAAACTAATTACACACGGCATTCTGATCCCAAACTAGACAGAGCCTATATTATGGTAACCAGACTGTTGATAAATATACTTGTACATTACTAAATACACCCAATCACAGATCAAATGATTATGCTCATCACACAATGAACAGTTCAGCAATAAGGATCACTAACTACTACATCAACAGGTCTGTCAGATTATTATCCACTGTTATGTGTGATAAGTAGAGATCACCCGGTGGTAAAATTACGACCATGATTCAGTAAGATTTATTTGTTTGGTTTGTTTTATGCCCAGTATAACTTGAACTGTCATTGTATAGACTTTTGTACCGTGACATTTCAACATATTATTCTGGATGTGTAGCTTCAGGTGGTTTCACATAATTTTTAAATTTGTAACAAATATTGTTTAAAAAATTTTAGCTTTCTGCACTTCTTCTATATATGAACTTAGTGTTCCAAATTTCACGTTCTTGCGTTCGGAAAATTTTCTGTTAATTAATAAATAATAATAAAAGAATTCTCTTCTCGCATTAATATTATACGTATATATTATACTTTAATGGCATTTTTTGTAACCTTTAAAATGAGCCTGCTGGCAACTTAAAATTAAAATGCTTTAGTTTCTTTTTTTTACTAAAGGGGGCAAACGAGCAGACGGTTCACCTCATGGTAAGTGACTACCGTCGCCCATGGACACCTGCAACTCCAGAGTTAAAAGGCCGGTAAGGCCTTTGAGATGGGAGTACGCTCTTTTCTTAAAGGTTTGAAGGTTAATGTTTTGTAAATTAATTAATATTTTGAGTCGAAAAATTTTAGATGATGAATTTGTCAAAGTTTATTTTGACAAATTCATCATCTAAAATTCTATATCTAGAAATTAATAAACCACAGTAATATATTCACACACTTAAAAATAATATAGTCAACACGAAGACAATGAAGTTTGTAGCTATAAAGGAGGATCATTCTACCAATGACCATAATTTGCTTTTACTTCTTAAAAAAAGTTTAATGACCTCAGAGATACACATTCAAGATCCTCAAGGTTATCGCAATCCTTGAACTTAGTAGTACCAACGCATTCCACAAAATTGTTTGTAAAGTTGTTTATAATTCGGTTATGAAATGAATATGACGTGATAAATTTCTCGTTATCTTCAAAAAATGGTCATGGAGGTCGTGTCGGTAGGTTGCTTGTAGATTAACAATAAGAAATATATTTTATTTACTATATACAATATACTTATTTATCATTGTGGATATTGAAAGTTGGTGAACGCCACGATTTCTCGAGTTATCCAAAAAACAAAATCTATCTATTAAAGAAAGCTACCAGCCTACCGTTATTAACTACTATAATAATTTACATGAATAATGGATTTCTAAAAATTTTTTTTGGAAAAATTCAAGTTCGGTGGTTACGCCAAACTTTGAGCTTCTGCTGAGAATCTGCTACACATCATTTAAAATGCATAAAAAAACCATTTTTTTTTGGAACCCTATCCAAAAATATTTTATTCATCACTGATGGCCTTCATAAGAATAAAAAACTATTTTTGGACAACCCCTTTAACTTACAATCGAAATAAAATACACCAATCAAGTACGGTTATTAATTGAATGAAAAATACTTACTCCGAAAGGATTGGAGACGTTGACTTGAGCAAACGGTATTCCAAGAAACATGGAGTAGTCACCATCATCAGCTCTTAAACCTTTTATTAAACCAATATCAGTTTTAACTGAGGGATTCGCCCTCGCTTCGCTATCCACCATATAAACTAAAAATACTAAAATAATACATTTTTCTACTAACATGTTGCGCTTTGCTTCAAATCTACAAATGACTCTTGACGCGATTGAACTTACATTATATTGTAATTATCAGTTATGACGTATGTGTGTTCGACAGAAAAAGTATATAACCCACTGTCGAGAAATTTCGGATTAAATTTGACGTGATGATACAGGAAGTCTTGAAAGGTTTTAAATTTACTAAGATAGAAAAGTGTTGGTAGTTTTTAAATGTCTAGTAAAAATACTAAGAAACTTTAACATAACTTTTATTATATAGTTGATTATTTGACTACAAAACTACGTTACTCACTTTTCAACATCAGAGGAGCTCAATAATTTAAAATAGTGTATGTACTTTGTTTGTGTTTGTCGGTATTCTAATGGTAAGTTTATAACAAAGAATAAGTTTTCTTAAAACATTCTTAAAATGAGTGAAATGTTATTCTTACCTGTAAGTATACCAATATATTGTTCGCAATATATGTCTCAGATCAGAAACTGTTTTTGTATGAATCTAAAATCATTAATAACAAAATCAGTAAATTTATAAATACGTTCTTACGAATAGTTTGGTTGCCTAATATATTGTGCTTAAACACAAATTATAAAAAATTACATGTAATAAACATAACATAAGAAAAACCGATTAAGAAATAAGTTTACAGTAAATATTTTTAATTTATTAACGTAATACATGTCTCTTTTTGACAATTAATAACAGGCTTAGATAATGCATATGTACGATAAAAAAAAATACAAATGAAAAACGCGATTCCTGAAGTTTGCATTTCCAGTTTTGCATTTTTTGCGTGAACTACGTAATTTTTGCTTTACGAAAAGATGCGGTATATTCTTAGCTTTGTAGCTGGGATAAATGATATGACCAAGACTTGAATTCATATGTTTGTATTGATCTAGATGCTACTTGCATGAGTTCTTAATTATTATTTAGTGAGCCCATTTGGTGTTGTGGCGCACATTGGGAGAGGCCTATGTCCAGCAGTGGACTATGATAGGCTGATTGATTGATTGATTGATTGATTGAGCCCATTTGATAACATGTTTGGATTTTTTTATTTTGGAATTTTTCATTCCATTATGCATTACTACGAAAGTCCATAAAAACTAACTAAGAAAACTTTTTAAGTTATTTTTTATAGATTTTCTTAATAACTGAGTAAATGGTTCCAGAATAAAAAATAGGTACAATTTAAAATCTTTAACTTTGCACATTCCACCTGCTTTTATTAGAAACGGAGGTGATAATACTTAGAAATTCAAAAAGTCATAACCACTGACCTCTATTATAATAATAGAGGTCAGTGGTCATAACTCATAAACAAATTGTTTTAAAAATATATTTTGAAACCAGCGTATTCCACATTCAAAAGCAGAGTTAAAAAGTAATTTTGTTTTCGGGGAACGGCAGTTAACGCAATCATGTAATAGATATGACATCCTTTTGATTTGCCTTACGTTTCGACAAGGTTACACTATCTATGGTCACACTGTGATCGCCGTTTAATTCCCCTTTACATGATTATATATCAAGGTTCACTGACCGTTGTAATAGGCAGACAGGTACATCGATGTTCGCTTTTCATTGTTCAGTCAGTGTATAAAGTGTATATGTTTAAGTTTGTTTACCAAAAAACATCGATAATGTAAAATTTTTTTTAATGTGTGGAAACCCCCACGGGTCATCACCTCACCGGGGCCAAACGGCGAGGTGGTATGTCGGACTCGAACCGACTAAAACCACACAGTGTTCCATCACCGGGTCTTACAGCCGGGGCCTCAGGTGTACCCTAGGAAGGAAATCCCTGTGAACCCCGGCAGACTTGGCCGCCTGTTAAACCAGGTGACCCCACTATGAGGTGCAGATGGTTCTCTCTTCAGCGCGGAACACGTCGCGCCACCGTCTCGGGCCTGCTTCTGCTAGGGTGACAGATAGCCCCTTCTGTCGCCCCCAGGCAAGCGCTCATGGAGGCCGGAGATCGTTTTGCACTCTCCGGCGCCTGGTGCGTCTTCGGCGGGACGGAAGAGTACTTGTTCTCTCCCGTTCCCTCTCCGCCGCTTCTTTGGCATCCATCACTACCTCACAGAAAGAGGCGGCGGAATCCCACGCACTCTCGCTCTGGACCATGGACATAATCATAGTCTCCAGCGAGAGGCTACCCACACCAATGGCCGCCGTGAGGTCAGCACGCTGCTGCGCCCACGCAGAGCACTCCACCAGAGTGTGGAGTGCGGTATCCTCGCGGCGGCCCCCGCAGTGGTGGCACACAGACGTTGGCTCCCGGCCTATGCGACACAGGTACTTCCCGAAGCAGCCGTGTCCAGTGAGTACCTGCGTCATCCGGTAGGAGAGAGCGCCATGTCGCCTCTCCAGCCAATCCTCCATGACGGGCCTTACCGCCACAATTGTGGCGTGCCCCGCGCTCGGTCGCTCAAGTCGTTCTTTCCACTGAGCCATGAGCACCTGGCGGAGCTGAGACCGCTGCACCTCGATTTCACGGGGGACAGGTCCCAGGTCCTGCTCTTGCACCTCCCTGCGCCACTGGTACAGTGATGCGAGGGATTTCGCTTCTAGGTCCCACGGCGGAGTTCCGGCTAGGAGACTCGCCGCTTCAAAAGAAATCGTGCGGTATCCTCTTATGACCCTGACAGCCATAACCCGTTGTGGACGTCGCAAGATTGCGACATTGCGGGTTGTCAGGGTCTCCGCCCAAATTGGTGCCCCATATAGGGCCATGGACCGCACGATTCCAACGTATAGTCTCCTACAGGAGGCTTCGGGCCCCCCCAAGTTGGGTAGTAGCCGTGAAAGCGCTGCCGCCGCTCTCGTAAGCTTGGGGGCCAGACTTCGGAAGTGAGGTCCGAAGTCCCATCGGCTGTCGAGAACTAGCCCCAGATATCTCATCGAGGACTCGATGCCGATGCGAACACCTCCCACAATAAGGCCGGATCCCCTAGGTGGTCCCTTGCGGGGGCCATGGAAGCAGATGGCCTCGGATTTGTTGAGGGCCACCTGGAGACCCAGCCGCCGAATTCTCGTAACGACTTGGGCGACCCCGGCCGTGGCCTTTATGGTCGCGTCGCGGTGCGTCTTGCCTCGCGCCGTCACGAGTGTGTCGTCGGCGTAACATGTTACAACGACACCTCCTAAGAGCACACCGCGTAGCACCCAGTCGTAGCCGATGTTCCACAGGAGAGGGCCCAGCACTGACCCCTGCGGAACACCGCACGACATGTTTCGCCAACCGTATCCTGCCCGAGTCAAATTCCTCCTCCTGGTCTTTGAACTTAAATGAATAATGGTTTTAATATACACATAGAACTGCTTTGTAGTTTTATAATAATAGTGAAGTTATAATAATATCTGTAAAATATTTTGAATAATAATAGTAAAAATTTAATCAAGAATTGATTTCAATTACATTTAAAAGAAGAATTAAAAAATATGTAGCAGCGGAAAACGTGCCGAAATATTCTTGCATACCAGTTACCAGCTGGCCCTGGCCTGGTAATCACATCTCACTGTGGAGAGTATTTGATCTTTCCCTGTCTATCTTCAATTATTATTTAAAACTTTATCGTAATTAACCCATAACCAAAAAAACTTCTAAATATTCGTGATTTACTAAAGTGCGATGCGCTATCTTTTGACCGCGTAACATTACGATAAACTCGAGATCAGACTAAAATAATAAGTAGGTGATCCTTTTTTTAAGTTAATTATTCTTGGTAATGACGACAGCTGCTTATTTTTTTAACCATCAAAAAAAGTAGTTGGTTCTCAAGTCGACTTGTATATTGTTATCGTAATTTTTTTCTATATATGCCTACAGAGGCGTAGATAACTTTAACAAAGTAATTGATGTGTTCAGTGAAATACACAGACTATTATGGCAATACAAGTTGTGATAACTGTAACAGATGGTTGATCCATTATGTTCTGTGATCAATTTTATTACGAGTTAGCGAATTTGTCGTCCGATGGACAGTGAAAATATTATTCCAAATGTAGTCGAACTAAAGATGGAAGAACAAGACCAGATAAGCAAGGGTTTTAAATAATTTTTGAATATAAAAGCAAATATTTTCCTTCGGAACCTTTCAAGTGTGCAGACAATAGCCAAGGTTATATAAAATATATGGTTTATGACAACGCCAAGAATATAGAGGTTGGATTGTGTGTAATTGATACGTGTATGTGTACGTGCGGTGTTAGTCTAGTTAGTCCAAAGTTGTTTAGACAGAATTCTGATGTAGACTACTTTAAAATTGACGTTCTTGGTGCCTCCACAGATAGAGAGAGATCATCAATATTGACATAATAAGTTTCAAACAAATGAGGATATTATCGAAACATAAGTCACTACAGGAGGCACTATAAAATGTTTTACTTGATTCCAAATTTTTCTATTCGAATTCTACGTGGCCAGCATTCGCATGTGTGCATGCGATAGTGCATGTATCTATCTTCTTTTGAAGTTATACTTCTTTTGGCGCGTTATGGAAAAAATATGAGAGTAAATTTTTACGATGCGCGCGCACACTGTCACGAAAAACCGACACCCTTAAGTTAGCTAGTCAACATTTTAGTTTTCAAAAAAAGTTACCAACTTCACGATAGTGATAAAAATGGTTTTTACTTATTACTTTGAGTACGTTTCTAGAATTTGAGGTTAGTTGACGGTATGTATTATTTATGATAATTTACTGTGATTAGAAGTGAAAAAAATGGTTTTTACATATTACTTTGAGTATGTTTGTAGAATTTGGGTTAGTTGATGGTATGTATTTTTTTTTTCGTTTTGCATCCTGGAGTAATGCCACTCCTCTCTTTTCATATAACATGCTGTGTCTTATTACTATCTTGGAGTTTTCCTTATCTGACATTTATTGCTCTTCTCCGATAGTGTCCGAGATATTCAATATAAAGATACAAATAGACAATCAAACTGAACCCGCAGTCATTTGAGTTTGAGAATTCACATAGATTTGGAAACTAAAATGTTATTACGTAATTGTTTTGGTTTAGTATTTTTATTTAATATAGTTAGCAGTCAAACAAGGATTGATCCTTTAGTTAATACTGATGTCGGTTTAATAAGAGGTTTGAGAGCTAACGATGGGGACTATTCAATGTTCCTAGGAATACCGTTTGCCAAGGTCGATATGAATAATCCTTTTGGTGTGAGTATTGATTTTGAAGTATGCTGTTTTCAATCAATTTAATATTTTGTGGACGTTTTTTTCTTTTTTAATAATGATTTCAAATGCAATGCAGAGTATGTTATTCCAACATTCATAAATTATATAATTATGTTGACAGGAATTAACAAGATTATGTTTTTAATAGGCATTACATATCATTGAGTAGCCTGACGTTTCGACCAGGTTGCATTGGCCGTAGTAACAAGCTAACTGTGATCGCGTTATATATAGATATTATCATCGAACGTGAAAATTAAAAATTCATAAGTTATTTTCTTTACCAACAGTGAATTTCCTTGCGTAACTTTAAGCTAAGATAGCTCAAAGTTACGCTTTATAATAAAATAATTATATTCATTAGATATTATATATATTATACTATGTTACTATGATGTAATAACGATTTCAGTAGAGTACGAAAGTAATCGTAATCTACAATCACCTTGATTTTAACTTGATTCCGAGTGCTATGAGGTCTGACCTGGTAACAGCAGATTGGAAACAAAATATTTTAATGTACATGTGATTACCTACTTGAATTTTCGAACATGTGTTGATTAGTTTAAACGTTATTAATTCGAATAAACAACATTCAAATAATTGTTTTACAGTTGCAATAAATTAATTTGTTGTACAAGTGTAACATGTATTATTCTCTTTTCTTCAACGGCAACCGTTGAAAGTTATAAATTAATGAATTTAAGATTTGTGTATTATATCCGATTTTAAAGATTTATTAACTTTCAGACTGACACCCTCGGTATTGTGATCTTTAACATGCATTGTTGGATTTTAACTTCCACCAATTTCATTCATAAAATGAAATTTTATTCGCAGGAACAGAGTTACAAAAGATTTTATATCATAAAATAAAGTACAACAAGTTCCACCTTAGCTAAGGCGGTTATATAACGTAACATAAAATGCACAATAATAAAAACTTAAGCGAACAACCATAGGTTTATTTTTGTCTGTCAGTCTGTGGGAGGTTAGTTTTCAAACTAGTTTAGGAACCTAGTAAAAAGTTTAACCTAACTAATATTTAACGTACGTCATCACAATTGTACTTAACTTTCTAGTATTTCAAAAGCAATTTAGAAATACAGTATTGTTTCATTGCAACGTCGATAACATAAATAGATCAAAATTTAGACATTGTTATAAAAATTATGTTAAACATCGTATGACGACGTATACTTTATTACAGATTACAATATTTTAGGTTTATAGCTATTCAACTATTGATCTTAAAAACCAAATCACAATTGATTTACATAAACCATTAATCAAATTATGAACATTAAATTAAAAACCGAATTTTTGATGTTTTAACTCATGGATTAACTATTACTTATTTATTTACATTTAGTACTTTACTTTTATTTTTAGCCATCGACACCATACCCAGTGTTTGAAAACACTTTTGAAGCATTTGATGATTCTGCAGTTTGCCCACAAGTCGATGAATTCAACAACACCTTAGTCGGATCTCTTGACTGTTTAAATCTTAACATCTTTGTACCGTTATCTGCTACTTCTAATAACCGGCAACCCGTTCTTGTATGGATATATGGAGGAGGTTTTCGAATAGGATTCAATAATAGATATTTGTATGGACCCAATTTTCTGGTCAAACACGATATAATTTTAGTGACAATTAATAATAGACTTGGACCTTATGGCTTCATGTGTTTGGATACTCCTGAAATACCAGGTAACCAAGGTTTAAAAGATCAAGTTTTAGCCTTGAGGTGGATAAAAAACAACATTGAAGCATTTGGTGGAGACACAAATAAAATAACAATATTTGGTGAAAGTGCAGGTGCCATGTCAGTGGACTTACACTTACACTCTGATAATGAGAAATTATTTGATAAAGCTATACTTCAAAGTGGTACAGCGCTATCGCCGTTTTACACAGAACCCCTCAGAACTGCTCCAATGATAATTTCAGAATATTTAGGTTTTCCAACAAATAACATAGAAGAGGCTCTTGGGTTTTTAGCAAAAGTAGATAGTCATTTAGTTATAGCTGCTGTTGAAAGTTTGGGACTAGTTGACAACTTCAGACCAAGCATAGAAAAAGAGTTTGATGGAGTTGAAAACTTTATTACGAAAAATTGGATAACAGCAAGTTTACCAAAAATTAAGAATACACCCATCCTTATTGGATTTAATAGTGACGAATGGTATGGGTCTTATACCTCAGAAGAAGATGAGTATTATAAAAACTTGAACATACTTGAGAGTTACCTTGCAATGGGTTTTGATGCTAGTGATATCGACTTCAAGGTTATGGAAGACATAGTTCGTCATTTTTACTTTGGAGATGAACCAATGAGCGCAGCAGTCAAACAAGGTGTAGTCGATTTTACATCAGATTACAACTTTGTTCATCCAACTTACAGAAGTATTGGAAAGTACTTAGACAATGACGCGGGAAATATATATTTATATATGTTTTCGTATGTTGGTGAAAGAAATTTTGTAAGAAAAAAGGACAATATAACCAGTGGCACCGGTGCCTTGCACGCTGACGAAATAGGATACTTGTTTGATATATCTTACATGAAAGGGATTCTAATAACTCCTGCCGATCAATTAATAATAGATCAGATGACCACTATGTGGACTAATTTTGTAAAATCAGGGTCAGTAATTAAAAAGAAAAACATAAACACAATTGTTTTAGAGTATTTAATACGTAATAACAATATAATTTTATATTTACAGCAATCCCATGGCCCCAAAATTGGATAACCTTTCGGTACAGTGGATTCCTGTTACCAGTACATCAGAACTACCTTACCTAAATATTGGTACTGAATTGACACTCGGCGCCAGACCTTTTAATCAACGAGCATCTTTCTGGGATCTTTTTTACAAAGTGAAGGAACATCTGCAAGTAGTTTATCCTAACGCTAAAGTGGAATTGTAATAATGTTTTGGGAAAAAATTCGACTGCATACGCTCGTTAGTTTTTGTAATGAAAGACATGCATAAAATACTGTCTCAAAACATATATTTTTATTTTGCCATTGTCTAAGTTTTTCACCAAAAATATTTTTAGAATCACAGAACAGCCTTAATACGAATTCTTTTATTTGTTAAATGGGAATCGAATAATTTAACGTTGTTCACAATGAAAATCGGAATTCACATATTGCCTAGTTTAGGTAAGTGCTTAGAATAGCAGATTTAGGGGCCTACTCACACCAGGTCACCTGTTCCGTGCCACCTGCTGTTTTTCCCAAGCTTTAGATTTCTTCTTAGCTAAAGAAGCGTCTTTCACTATAGTGAAGTCTTTACAGAGCCTTACTTACCAAGTTTACTCTCTCGCTATAAATTATAAACCATCCGTTGTCATTGTTTATCTCCTGTTTAAAGGTAACCCCTTAGGTAACGATTGTTGTCATTTAACATTAGGAACGACGACATCACTCCACCTATCCTCTTATCATATCCTATCCTTCTATCAAATATACCATATAGATACACAGTCCAAAACAAAAACCGCATTAAATAATACTACACCAGGTAGTACTACATACTTTACGTGCATGCATTAAGAATGTCATCGTAATAATAAACCAGACCATACAATTAATGTCCGTAGAAATATATGCTGTAATAGCTTGATATGAAAACATCAATGTATAGCGTCTGTAGTGTACTTTTCACAACGAATCGTAGTCGGCTCTTGGTATATATTTCACTCAAAAAGACTAGTGAACTTATGGAGTCGAATTGTGTGTAATGAGGTTTTATTTTAGTACTCTTTATGTTCTTTTAATTAATTTCGGTCAAATTAAAAATATATATATATATGAAATAATCTTTTAGGGGAAAATAATTTACAAAACAAACGTTAAATATTAAATTGTTACAAAATTTTTGTGGAAACCTCTGATGTTATTCCACTTAACGAAATAAATTATAATTATTTCTGATTGTATTTCTGCTTTTTTTATAACATGTACCTGTAGGAAAGATTTAATAAGGTAAGAAATATCATTTTAAATGTGTTTTATGTAAGTTTGAATAAAGTTAACTTATTAATAAATTGAAATAAAACTATTTTTAACGGATACTATCGCGATTTATTTGGTGTTATTTTATTTTATTTATTAATAAATTTTGGAACAATCCTTAGTTTAGCAGTTTTTAATTTTGCTGCATAGTTTAGATTTATATCCATATATTTTCCAATAACAGCCTTTATTAACGTAATCTTGTGACCGAAATTCTGTGGTTTTTTTATAGTGTTCGTTGATTCCAACAAAAATATCAACAAGATTCAATTGTTTTTAAATAGAAATCCACTTTTTCTTTTTAACAGTGCGAAGAAATCGTCTTAAAATGGTCTCTGACTTTTGACAAATCAAAATTATATCGTTAGATGCACAGCATAAATTTATTTTTAAATGTATTAATTTTGTGGAATCTCAACTTATCTTTACATAACAAATATTCTTTCCAATATTCTCATTATAAACGTTTTAATAAAAATGAATAGAACTACGAATCCAGCTTTATATATAACTTTCTGCACAATGAACTCTCTTTCCTGGCCTACTGTTTGATAGTCTAGAGTAGCAGAAAAAATGTTACAGATATTGTAGTACCTTTGGCTGTCTATTTGATCCTTGCCATCTTTTTCTTTGCATCTGAAGTTCTAAACGAAAACCCACTGTAGATCGAGATATACTAGAAACTAGCAGTTCCCGCGCAGCTTCGCCGGGCGAGAGAGAGAGAGAGAGCGATATTCAAAAATAAATTTGTAAGGATGCCATTTTATAAACAGTAATTAAATATATGCAAAATGGTTGGGCTTGTAAATGAACAATGAATCAATCGCACCCTATTTTATATGTAAAACGGATCTCGAAGTCGCAAACGGGTGTATATTCCGCGGTCACACAGTAGTGATACCAAAGATTTATCAAATTAGAAAGAAAGAAAGAAAGAAAAACCATTTATTTTGCACAAACATTGGACGCACACAACACATATTAAATAAAGAACATGTATACAATAAAAAAGCAAACGACAAAAATAAAAAATATAAAAACATAAATAGAAAAATAGAAAAAACGCAGTGAGCCTTATGGTCGGATAAAAAAGGTCTATTCTCTGTGGTAATCTGTGGGCGTAGTCTATGGGCATATAATATTGTTATCTAATGTCAACACTACGTTAGATCCACTGTCTTAGATATTGAGAAAACAATACAGTGTTTTTGTTTGTCGCCTCTTCGAATTACATGTTACTATGTGCGTCACGTATGGTACAGGTATATGCTCAGCATTGCTGTGGCCTCAAAGAAATTGGTGCCGCAACGCTGATTTTCAGCACAACCTTGGATGACGTAATGGCGTCCCACCTGCGAACCCAAACACAAGTTATGTAAGTGCAAATTGCAAGCTATTTATTGAATATTTGGGACGTTTTCAAAAAATGTAATGTGTATCGTGAGTGTAGTAAGAAGTGTGTATGCGTATCGTTGAACTGAGTGTCATGTTTTCAGCAAGAAGCCAGCATTGTTCACTCCAGATGAACATGTGCTATTCGAACATGAGGGGGAAAGGATCACGTTACTGCCAGTACCTGTTGGAGACCTGGATCACTGAACCGTTTCTGAGGCCATGACTCTTACAATTAATAACAAAAATTATGTAATACCTATATGTATATATATATTTGTGACTGTAATTTGGAAGAGTTGCTAATAAATAAATAGTTCTTTATATATATCCAATATATATATATTGTATAAATAAACATATACATATCCATCATTAACACAATATCTATTATATATGAATTGCAGTTAGGTTTTATATTCTTCTGAAAAAATATTGTACTTGTTATGAGATGTTATATGGATTTCTGTATTGTCAGATAATGGTGCCGATTTTATTGTCAGACTCACTAAACTAAAACCTAACTTAATTTCTTCATATGAAATCAACCTTGTCTTCTTCGCAACAAGGTCTATTTGTTACTGGCATCTATTTCTCAGCGCCACTAAATTTCACTAAAACCTGTCAACGCATACTCAACTTTATTTCCACGCAGCGAGAGTCCCCATTTATTCAAATGCCGCATAATTGCCGTATAAAAACGTATTCAAAACTATGTTACCTACTTGTTTAAATTTGAAATAAGACCTTGTTTCGAAGGGTACAAGGTTTACATCTTGTACGAAGAAAATTTAGTCAATTATAGTTAAGAGAGAAATACAACAGAATTGACACCAATGTAACTTTAAACTAATTAGGTTATTAAAGGAATTACACTCGGGTCATTTCGGTGTTGTTAAAACTAAAAATGTAGCTCGTAGTAGGTTTTGGTGGCCGTCTATCGATAAGCATATAGAGGAGTCGGTAGGCTCGTGTATCGTGTGCGCTGGCACACGCGCCACGCCTCGCGACTCGGCTCCCTGGCAACTTCCCCTTGAGGGGACGTCTACAAGACCGATTCGTAGTTGCAGGCATAAAACTGTTAGTTAAAATTTGTAAAACAAATTGCATGTATTTTTTATAGAATTAGATTATTGTTAACCGTAGTACCAGAGGAGTGATGTGTATGTGTGTATTTGTACACACTTCGTAAACCGGCCCGAGCGCCGCTATGTATGTATGGGCGTGCCTACCTGAGAGGCATGATTGTACTGGTCGATATAGTAGTAATAAACTAGATTCTAAATGCAACGGTCATTTCATTATGTATTTGTCATATCAATAATCCATCCAAAGGTTGTCATTTGTTTTGCTTCCTTGACTAATGCCACTCCTCTCTGTTATATAACATGCTGTGTCTTAATACTATCTTGGGGAAAAAATCAGATTAGGAAAACCTTATCTGACATTTTTGTTCTTCTTTGATAGTGTCTGAGATACTCAATATAAAGATATAAATTGACAGCCAAACTGAACCCTCAGTCATTCAAGTTTGAGGATTCAGTTAGATTTTTAAAATGTTATTACATAATTGTTTTGGTTTAGTAGTTTTATTTAATATAGTTAGTAGTCAAACAAGGATTGATCCTTTAGTTAATACTGATGTTGGTTTAATAAGAGGTTTGAGAGCTAACGATGGTGACTATTCAATGTTCCTTGGAATACCATTTGCCAAGGTCGATATGAATAATCCTTTTGGTGTGAGTATTGATTTTGAAGTATGCTATTTTCGTACTTACTTACGATGTTTTTTTACTTAAGTATATAATGAATATTTCAAAAAAGTGTTTAACAGTTATGATAAACCGTTGTCAGTATTGAACCTTACGTCCTACGAATCATACAAGACTACTCTAGTTGTGTTCTTTCAGTCATTTTCTGCAGAAGTTGTAGCTTCTGTTCTATATATGTGAACTTGATGTGTTTCTCTATTCTCGCTGAAATCTGGTAACCCATGCAAAAATGTAATGTCAACATTCATAAATTATATAATTATGTTGACGGGAATTAAGGCGATTACATTTTTAATAGGCATTACATACCTTTGATTGGTCTGAGATTTTGACCTAGTTGTATTACAGTATTGTTGTGTAACAGGCTGACTGTGGTCGCGTTAATTCTGAATGTTACGAAGTCTGTCTGACCATGTACCAGCAGAATGGGCACAAAACATTTTAGTTTCGTTTGCACGTTATTAATTAAAACATACAACATTCAAATAACGGCATGGTTTAAATAGTAGCAGTTCTTGTTGTTGTAATCTTAGTTTTCGTACAAGCGTAACATGCACTTTTCTCTTTTCTTCAACGACGACCGTTGAAAGTTATAAATCGCTAATTTAGGATATCGATTCGATTTTAAAAGATTTATTAACTTTCAGATTGGCACCATCGGTAATGTGGTCGTTTAAATGTATTGTATAATTTAGTTTATTTATTGATATGTAATTGATGGATTGATTGATTGGTTTTTTTATTTATTATGCAACATCAAAAATATTCATATACAACATTTTTAACTACACTGGTTACGACATCAGGTCTCTTATATGTACATGAATTATAAACACTCAACATTATTATACATACAGTTTACATTGAGTACCAAAAATTTATAAAACTGAATACTGTGCACTAACACATAAAGTTACAATAAAAAAAGAAATTGTTTACTTTATTACATGTCACAATATTTTAGGTATATAAATTATGAACATAAACCTCATTAGAATTCTAATTCTTGTCTTGTTTATCTCATAAACTCCTATAGCTAATATAATATAATCAGTATTTTTGTTCAAATTTATTTACCTTTTTTTTCAGCCGTCAACACCATACCCAGTGTTTGAGAACACTTATGAAGCATTTGATGATTCTGCAGTTTGCCCACAATTCGATGAATTCAACAACACCTTAGTCGGATCTCTTGACTGTTTAAATCTTAATATCTTTGTACCGTTATCTGCTACTTCTAATAACCGGCAACCCGTTCTTGTATGGATATATGGAGGAGGTTTTCGAATAGGATTCAATAATAGATATTTGTATGGACCAAATTTTCTGGTCAAACACGATATAATTTTAGTGACAATTAATTATAGAATTGGACCTTACGGTTTCATGTGTTTGGATACTCCTGAAATACCAGGAAACCAAGGTTTAAAAGATCAAGTTTTAGCCTTGAGGTGGATAAAAAACAACATTGAAGCATTTGGTGGAGATTCAAATAAAATAACAATATTTGGTGAAAGTGCAGGTTCCATATCAGTCGACTTACACTTACACTCTGAAAATGAGAAATTATTTGATAAAGCTATACTTCAAAGTGGTACAGCGTTAACGCCAACTTTCACAGACCCCCTCAGAACTGCTCCAATGATAATTTCAGAATATTTAGGTTTTCCAACAGATAATATAGAAGAGGCTCTTGAGTTTTTAGAAAAAGCAGATAATCATCTAGTTGTAGCTGCTGTTGAAAGTTTAGGACTAGCTACCAACTTCAAACCATGCATAGAAAAAGAGTTTGATGGAGTTGAAAACTTTATTACGAAAAATTGGATAACAGCAAGTTTACCAAAAATTAAAAATACACCTATCCTCATTGGATTTAATAGTGATGAATGGTATGGGTCTTATACCTCAGAAGAAGATGAGGATTATAAAAACTTGGACGTAATTGAGAGTTACCTTGCAAAGGGTTTTGACGTTAGTGATATAAATTTTAAGGTTATGGAAGACATAGTTCGTCATTTTTACTTTGGAGATGAACCAATGAGCGCAGCAATCAAACAAAGTATAGTAGATTTTACATCAGATTTCTACTTTGTTCATCCAACTCACAGAAGCATTGGAAAGTACTTAGACAATGACGCGGGCAATATTTATTTATATATGTTTTCGTATGTTGGAGAAAGAAATTTTGTAAGAAATAAGGACAATATAACCAGTGGCAACGGTGCCATGCACGCTGACGAAATAGGATACTTGTTTGATATATCTTACATGAAAGAGCTTCCAATATCTCCTGCTGATCAATTACTCATAGATCAGATGACCACTATGTGGACAAATTTTGTAAAATCAGGGTCAGTACTTATAAAGAAAAACATAGACACATTGTTTCTTTAGAGTATTTAGTATATAATAGCAATGCAATTTTATGTTTACAGAAATCCCACGTCTCAAAAATTGGATATTCTTTCGGTACAGTGGACTCCTATTACCAGCACATCAGAATTACCTTACCTAAATATTGGTACTGAATTGACACTTGGCGCCAGACCTTATTATCAACGAATGTCTTTTTGGGATCTTTTTTACAAAGTGAACGAACATCTGCAAATAGTTTATCCTAATGCTAAGGTGGAATTGTAATAATGTATTGTGAAATAGACATATTCGACATCAAATACTTGTTCGTTTCTGTAATAAAAGACATTCATAAAATACTGTCTCAAAATATATATTATTTTCATTTTGCCATTGTCTAAGTTTTTCACCAAAAAATATTTTAGAATCACTGAACAGCCTTAAATATCTAATTACATAATAATACACACTGACTTTTGTTGTCGCCACATCAAAAACTCTTATTTATTTTATTAAAAATAGGGGCAAACAAGAATAGATGATAAAAGAGTTCACCATTGAATAAAAATGAGTTAAAAGACATCATTATGGCTGGTAAAGCAATACTATTGGTCAGTTGATAAAATTGATGAATAGTGGGGTTACAAAAGGGTAGGAATGTGTTATGAGTTGATAACAATCACTTGAGTGCGGAGAGAGGTACGGACAACATGGCAGTTACAGTTAGTTAGTGATTTTCATAGTTTATAGCCGTTTTTAGAAAATGTCCACGTCCGGCATAGGGAATTCCACTTCTAAAAAAAAGATTTAATTTAATTGTGATTAAATGCGTTTAATAATTAATATAAATTCTTATAAAAGTATATTTATATCAAAATTATGAGGAATTTCCGAAAAAACTGATTTAAGACTTATGTTTTCACTACAGAATTCCAATACGTCACAAAGTATACAGAGTCTTTTTTAAATAAAAATACAATACATTTAGAAAATTACCTTTGTTATATCAATATAAACATACTAGACTTCTCAATCTGTATATATAAAAATGAATCCCTATTTCCCTTGGTCACGGCATCACGCGTGCGGCTGGACCGATTTCACTAATTCTTGTTTTTGTGTTTGTTATTGTCAGGAGAAGGTTTTTATGAAAAAATAAATTAAGAAAGTTGGACCTAAAATTAGAAAAATTAAGGAAACTTAACGACAACATTAACTTTTCTAATGCGCTTTCGACGTATTCATAGTTAGGACGTCTGTCGGGTCAGAGAATAAAATATAAATACTAGTATTAGTTAGGACCGGAAAGCGCAGCGTAGGACACTCATTATCGCGGTGGACAGACGACCTAGTAAAGATCGCGGGACGTCGGTGGATGCAGGCCGCTTCCAACCGGTGTTCTTGGCCTATGTCCCACAGTGGACGTCCTATGGCTGAAATGATGACTGATGATGATGAATTTTAAAATGTAACAGTAAATATATTGATGTAAAATATATGCATAGTATTAAAAGGTAATCTAAATAAACATAGCTTGATTTATTTAACTTTATAAACAGAAAGTTAAAACTAATAATATTTAGCTTAACAAAACCGTCGTGTAAATGGAACAAAAATTTGAGCACCGCATGACGTGAACACTTTTGACATTGATATCTTTCAAACTAAGCTACGAAAATAAAATGACGATTATCAATACTAAAGAAAATGTTAAGGGAATTCAAATACACTATTTGTTTCAAAAGGATTATTATTACAGGTCTTAAAAAATACCGTAGCGTAGTCGGAATTTTCACCATACGCAATTTCGTAGGCACATCACGAAATTTATATTTCATTGATGTTTTCGACCTTTGCTTACTTATTTTACAGCGGAAAACATAAAATTTAAGTATTAATCTTTAATTTTCATATTCAAACATCGCCAAAAAAACTAGGGATCCATAATATTTACCTCAAAACATATATAAGAAGGTCGTGGTACACGACAAAATTGCATAGCCTGTTGCCTTGACAATATTTAATTATATTAAGCTATTTTCACAAGTTTTAAATACTACAGTTATTATGATAATAGCTACTTTATAAGAAAAATAATAACAACTCGGAAAAAAAAACTCTGAATAAATAACTATCAAAGTCACAGGACATGTCAGATCTACAATGGTGCATTTTTCTGAAAAATGCCCTTATAGCAGTGGTTGTGAGACGGTTTCTAACACTTTCAACGTTTCAGGAGGAGAAGAATCAGAAACTAGGAACACATAATGTTCGATTCGATTATACCCTATGTAATTAAAATCAAAATATATTGGAGTTGGTTATTTTTTACATATTTATTCAATCGTATACCTAAACGTAGTTTACAAAGTAATATCTCTCAAAACTTATGGCCGTATTAAAAATTAAACCTCGGACTTCTGTCTACATTACGAACGTTACGAATAATAAGCCATTCTATGAAGACCAGTGACGGGGGAATCGCATCTATCGCTCTCCGCGTAATGGTTGTATACGCATTACACGAACAATGTTACAGTACATTGCTCTGCGCACAAGCACATAATATTCGTCTAGTGCAAACCACCCCCTGACACCACTTTTTAGGCAGATACATAACATTATATTTGTACACCATTGTTACAGCGGAAGTATCATAAAAATGTTTCATACACATAACGTACAAAGGGAGGCCTTATTGCTAAATCCAAGAGACGTGGTAGTTAGAGATGCATTTAAATCTTTTACACATACGTCATACCTTAATACAGAAATTATTAAACTAAAGTGATAAATAGTATTCGTGAACCATTTTCTTAAAAATGGTTATAGATTACACTCGCCTTATCACTTCTATAGATTATAGAATATTGCCTTGACTAAAACAGCAGATTGATGGCTGAACAGGGCGACCAAAAGGCCATCTCGATCAAGGTCATATCTTATTTCAATTAAAAGATTTTTTTTTATTCATATAGTTTATTTATTTTTTATTTTTAATGCTCCACTATTCGAATTTATCGTTTATAAGAATGAGTAATGATACTGATTGACTTTTAGACTTTCTTCCTAGGTGTAGAAGCGTCTTCCGCTGCTTGTTACGGACACAAGATGATTTTTTATAGAACCATAATACATTCTTTACAAAGATTGGCTTAACAAGTTTACTCTCTCGCAGTACCTTCCAAAACTGTAAATTTTCATTGTTTGTCTCCTTTTCGAATCGAACCCTTCAGATAAAGATAATTGTCAGTTAACATTAGGACCGACGACCGCACTCAACCTATCTTTATGGCGTTTCAGAACTTGACACATGATACGTATATGTCTCTGATCATATTCTCCTATTACATATTAAAGCAAAATAGAAAGAAAATACTACTTTGCGCGAAAAATATCCGGAACAATTCATTTCAAAGATGAAGGTACAAATTATCATTATAGTTTTGGGTGTCAGCTCACCCTATGCAAGAATATGTAAGGTTATCAATAGCTTTAGTGACAGAATTGACCTACATTTCGACTTCCGTTCCACACAGCTGTCAAATCAGAAACTTTATAATACTTTGTTAACTTATTCTTAACTTATTATAATAAAACAAATTTAGTCTTTCCTTTATTGACAAATAATATAAAGAAGTGGTGTTTACTTTTAAGTAATTTCTACACTGTATTCTTATTATTGCATATATTATATTGTAAGTGTCTCCATGTGTAAGTAATTGTTGGTGAACCTTAAATAAAAAAATATTTTAAACAACTAAAATTGCACAAAAGACTAGTACTGTATTAATTTACGCGAAGTTCGCTAGCATCTACCACTATAGTTTGTTCAGCAATTTTTTAACCTGCTAAAATTGTTATGTAAAGCAAAAAAAAATATTTCTGCATTAATATCTACAGAAAGTGACTTGACTTAGTAGTAACAAGCAAGTAGGTATTGGTTCCTTTCTCGGAAGCTTCCTTCCTAGGGTATCCCGGGTCCCCTGCCATAGACTCACTTGTGACGGAACACCGTGTGGTTTCAGTCGGTTCGAGTCCAACATACCACTTCACCCTCAGTGAAGGTGAACCCGTGGGGGTTTCCACACGATAATTAGCGAACGATGTTTAGCGAATCTCTGTAAAGATTTACTATGGTTCTATAAAAAATCACCTTATTTCCGTAATAAACAGCGGCAGACATTTCTTTCCCTAATCCCCTAAACCCCTAAACCCTTAAACCCTAAACCCTAAACCCTAAAATTACAACACAAATCATTGCTTAGATTTGCTCATTCTTATTGACGGAAAATTCGAGTAGTGGACCATCCAAAACAAAAAAACATCACCTAAAACAATGTATGTAAAGTATTAAATCGTAACTGTATTTACAGAAAAACAAATAGTAAAGTATATTTTATTGTAAAAAAAAAAACTTACAATTTCAGCTTTATAGTAAAAACCATTTAAATTGCATAAAATGTACACAAAGTCGGATATACAAAATTGATAGCAGAAACAATTAATGAAGCAGACTTTGAACGGTTATTAATTTACTTTGTGCATCATATTTTATCTTATCTCACCATCGTGTTTCACGAAGAGAGTATTTAAGTAGCGTAGTTAGATAAAAAATACCTGTTATGACAGTCTATTTATCTTGATGATTTATTTTGAGTCATCTTCGTACTTCGAGTTTGGCATCCCTTAGTCTCAAATTACGTGTAAGGATTCATTTATGTACCTAATTACTCACTCTTTTTAAGAAAATCATTGTAATAAGACTAACATATGTCCACTAGTTTACATGTAGCTAAATATAGCATAAAATAATAAAATTTGATTCAGAATAATAACATTAATTCTAATAGACTTTATTTTGCACATTTACACAATTATTTGAATAAATTATTATTTTAAATGAGTATTTCAATCATAAATTCAACTTTGTACAATCAAAACAGTGTCTATTAGAACTAAATATTAGAGCTTGATAAATACTTGTTTTACTGTTTACTAATAAATAATTCGAATATAAATCTAATGTTTTTTGGATATTTCTAAAAAAATTATAATCACCTAAAAAACAATATTTGAAGTTTTGCGCCCATATATACTATCTAATATTTAATATTTTGTAGTTACCGACTCATCCAACTAAGAAAAGAAATTAACCAAGTAAGCCAATTTTCACACAAATTATTTCTACAATTAATAAGTAACTTCTATTCAAACTAGCACCTGAATAATATTTGAAAAACTTACGTCCTGGCCTTCATTTAGTTTGGGATTAGATGGAAGTTCTATATTTACTTGCTAAAACATCGAAAATAACTTTCTTTCTTAATCATTATTCCATTTTAAAATCAAACGTACACTATGTTTCAAAATAAAAAAAAAGATATCCATTACTAGGCAATTGATTGACCTGTATCTTCGGCCGTTTTCTTCAATTTGTTAAAACCTTATTTAGTAACAGAATGTCGTCTTTACTTTAATGCAATGAACAACTTACGCTTGACTTATTTTATTTATAAGATTCATCACCTCTACCTCGTACTAAAATAAGCCTCCATTTCTCTCTCCGAAATTCATTTTGTGGGAAATTAAAATAAATAAAAATAGTGGGAGGGAGAAATCGCGTTGCATAAAACATTCACGAATTTGAAAAGGACAGCTGCGCAATACCTATTTCAAAGAAATAACACGAAGTGTTTGTATATTTTTTGATAATAACATGCTTTTCAAACTACACACACAACACAACTACACACTTCGGCATCCCGAAACGTCACTTAACTAGCGTGGGCGCAAAGTGTCTGAGAGGACTGTGCTTGCAAATGCATTTAAGCACAGTTTAGTTGTACCACTTTTTGAATGCCAATCAAACATCACATCAGTATATTTGAGCGAATTTTAAAAAAAATATTATTGAACGATAGATTTAAAAAAAATATATATTACACATTTTTTAAATACAAAATGTATTTTTTTGTCCTGACAAGTTAGTAATTAATGTCCACAATCTGCCTATTAGCTAGGTAAACAATATAATCCATCCAAAGGTTGTCATTTGTTTTGCTTCCTTGACTAATGCCACTCCTCTCTGTTTTATAACATGATGTGTCTTAATATTATCTTGGGGAAAAAATATCAGACAAGGAAAACCTTATCTGACATTTTTGCTCTTTTTTGATAGTGTCTGAGATACTCAATATAAAGATATAAATTAACAACCAAACTGAACCCTCAGTCATTCAAGTTTGAGAATTTAGTTAGATTTTTAAAATGTTATTACATAATTGTTTTGGTTTAGTATTTTTATTTAATATAGTTAGTAGTCAGACAAGGATTGATCCTTTAGTTAATACTGATGTTGGTTTAATAAGAGGTTTGAGAGCTAACGATGGTGACTATTCAATGTTCCTTGGAATACCGTTTGCCAAGGTCGATATGAATAATCCTTTTGGTGTGAGTATTGATTTTGAAGTATGCTGTTTTCGTACTTACTTACGATGTTTTTTTACTTAAGTATATAATGAATATTTCAAACAAACGTTTAACAGTTATGATAAACCGTTGTCAGTATTGAACCTTACGTCCTACGAACCATACAAGACTACTCTAGTTGTGTTCTTTCAGTCATTTTCTGCAGAAGTTGTAGCTTCTGTTCTATATTTGTAAACTTGATGTGTTTCTCTATTCTCGCTGAAATCTGGTAACCCCTGCAAAAATGTAATTTCAACAGTCATAAATTATACAATTATATTGACGGGAATTAACGCGATTACGTTTTTAATAGGCATTGCATACCTTTGATTAGTCTGAGTCTTAGTCTGAGATTTCAACCAGGTTGCATTGGCCGTAGTAACAGGCTGACGCGTCGTGTGGTCGCGTCAATTCCCGTCAACATTATTGTATTATCATGCAACGTGAAAACTTAAAAATTCATAAATTATTTTCTTTACCAACAGTTTATTTCCCTGACCTTAGCTTAAAGTTACAGTTTAAAATAAAAATAATAATATTCATTATTTATACATATATATATATATAGTACGAAGAAATCGTACTCTACAATCACTTAATTCACGTTATTAATTAGAACATACAACATTCAAATAACGGCATGTTTTAAATAGTAGCAGTTCTTGTTGCTATAATCTTAGTTTTTGTACAAGAGTAACAGGCTCTTTTCTCTTCTCTTCACCGACGACCGATGAAAGTCATAAATTGCTAATTTAGGATATCTGTATTTTCAATTTTAGAAGATTTTACGTGGGAGAGCCATGTTTCGGCACGTATGGGTCGGCTTGACTCCGCTCGATACCACGGCCTCACAGAAAACCGGTTGTGAAACAATGATTGTATTGCTTTTCGCCGCGTGAGTGAGGTTACCGGAGGCCCTAACCCTTCCCTCTCCCCTATTCCCGTCCTTCCCCTCTCTCCTCCCCTCTAATCCCCCTCTCCTGTCTTCCCGCTCTTCCCCCCTCTTCCCCTATTCCCACCTTAAAGGGCGGCAACGCACTTGTGACCCTCGAGTTACAGGTGCCCATGGGCGGCGGTAGTCATTTACCATCAGATGACCCGTCTGCTCGTTTGCCCCCTATATCATAAAAAAAAAAGAAAATTTACTAACTTTCAGATTTATTATGCAAAAATCAATAATATTTATATAAAACATTGTTAATTACACTGATTACGACATCACGTCTCTTATATGTACATCAATTAAAAACACTCAGTATTATTATACGTAGTTTACATTGAGTACCAAAAATTAATAAAACTGAATACTAAGCACTAACAAATAAAGTTACAATAAAAAAAGAAACTGTTTACTTTATTACACGTCACAATATTTTTGGTATAAGGCAATTAATAATTGATCATAAAAAACAAATCACAATTGATCTAAATAAAACAGTAATCAGCTTATGACCATTAAATTAAAAACCTCATTGGAATTCTAATTCTTACTTTGTTTATTTTATAAACTTTTTTAACTTATAATAAAATCAGTATTTATGTTCAAATTTATTTACCTTTATTTTCAGCCGTCGACACCATACCCAGTGTTTGAGAATACTTTTGAAGCATTTGATGATTCTGCAGTTTGTCCACAAGTCGATGATTTTAACACCTTAGTCGGATCTCTTAACTGTTTAAATCTTAACATCTTTGTACCGTTATCTGCTACTTCTAATAACCGGCAACCCGTTCTTGTATGGATATATGGAGGAGGTTTTCGAATAGGATTCAATAATAGATATTTGTATGGACCAAATTTTCTGGTCAAACACGATATAATTTTAGTGACAATTAATTATAGACTTGGACCTTACGGTTTTATGTGTTTGGATACTCCTGAAATACCAGGTAACCAAGGTTTAAAGGATCAAGTTTTAGCCTTGAGGTGGATAAAAAACAACATTGAAGCATTTGGTGGAGATTCAAATAAAATAACAATATTTGGTGAAAGTGCAGGTTCCATATCAGTCGACTTACACTTACACTCTGAAAATGAGAAATTATTTGATAAAGCTATACTTCAAAGTGGTACAGCGTTAACGCCAACTTTCACAGACCCCCTCAGAACTGCTCCAATGATAATTTCAGAATATTTAGGTTTTCCAACAGATAACGTAGAAGAGGCTCTTGAGTTTTTAGAAAAAGCAGATAATCATCTAGTTGTAGCTGCTGTTGAAAGTTTAGGACTAGCCACGAATTTCAAACCATGCATAGAAAAAGAGTTTGATGGAGTTGAAAACTTTATTACGAAAAATTGGATAACAGCAAGTTTACCGAAAATTAAAAATACACCTATCCTCATTGGATTTAATAGTGACGAATGGTATGGGTCTTATACCTCAGAAGAAGATGAGGATTATAAAAACTTGGACGTAATTGAGAGTTACCTTGCAAAGGGTTTTGACGTTAGTGATATAAATTTTAAGGTTATGGAAGACATAGTTCGTCATTTTTACTTTGGAGATGAACCGATGAGCGCAGCAATCAAACAAAGTATAGTAGATTTTACATCAGATTTCTACTTTGTTCATCCAACTCACAGAAGCATTGGAAAGTACTTAGACAATGACGCGGGCAATATATATTTATATATGTTTTCGTATGTTGGAGAAAGAAATTCTAAAAGAAATAAGGAGAATATAACCAGTGCCACCGGTGCCGGGCACGCTGACGAATTAGGATACTTGTTTGATATATCTTACATGAAAGAGCTTCCAATATCTCCTGCTGATCAATTACTCATAGATCAGATGACCACTATGTGGACAAATTTTGTAAAATCAGGGTCAGTACTTATAAAGAAAAACATAGACACATTGTTTCTTTAGAGTATTTAGTATATAATAGCAATGCAATTTTATGTTCACAGAAATCCCACGTCTCAAAAATTGGATATTCTTTCGGTACAGTGGACTCCTATTACCAGCACATCAGAATTACCTTACCTAAATATTGGTACTGAATTGACACTTGGCGGCAGACCTTATTATCAACGTATGTCTTTTTGGGATCTTTTTTACAAAGTGAACGAACATCTGCAAATAGTTTACCCTAATGCTAAGGTGGAATTGTAATAATGTATTGTGAAATAGACCTATTCGACATCAAATACTTGTTCGTTTCTGTAATAAAAGACATTCATAAAATACTGTTATCATTATATACGAATAATTTTATTTATTTAATCGTAATGTGTAAAAATCAATATTTCGTTGTTCATAAGGAAAAACAGAATTTATATTTTGCCAAGTTTGAATATCAGATTGAAAGGCAACATCTCCTATTTTTCCGCAATAGACTATAACATCCTGCCTGGAAGGAAGAACTTTGCACTGACTTTTGTTGTCGCCACATCAAAAACTCTTATTTATTTTATTAAAAATAGGGGCAAACAAGAATAGATGATAAAAAAGTTCACTATTGAATAAAAATGAGTTAATAGACATTATTATGACTCGTAAAGCAATACTAATGGTCAGTTGATAAAACTGATGAATAGTGGGGTTACAAAAGGGTAGGAATGTGTTATAAGTTGGTAACAATCACTTGAGTGCGGAGAGAGGTACGAGCAACATGACAGTTACTGTTAGTTATGTGACTGACTGATTTAAGACTTATGTTTCCATTAGAGAATTCCAATACGTCACAAAGTATACAGAGTCTTTTTAAATAAAAATACAAAACATTTCGAAAATGACCTTTGTTATATCAATATAAACATAATAGACTTCTCAATCTGTATATATATAAATTAATCCCTATTTCCCTTGGTTACGGCATCACGCGTGCGGCTGGACCGATTTCACTAATTCTTGTTTTTGTGTTTGTTATTGTCAGGAGAAGGTTATTATGAAAAAATAAATAAAGAAAGTTGGGCCTAAAATTAGAAAATTTAAGGAAACTTAACGACCATATTAACTTTTCTAATGTAACATTAGCGCTTTCGACATATTCATAGTTAATACGTATGTCGGGTCAGATGGTAAAATATAAATACTAGCATAGTTAGGACCGGAAAGCGCAGCGTAGGACACTCATTATCGCGGTGGACAGACGACCTAGTAAAGATCGCGGGACGTCGGTGGATGCTGGCCACTTCCAACCAATTTTCTTGGAAGTCATTAAGGGAGGCCTATGTCCAACAGTGGACGTCCTATGGCTGAAATGATGACTGATGATGATGAATTTTAAACTGTACCAGTAAATATATTGATGTAAATATGCATAGTATTAAAAGGTAATCTAAATAAAGATAGGTTAATGTATTTAACTTTATAAACAGAAAGTTAAAACAGCAATATTTAGCTTAATAAAACCGTCATGTAGATGGAACAAAAATTTGAGCACCGCATGACGTTAACACTTTTTACATTGATATCTTTCAAACTAAGCTACGAAAATAAAATGACGATTATCAATACTAAAGCAAATGTTACGAGAATTCAAATACACTATTTGTTTCAAAAGGAATATTATTACAGGTCTTAAAAAATATCGTAGCGTAGTCGGAATTTCCACCATACGCGATTTCGTAGGCACATCACGAAATTTATGTTTTATTGATGTTTTCAACCTTTGCTTACTTATTTTAGAGCGGAAAACAAGAATATAAGTACTAATCTTTAATTTTCATATTCAAACAATAAGAAGGTCGTGGTACACGACGAAATTGCATAACCTGTTGCCTTGACAATATTTAATTATATTAAGCTATTTCCACAAGTTTTAAACACTACAGTTATTATGATAATAAATACTTTATAAGAAAAAAAATAACAACTCGGGAAAAGAAAAAGCTCTGAATAAATAACTATCAAAGTCATAGGACATGTCAGATCTACAATGGTGCATTGTTTTGAAAAATGCCCTTATAGCAGTGGTTGTGAGACGGTTTCTAACACAAGGACTTCAACGTTTCAAGAGGACACAATCAGAAACGCAAGAAGAATAAGAAACTAGGAACACACAATGTTCGATTCGATTATACCCTATGTAATTAAAATCAAAATATATTGGAGTTGGTTATTTTTTACACATTTATTCAATCGTATACCTAAACACAGTTTGCAAAGTAAATCTCTCAAAACTTATGGCCGTATTAAGAATTAAACCTCGGGCTTCCGTCTACATTACGAACGTAATGAATAATAAGCCATTCTATGAAGACCAGTGACGGGGGAATCGCATCTATCGCTCTCCGCGTTAGGTTGTATTCGCATTACACGAACAATGTTAAAGTAAATTGCTCTGCGCACAAGCACATAATATTCGTCTAGTGCAAACCACCCCCTGACACCACTTTTTAGGCAGATAGATGACATTATATTTGTACACCATTGTTACAGCGGAAGTATAATAATAATGTTTCATACACATAACGTACAAAGGGAGGCCTTATTGCTAAATGCAAGAGACGTGGTAGTTAGAGATGCATTTAAATCTTTTACACATACGTCATACCTTAATACAGAAATTATTAAACTAAAGTGATAGTATTCGTGAACCATTTTCTTAATAATGGTTATAGATTGCGCTCGCCTTATCGCTTCTATAGATTATAAGATTTTGTCTGGACTAAAACAGCAGATTGATGGCTGAACAGGGCGACCAAAAGGCCATCTCGATGAAGGTCATATCTTTTTCAATAAAAAGTTTTTTTTAATACATATAGTTTATTTTTAGTGCTCCACCATTCGAATTTATCGTCTATAACAATGAGTAATGATACTGACATTTAGTCCTTCTTCTTAGGTATATGAGAAGAGGGTGGAGTGCGGCCTATTTCACTTTTGCCTATAACAACATGTGAACTGAGGCTAATCTCTAGCTTAGTTATCTGTCCGATAACTGAGTTGGCGTATGGCTTTGGGGGAGAGAGAAGAAGATCCCCAAGGCAAATCTGGAGGTCATCCTTCTCGCGGTTGCTACCTGTTACGTGTCTGCATCAGCTTTCAGCTGATGCGGGCACAAACTGAAACCTCCAGGTGATTCCCTTCTTCCACCTCCCTAAAAACCCATCCAAACCCCTCCTGCCTCCCAACCCATTCACCAGCCCAACCCCTTCCCCAAACCCCAACCCAAGGTGTTATCCGTACATTGCCGATGGATGCGTGGCTGAGGGGAAGCTCAGTCTCAAACGGTGGCCCTCGATACCAGGCGACCTCGAGGTGTAACCAGCCCTACCCCGGTATGCGGGGCTCTGCCGGGGCCGACTCTTTTTCCCTAGCTACTCGTGGGAACAACATGGAAGACCAAAATGTTCAAACTACCGTGACTAAGTCACAATCACTGGAGGACCTCTGCGAGAACTTCCAACCTTTGGCTGTGGGTAGGGAGCAATCTGTCCCAACGGCCCATACGGTGGCGTCGTCGGAGGCCAAAGACGAGGAAAGGCTCCTCAGGAGCCCAACCCCGTCAAAGGTTGCCAGGCGCCGCCAAAATCGAGGAGCGTTAAAAGGATCTACGAAGATCCACCATCTCGCTCTCCTAGACATAGGTGTGGAGGCTGCCGAAGCTCAACAGCTCAGCAGCAAAAGCTTCGCTGAACTAAAAGCTCTCGGCTACAAGTTCAAGCAGCCCACACCAAAGCGCGCCATCAAAAGAACGCGCTCGGAGCGGGCTCGGTAACGACAGGAAGGTCCAAAGGCGACAGGAGAAACCCAACCCTGACTCCTACTCAAACCAAGAACTGGCTACAATACCAGCTCTGCCCACAGCCTCCTACACAGAGGCAGTCAAGTCGACCAAAGTCGGGATCCGAGACTCGGAACCGATGACGGAGAAGAGGATGGAGGCGTTGTACAACGCAATACTCCGCCGCATCACCGAGACTGGTCTACCTGGACAAGGACCAACCTTTGGGGGAATAACCTTTAGGCCGTGCTGGCTCTGCATCGTCTGTGATGATGCGAGAGCGAAGGCCTAGCTTGAGAAGGAAGTGCCACCGCTAAAACCCTGGAAAGGTGCGTGCTTCTCACTAATCAGTGAGAAGGACATGACCAAACCAATCATAGCGGTGTCCTTCATTCCCAACCCAGAGGCCAAAGACATTGACCTTGTTCTTAAGGCCATCCGGTTTCAGAACAAAGGTCTGAGACCGGAACTCTGGAAAATCTTCTGCAGAAGGCCCGAAAAGGACGGCGTACTACTTACGCTGTCCATAGAGGAGCATTCTGCTGAAATTATCCGGAGTAAGGACCTCAGGGTCAATGTCGGCTGCAGGAAGGTCCTTTTCCGGCTGAAAGGCTCACCTAGTGCCACCCAGCCGGCTTCAGTCGCCTCCCCACCGACAGAACCTCAACCTTCCACCTCCAATACCCCTCCTTCACTCCCAAAAGCTCTCCACCCCCTATCACAACCCCCAATCACCCCTCCCCTAAGCCTACCCCCACTCCCCCAACCCCAAGACCACCCCTAAACCCCGCACCATCCACGTCCATAGGTGAAGGGAAAAGGTTTCCCTCACCAGGGGTGGCAAACCCCCTAGAGGTGGCAGAGGCCAGTTACCCCGTCCACTACGGGGTAACAACACAGGACGCGGGAAGAAGGGCAGGTGGGGTCAAACCCAATAACAGCCTCTCACACCGCCCTCAATTCTACATGCTACGTGCGCTCCAGGCCAACATACACCACGCCATCGCGGCCTCAGCGGTCGTCGAGAAGACCTTTGGCAACAATGGCCTGGAGGTCGCACTTATACACGAACCCTGGCTCAACAACAAAGCCATGGTCACCGGTCTGAACAGAGCAGTTAGTATTTTGGTAAACAAAGGAGGCTCCAAACCTAGAATGCTATCTAGGTTTACTTAAAAAACCAGACAGCACCTACACGACCACGGAAGAGGAAACACTGAAGCTTTTAAGAATCACCCACTTGCTAGGATCGTACCCAATCAATGACAAAGATTGCAACCCAAATAACCCCATCCACAGGGTACAAAACTCCGACTGGAACTTGGCCAGCGCAATCTTCAGGCCTAACCAAGTAAGATGGGCTATAAGTAAATTTAAGCCCTTTAAATCACCGGGGGAGGATGGCATTTTCCCAGCACTTCTGCAATATGGAATCGACATCCTTCTTCCGCATCTGGTAAAACTGTTCCAGGCAAGCTACGCCCGAGGAGTCATACCAGATCAGTGATCAGAGGTCACGGTACGCTTCATACCAAAAGTAGGAAAAAGGGACTATTCAGTTCCAAAATCCTTTAGACCTATAAGTCTTACTTCTTTTCTTCTAAATACTATGGAAAGAGTTATAGACCAGCACATTAGAGCAACGTACTTAGTAGAGAGACCACTAAGTCCCTACCAACATGCTTACCAAAAGGGCAAATCCACGGAAACAGCTTTGTTAGATCTGATCGACAAAGTGGAGAAGGCTCTAGAGGATAAGCAAACTGCTCTATGCGCTTTCCTAGACATTGAGGGCGCTTTTGACAATATATCCACAGCAAAAATCCTCAGAGGAATGACTGCAAAGGGGGTTGACGTCACCACCATAAAATGGGTAAAAAGCATGCTCTCTAACAGAATAGCAACTGTTTTACTAAATGAAACATCGCACAAATTTTATACGACACGAGGGTGCCCACAAGGAGGCGTTCTATCCCCACTACTTTGGACCCTCGCTGTTGACTAACTCCTTGTAGAAATGTCCAACCTCGACTATGACATACAGGGCTACGTCGATGACCTGGTGGTCATAGTCAGAGGACCATGCCTCCACACCATCACTACAAGGAGCACTCAACACCATCAACAACTGGTGCAGAGAGAACGAATTATCAAACAACGCAGACAAAACTATGATAATTCCATTTACAAAGAAAAGGAAGCTGGAAAGTTTGTCAAATCCAAAACCAAACGGCAAAATCCTTTCTTTCTCTAATGAAGTTAAGTACCTAGGGGTCACACTGGACCAAAAGTTAACCTGGAACTCACACATCACAAACATAGTCCATAAAGCAAAAATGGCATTATGGATGAGCTGTCGCATGGCTGGCGCCAGATGGTGACTTCAGCCCAAGATTGCCCTATGGCTATACACGGCGATAGCAAGGCCAATCGTAACGTACTGTTAGAGACACCTTATGCAAGCTTTCTTGCACACTCTACACTTCTACCCTGCCACTCAGCATTTCTCCAACAATAGCCCAGCGACCCATCCACGCATTACCAGTCTCATCCCGACATCCAAGCCAGACGGTTGTCTCAACCTTATTGTCGCATTTTAATTTTTTAAAAAGACAAGTTCCCCGAGGCTCGTAACATTTTGGTGGCAGCGTTAAGGGATTCAAAAAAGAGTCCCCGGTGCATCTCTTAAAAACTGAATTCGACGGGAGTGTGTTGAGTGTAAGTGCCGACTCCATTGTGTACAAAGTGTTGATGCACCGAGTTGGTGCCCGGGTCCTGGACGTCAGTGTTCGTGATAAAGCTTGTGAAAGGCCCATTGCTGTGCATCACCCGTGCTGCAGCCGGTCTTTGTCCAGAACCAGCAAGGTTACACCCATTGTCACGCCAAGTTGGTGCTGTGACCGGTGTAATATTTCCAACGACGACCCACGGCTTATCAACGCCTACGCTTCGCCTGTGAATCTTCCTAGAAACCATGTCCGTTATTCTTATCGCGCTGTCCACATTCCAGTAAGTGAACCTATACACTTGGTCATTGCTAATATTTTATTTTAAAACTATTGTATTATATTTTTTTTTTAATATTACTCTATTCTGTAAGATATAATTTTACATACATATATTGTTCAAATTATTGTTATTTCGACCTTGTTGTGTGTTTATAATTATTAAGATGACTGAGACATCTCAGAGTCCAAAATTGGAAATTAATATTACTGATTTCGAAGAGGAAGGCCAAGGCCTCTGCCCTCCCTCTCAAGGACCTTCAACCAGATCACAATAAAAAAAAAACCCGTGACATTTAAATTAGAAATAGAACTTTCCACGTTATTAAAATTTATAAAACCATATGATGGCTGCAGAGAAAAGCTAAACTCTTTCTTAGTAAACTGCAATAATGCTCATGAACTAGCATCAGAATCACAAAAGGACATACTGTTTAAATACATTCTGTGCCAACTACAGGGCAAAGCGGAAACCGCATGCTCCATCAAAGAATTTTCAAATTGGCAACAAGTTTAGAAAGAATTTCTAAAAACACAGTGAATGAAAACATTATGCCCATCTCTTAACAGATTTACAGGAGTGTAAACAATAAATAAATGAAAATGTAAGTCAATATGCTCTAAGGATCGAGACATGCCTATCCCATCTATTAATTGAAATATCTATCTCACACGGTCATAAAAGTCGAGAGATGATAGGACGAACGGCAGCCATGGAGGAATTAGCCCTCCATCATTTCCAAATGGGATCGACACCCCGTATCTCTAACATTGTCAGGGGTAAACCAATAAAAACCCTAAATGAAGCTATAAACATGGCTATTTCAGAAGATAGGTCAAACTCTACTAAACCAAACACTCAATTTATTCGTCGTAACCAAAATCAACAACCCTCGACCTCGAACCAGTACAACGTAAAACCTAATTTTAATAACCCCAACCGATCTAATAATAACTATAACAGTTCTTCTACTCCATTCTGTAGGTACTGTAAAACGCCAGGTCATACCTTAGAGCAATGTTGGAAACGGGAATCCAACAACAACCGTTTCAAGAATTTCGACCCAAATCAGCAAAGAATGCCACAATGCGTCAACTTCATTTCCGATGAGTCCTCGGACAATAATGATGAATATTTGACTAACCCTACAGAGGGTTACGATACCGTTGATGCTGACCTAAAAAACGAGTAATCGTCTCGTCCCGGTGTCGTGCGGGACGTCATAATTCAAAAAACGGCATCATAAGTTCCAAATCCACTGTATCCGTGCCGCAACGTCATGTTGATCTGCCAAAATCTTCTGTATCCGTGCAGCAACGTCATGTTGATCTGCCAAAATCCACTGTATCCGTGCAGAAACGTCATGTTAATTTGCCAAAATCCTGTGTATCCGTGCAGCAACGTTATGTTGACCTGCCAAAATCCACTGTACCCATGCAGTAACGTCATGTTGATCTGCCAAAAATACAATATCCGTATCCGTACAAAAACAAGTTGAACTGCCAAGGCCCTCTAAATCCAATGTTTTTGAAATTACAAATAACCCCGCAAAAACCTTATTACCTCATGGTCTAGTTAACTCCTCCGTATCAGATATCCCGCTTTCCTTATTAGTTGACTCAGGTTGATCTGTAAGTTTGATAAAACATTCATGCATAGTTTTCTATGCATTCTAAACTTGTCAAAGAAACCATCCAATTAAAAGGCATTGGACTCGAAAGAAGGACCCATCAATACTCGAGGCCATTTCCGATTAAAACTACAGCTTCCTAAATCCACAATATCACATCCCTTTCACGTCATTGACGTAATACATTTACCCTATGACGGAATTATCGGATCCGATATGCTCAATATGCACAACTGCAACATTAATTATAATAATAATCTGCTCCATCTGGAAAAATCATCCTTAAAATTACATTTTCATGATCCCGCTTACTTAATTCCCGCTAGAACCGAAACCATTATTGAGTGCTCTGTGTCCAATCCTGAAGTAAAAGAAGGGGTAATACTCGATCAAAAACTTTCAGAGACCTAATTGATTGCCAACTGCATAGTACGCGTGAAAGAAAATAATCGAATTAACATATCCGTAATTAACACTTCCGAAAAACCCATTACATTAAATTCGAACCTAAACCTAAAATTTAACTCTATTGCACCCTTAGAATTTAAGGAACACCCTGCTAGTCCAATAAATCATATTCAAGTTACAACCAATAGCGTCAAGCATACAGCAGAAGTATTAAAACAGTTACGGGTATCACATTTAAACGAAGAGGAAAGAGGCACTCTTTTGCAATTATGTTCTGACTTGTCTGATATATTCCATCTTCCAGGAGAAAATGTTACCCATACTAATGCCCTAAAACATTAAATTAAAACTACGACCGATATACCTATACACACTAAATCTTATAGATTCCCCGAAATACATAAAACCGAAGTTCGAAGACAAATGAATAAAATGCTGGAACAAAAAATGATAGAACCCTCTCGCGATGACCAGGGGGAATCCCCCCTGGTCATCGCCAATATGGGTGGTCCCTAAAAAGCTTGATGCTTCTAATATTCAAAAATGGAGAGTAGTAATCGACTACCGTAAGCTTAATGATGTAACAATCGGCGATACTTACCCTATTCCCCAAATCACCGAGATCCTGGATCAACTTGGTAACAGTAAATACTTCTCAACCCTAGATTTAGCATCCGGTTTCCATCAGATTGAATTAAATGAAGCCGACAAACCCAAAACCGCTTTCACCGTCCCTGAAGGACATTTCCAATTCTCAAAAATGCCATTCGGACTTAAAAACGCTCCTTCAACATTTCAGAGGCTTATGAACTCTGTCCTATCAGGTCTCCAAGGAATCCGGTGTTTTGTGTACTTAGACGACGTAGTCTGCTATGGATTTGACCTTGAAACGAGTATCCGCAACCTAAAAGAGATTTTCCAAAGAATTCGAGATTTCAATCTCAAACTACAACCAGATAAGTGCGAGTTTCTTTGACATGAAGTCGGTTACCTCGGACACATTATTACTGAAAAGGGTGTTAGACCAAATCCCGAAAAGATCAAAGCTGTAACCGCATTTCCAGTTCCTAAAACGTCAAAAGACATAAAATCATTTCTCGGTCTTGTTTCTTATTATCGTCGCTTTATTCCCAATTTCTCTAAGACCGCAAAAGCCCTCACTAGCCTCTTAAAAAAGGATACATTAATCCAATGGGAAACCTACAACAACTTGCTTTTGACACACTAAAAGACAACCTGACAACTGCACCACTTCTTATCTATCCTGACTTTTCCTTACCTTTCATTCTAACCTGTGATGCATCCAACTACGCCGTTGGTGCCGTACTTTCGCAAGGACCTGTTGGTAGAGACCAACCTGTAGCATACGCTTCACGCACACTCAATAAAAGTGAATCAAATTATAGTACGACTGAAATGGCTATATTATACGGCTGTAAAACATTTCGTCCCTACCTATATGGGCATAAATTCCAACCATAGACCGCTTAAGTGGTTATTTAATCATAAAGACCCCAGCAGTAAGCTCCAACGGTGGAGGTTAAAGTTGGACGAATACGATTACGAAATCATTTACCGTAAAGGTTAACTAAATTCCGCCGCCGATGCTCTCTCCAGATACCCAGTGAACCCTATATATCCTGAAAACAGACGCTCTCTAAATCCTAATTCTAACGATAATACTAGTTTTAATGAAGAAAATCCACTACAAACATCACAACCTTCAGACTTACCTAATGAACCACGCGATGACTTACCAAGTCCTCTTGTATCCCCACCGTCCAGTCTCGAAGCAGACCTTATAAACTCTGAAATCGAAAACGAGGTAATGGATTACCTGAGTTCCTTTGACAAAAGGCAACCTCCTAGAATCGAATCCGAAGCCCAACCTTCAACAAGCTGGAAAACTCCCGAAACCTTACCTGTGAGTAATCAACCCTATGAGCCTTCAACTAGCCGTCAAGACCCTGAAACCTTATCCATTCCCAATCAACCTTCTCCGTCTAAGTATGATGTAACCTACAGCAGATTCCTAAAATTACCCGTTAAAGCCTAAATAATGGAACACAATGCAACTCTACTTAAAAACACACAAAGATTAATAATTATACCTACCTCCATAGACATGGACGAGTCCATGCCTAATGTTCAGGAAGTCCTTGATAGCTGTCCAGAACCAAATCGCAATGAATTTCTACAATCAGAAAGAACCCTGTGCACATTCTCGCCCCTTACAATAGAAAACAAAACATATCTCTTCTTATTCACCAAAGTTAACCATTTTGATGATTTCTCGTACCCAGATATATTTAAATCCCTAAAATACACACGTGATCAAATAATGATGTCCTATCCTACGATAAACCAAATCAGCACATCGGACTTTAAAAACCCGTTTGACAGACTTTCCTTTGTAAAAATTTACAATATGTTCAACTATCTACTTCCATAAAATATGTTCTACATTAACTAAAATTAATGAAAACAACCTTTCTGATAACCTTCTTAATATTAATTTTGCGCCCGTCTACGAAGCTAAAGATCCCGATTTAGCTATGAAATTTTTCATTGAGCCTATTCTCTCTGCCCTAACGATAAATACTACAACTATCAAGTTTTCTCGCAGGCAACGCACTATCAAACCGTGGATTACGCCGGGGCTTCTCAAGTGTATCCGACATAGGGACAACTTGTATAAAAAACTTAAAAAACAAACCACGAATGAAATATTGTCAATTAGTTACAAACGATACCGCAATTATTGCACAAATATATTAAGAAAAGCTAAGAGAGACTATGAAAGGTTAGAATTTAAAAAAGCTGGTAACAACTCTAAGCAATTATGGCAAGTAATTCAATCTGTCACTAATAGAAGTATAACTAAATCTAGCGCGTTAGACCTAATCGAGCCTGGTAAGGATAATCAGCAGTCAATAGACAACATTAACACGTATTTTGCAAATATAGGTAGGCAACTTGCAGAGAGCGTACACAGGGCTTCTCCCTACTCTTCTACTGACGTCCAATACAAGTCCAAGGAATCGTTTGTCTTACTTGAAACTGACGAATGTGAAGTGGAACGGTTAATTATGTCTTTAAAAAGCAACTGTGCAGTGGGATGGGACGGTATTTCATCCGGCTTTTTGAAGAAGTATAGGGCTATTGTTGTTCCTCCTCTCACATATATTTGCAACCTGAGCATTAAAACAGGCAAATTTCCTGTATCATTTAAAAAAACACTTCTCCATCCAATTCACAAATCGGGCGATCGAGACCGTGTCGAAAACTATAGACCCATATCGGTTCTACCAGCAATGTCAAAAATTTTAGAAAAAATCATTAACTCTAGGCTTATTAATTATCTTGAAAATCGTAATCTACTATCCGTAAACCAATTTGGTTTCAGAAAGAATTTATCTTCCGATGACGCTGTACACAATCTAGTGGACTCTATAGTCAGAAAACTAGACAATGGTCAGAAATGCGTTGCTTTATTCTTAGATCTCGCGAAAGCTTTCGACACGGTCTCGACAAAAATTCTTGTGAATAAGCTCGAATCATTGGGTATTAGAGGGACTCAACTATCTCTTTTTCGTAGTTATTTGACAGGCAGATCACAGTTGGTAAAAATCGGTTCTTATACTAGTTCTGAAACGCCTATAGCTTATGGCGTGCCCCAAGGCAGCATTCTAGGCCCAAGTTTATTTCTGGTTTACATAAATGATCTGTGTAACATTGGACTTGATCATGGAGCAATTTTCTCATACGCTGATGATACTGCACTGATTTTCTCATCAAACGATTGGGGGGATACATACCGTTTCACTCAAAAGGGTTTCGATGTGGTTAATAACTGGCTAAGAAATAATCTGCTCACGCTAAATATCGCCAAAACTAAAGTGGTTGACTTCTCTATTCGCTCCCCAAATCCGTTTGACAATTCTCTACAAATTATCTTTAACCTACCTGATAATACTCCTGGTAGCGACCCCTATTTTATAGAAAAAGTAACCTTTATTAAATATCTAGGTATCATTATTGATAATAACCTAACCTTCAAAAATCATATTGAATATATATCAAGTAGAATACGCAAACTAATCTATATATTTAAAGAACTTCGGCACTCTGCTGATGCTCACGTATTGAAAATGGTATATACGGGTCTATGTCAATCCATCTTGAACTATTGCATTACCACATGGGGTGGTGCTGCTAAATCTCACACTTTACTGATTGAGCGTGCCCAAAGAGCTGTGCTAAAGGTTTGCTGTTTCAAGCCTCGTTTGTACCCTACTAAAAGGCTTTTTGAATTTTGCCAAGTTCTCACTGTAAGGCAACTATTCGTCAAAGCTACCGTTCTCAAACAGCACTCGCTAACTTACTACACCCCTGAAACTATACGCCGTAATCATCTTGTAGTCGCTTCAACGCACCATAAAACTTCATTTAGCCGTAGGTTCTTTATTTTTCTAGGACCTTTCATGTATAATAAATTGCATAAAATTTTGTTCCTATATAGTGTAAATCTGTACCAATGTAAAACTATCATCTCAGAATGGCTTTTAAACCAATCATATGAAGAGACGGAGGACCTTCTAATGGTCCTAGAGTAAACACTCGTGTATGTACATAAGTCTAGTGGATCTGTCATATGTTGTATGACAGATCCGATCCCAAGACCTTGTCGTAGGGCTAGCAGACAACATATGTTTACACCTTAATGCCAAACCCTTAAAACACACACACATACATACACACACACACCACACACACACAAACACATACACACACATATACACACACACCCTCACCCTGTTTTGTTAATATTTTATTCATTACTGTTGCTGTTTATTTCCTTTTTTTTCTTTTAGTTATTGTATTCTTATTATTTCTCTGATATTTTTTTTATGATTTTATGTATTTTGGAATGTCAACTCGTAATCCGAGTGGGTACCTGGTGTCCTGTAACACAGGTTTTATACCTATATCAGGCACCAGCGATCCACAACCGAAAGTGTCAATTGTTATAAGTATAGATCATATGTTTATTGTATTTCGGTTTTGGTGAAAAATAAACGAAATTATTATATATATTATCTATTCGATGGAACTAATATAGGGATACGCATATACCATGACAATATTATATATCCCTCATTGAGCGAAATACCAAAAATTCTTAAAGAAAATCATGATATTACCATCGCAGGACACCTTGGATCTATCAGAATTTTAAGTCGCATTAAAGAAAGATATTATTGGAAAAACATGCGTAGTGACATTGAAAACTATATTAAAAAATGTCGATCATGTCAAACAAATAAAGCACTACGCAAAATAAATAGAGCACCAATGATAATTACTTCCACTTCCATATCTGCATTTGCGAGAGTAGCCCTCGATATTGTAGGTCCTCTAGCCGAATCCGGCACAGCCAAACTTAGATTTATCCTAACCATGCAAGGTGACCTTACAAAATTCTCGTTAGCCTATCCTCTAAAAAGTAATATTGCGGAAGAATCGTGTGAATGTCTCCTTCATTTTATATCACTTTTCGGAATCCCTAAACATATACTCACCGATCAAGGTACTAATTTCACGGCCGAGTTATTTAAGAAAACATGTGAGTTCCTCAAAATAAAGCAGTTATGGTCAACTCCTTATCATCCACAAACTCAAGGCGCGTTAGAAAGATCGCACTCGACCCTTAAAGAATATCTAAGATCTTATACCAACGAGAATCAAGATAATTGGCCCCGATGTGTCTATACAGCTATGTTAGCATACAATATTGCAATACATTCGACTACACACTACTCACCATACGAATTAGTATTCGGACATAAATCCTATATCCAGCACTCTGTTTACAACGACACTTCCACTACTACCTACCCCGAGTATGTAAAGATGCTGCAACATCGAATGAAACATACTCGTGATCGGGCTAAACAATTTATCATACAATCCAAAACGAACTCTAAAACCTATTATGACTCCCGTACTCGCCCGGTAATATATAAAGTCGGCGACTACGTTCTCCTAAAAAACCATCTCCGGTTACGTAAAGCCTTATCACCTGTGTGGAAAGGCCCTTTTAAGGTCATTAAAGTCCACAACAACCACACATTAACATTGCTTATTAATAGACGACACGTGAAACACCACTTCGATAAAGTGAAACACGTCAACGTCCAAGAAGGTCGACGAGGTCCAAGAAGTCAAACAGTAAACTAAAACTATGTTACATTAATTCGGTAGTTAAAAACGTTTCATTTATATTTTCGTTATTAATGTTTTTTTCTTTTTATTTATATTTTTTTTATAATTATTATTTTGAGTAGGTATAAACATTAGTTAAATAATAAACATAGCATTAAACTACAACTATTCCTATATAAGTATAGTACATATAGAATCATCTAGATGTCTTTTTTTATTGCAGCGTACTGGCCCAAGGTCACCCAGAGTTCGTTTAACAAATCAACACGAGCTCAGGTATATATTTTGACCCAATTGGCGAACTCAAAATTTGCGTGAGCCAATTGGATATAGTGGCGCCATTAGACATCTCCTACATTGAACCTCACATCAAAAATATAAATTCGATACTAGGGACAATTCGCTTTATCTGTAACCAAATTGCAATAGAAACCTCAAATAATTTAGAATGTCACAACATATTAGAACCACTTACAGTAAGATATCGCGACATTACTTCCGAGTATTCCTCTATATCTCATTTAGTAAACAAAAGGTTTAAACGAGGGGCATGGATAGGAGGTATCGGTACTCTGTATAAAACTATATTTGGGACTCTAGATGAGAACGACGCTGTCAAATATGACAACGCCATTCAAAATATTCAAGATAACGAGAAAAGGCTGAGTTCATTAATGAAAGAAAACGTCTTAATAGCTTCTACTGTTTTATCAAAATTTAATAATACATTACACGAGATTAAAAATAATGAAGCGGGCCTTAACCAAGCTATCGACAATTTCTCTTCAAAATTAAAAAACATATCATTAATTTCTAACGAATTAAATATTAAATCAAAAATAAATTCAATCATCAACAGTTTAGAAGCATCCATACTCAACTTATCATTTCGATTAGAAGACATAACTACTGCTGTCTTGTTATGCAGTCAAAACATCCTGCATCCGATTATTTTATCGCCCTCGCAATTATACCAAGAGATTGTCGATAACTATCGTTACTTACCTGTAGATCTTAAGTTACCTGTAAGCTTAGCGTTAAGTAATATTCATACCCTCATGAATATAGCTAGTGTAGTATGTTATAGATTAAAGAACAGGATTGTTTTTGTTTTAAGAATACCTTTAGTATCCCCTAAGGAATACAATCTGTACCATAGTATTACCCTACCGACTCCACATAGTAATGTAGACCCGCAATCTTTTAGTTTCATAATTCCTAGTAGTAAATACATAGCAATGACCAAGGATAAATCTGAATATTGTAACCTCGTCTCATTAAAGGAATGCATAGCGATAAGCTCGCGCGAGTATATCTGTGACGTATTGACTGTGTTCCCGACGAGTGTGAATCTGAGCTGTGAAAGTGAATTTTTGTCTAATGTGATTAGAGTTTTACCATTGCAGTTTTAAACTGATTTCATTCACGGACACAGATTTATGGAAACCACTATACAATAGTTATTTAATTTACATACAATCCCAAAGTAATAAACTGTATATAGAATGCCCAAATTAAAAAATTAACGATATTAATATTATTGGTACAGGAATTTTAACTATTCCGAATAATTGTATCGGATACTGTTAAAATACAAAATTAATACCTAAATTTAATAACTTTAAAATTAATGTTACTGTAGCGCATTCAGACTTTAACATATTAAACGACTCCTGTTGTAACTTAGATAAGTTTAGAAACTTAATGAGTAATGAGCTCAGCGACCCATCCACGCATCACCAGTCTCATCCCGACATCCAAGCCAGATGGTTGTCTCAACCTTATTGTCGCATTTTTATTTTTTAAAAAGACAAGTTCCCGATACTCGTAACAGTACGGAGCTGCCGTCTGGTGCCGTAAAGTAAGCCAAACGACTACCTCAAGTAAATTAGACAGCCTACAACGTACGGCTTGTTTAATAGCCACTGGTGCGCTATCGTCGACGCCAGGGGAAGCTCTAAAAGCACTACTAAGCCTGACCCCGCTCAGCATCTATGTGCAAAAAGAAGCTAGCAAAAGCATATACAAAATATGTACACAAACGAAACCAAAGTGGCAATCACGAACACTAAACTCACTAAAAGAGTCGGTTTTTGTAATAAAAGCTCTAAACATGCCAGCGGATGACATGCAAACAGAGATTGACTTCGTGAGAAGGTACACAGTAGACATACCACAGAGGGATGGCTGGAAGGCCTCTAATCCAACAAAAATGGTAGTCACGAGTGGTACACCGATGGGTCTGAAAAAGGCCCTGCTGTAGGGTGTGGAATTTACGGAGAGAGGCGAAAATTCAGATGGAGCGCCAATCTGGGAGCAGAGGCCTCCGTCTTTCAGGCTGAGCTCTTTGCATTAAATAGATGCGTGGAGATCAACCTTGAGAGAAGAGTAAAAAATCAACACATCTACATCAACTCAGACAGCCAAGCGGCGCTATTGGCACTATACAAATTTTGAGACTAACTCAAGGCTAATACAAAATTGCAAGGAAAACCTGAACACACTGGGGCAATCAAACGAAATTACATTAAGATGGGTACCAGGCCATTCAGGAATCGATGGCAACGAAAAAGCCGATGAACTCGCTAAAGCCGGTGCAGCCAACCGACAGCATGGCCCAGAACCATTCTGCGGCATCAGTAAACAGCGAGCATATTCAATCATAAACGACCAATATACATCATTGGCTATTAAGAGATGGAAGACCACAACTGGTCTAAGACACTCTAAAGCCTTTATAAAGGGCTATGATAATAAAGTATCCAAAGAACTTTAAGAGCTCAAAAGATACAAAACCTGTGCAGTAACAAGAGTTCTAACCGGACACTGCAAACTGAACAAACATATGTTCACCCTAAAATTGGGCGAGAACACAACATGCAGATTTTGTCAGGAGGCAGAGGAAACTGCAATGCATGTTCTATGCTCTTGTGGCCCAATAATGCGGCACCGAAGTATTAACCTGGGGTTGCACATCATGCATCCGCAGGAAATACAAACAGTCACTGCTGAAAGGATCTGGAGGTTCCTCAAAGCCATAAGTCTGAGCAGTAAGCTGTAAAGTAAAAAGTGCGCTACAAAAGACCAGAAATGGTCGAGATGGCACTAAGCACTCAAACAATAATTATAATAGGTAAAGAAGCATCTTCCGCTGTTTGTTACGGACACAAGATGATTTGTATAGAACCATAGTGAATTCTTTACAAAGATTGGCTTAACAAGTTTACTCTCTCGCCGTACCTTCCAAAACTGTATATTTTCATTGTTTGTCTCTTTTTCAAATCCAACCCTTCAGATAAAGATAATTGTCAGTTAACATTGGGACCGACGACCGCACTCAACCTATCCTTATGACGTTTCCGAACTTGACATTTGATACATATGTCTCTGATCATATTATCCTATTACACATTAAAGCAAAATAGAAAGAAAATACTACTTTACGCGAAAAATATCCGAAATAATTCATTCAAAACACGAGCGTACAAAGTATCATTTTAATTTTCAACACCTAAAATTACTAGCACTGTATTAATTTGCGTGAAATTTGCAAGCATCTGCCACTACAGTTTGTTCTGCAATTTTTTTAACCTGCTAAAATTGTAATGAAAAACAAAAAAAAATCTGCAATAATGTCTATGCTTATATCCGTAATAAACGGCGGAAGACATTACTTTACCTAATAAGAAGTCTAATCTTGGTGTTACAACACAAATCGTTGCTTAGACTTGCTCATTCTTATTGACGGAAAATTCGAGTAGTGTATCCAAAACAAAAAAATATCACTTAAAAAATGTTCGTAAAGTATTAAATCGTAACTGTATTTACAGAAAAACAAATAGTAAAATATCTTTATTAAAAAAAAAAACTTACAATTTCAGCTCTCTGGTAAAAACCATTTAAATTGCATAAAATGTACACAAAGTTGGATTTACGAAATTGATAGCAGTTGGGAAAACAATTAATGTAGTAGACTTTGAACGGTTATTAATTTACTTTGTGCATCATATTTTATCTTACCTCACCATCGTGTTTCACGAAGAGAGTATTTAAGTAGCGTAGTTAGATAAGAAATACCTGTTATGACAGTCTATTTATCTTGATGATTTATTTTGAGTCATCTTCGTACTTGAAGTTTGGCGTCCCTTAGTCTCAAATTAGGTGTAGTAAGTGAAGACATTTTTATGTACTTAATTACTCACTCTTTTCAAGAAAATCTTTGTAATAAGACTAACATGTCCACTAGTTTACATGTAGCTAAATATGGATAGCTTGTTTACCCGATGATTGACATTGCGCCTATAGCACAGAATACTTATTATACTCCATCTAATCTAAGAAGTACCGTTTGACAGTTCTGACAGATTGATGAATAGGCATGGGTCAAAGAAATCGATTACTGCAATATCCGATTCTTAAGAGATATCGATATCATTTCTTTGGATTTACTAATCGATTACAGTTTTACAGATTTATGTATGTTACAGTAAGAGCCCGTATATTGATTTATCATAGGTTTTACTAGTAAATCTTAGTATATACAAAAGTGTTTAGAAAATTGTCAGAATTTTATAAGAGAGATAATTTTTCGGGCTTTCAGTTCCATTCTAACCTAACCGACATTGTACATTATGGATTTTCGTAGAAGTGCATGTCAGCTGAAATTTATTATTATTTACTACTAAAAGATGCCTGGATTGAAAAATAATGGAATGGAATTATTAGTTACAAGATAAAGGCGTCATGAATATGTCACGGTTAGATTACATTGACCCCATGACGCAGACACTGTTGCCCATCCAATTTACGAATAAATGTTGGATTTTTTTAAAATAAAGTTCACAATGTTATAAAATGGTTCTCTAGGATACTTTGATTACCAACTTTGTACTAGCTTGCTTGGTACGAAACAATCTAGAAAGGATTAAAGATACGTAAAATATTAGCAACTTAATTAAATTCTGAGTACTGATGTTTATGCGTGTTTAAGAAAATATAGGTAAATATCTGTTGCCAAAATACTTTCAGCAGTAATTTTAAAGTTCACAAATAAATACTTTACACCTCGAAAACCTCGGTATTGAAATATCGAATCAGTTGTTGATACTGATTACCATATTAAGAAGTTATGATACTTATGATTACTTTCATCTGTACAACAAAAGTGAGCAGCGGAAAATAAAAAGTTTAATATAAGCGTTACGGTATGACTCCTTACCTCCTAAGAAATGTACGAAAAACTTTTCTACCCACAAAATCTAGATAAATAAAACATAAATATTCAGCTTCCTTGTGCAAAAGAGACAAAAATTTAACTAGGTGTTTACAAATATGTAGGTAGGTTAAATTCGGTGTATTGAATAATTTTGACTTTCGGCTTTGTTAATAATATGAATGACACAGAGGGAGAAAAATTACGACTACAATATTATTTTGAATTTTTATTTACAGATATCACATATTCAGACAGACATTACTCGTGGTTCAAAATTTTAATAATCTTCGCATCCTTTTTGAGACGGCTTATTTTGATCATAGAAAAGGTCCCAGAAAGCCATCCGTTCATGTAATGGTCGTTTTCGAAGTACGAGCTGAGTATCGATATTTAGGTAGTAGTAGGTATTTTTTGTGACTGGTTCCCATAGAACCGGAAGGAGTTCACTTACAACCGGAGTTGGGTTGCTAAAACATTTAAAGGTACATATAGTTTTTAATACTTGCACTTTATATTAATACACTAAAACACACTTTACAATTTTTAGACTACTGGATGCAGACTGAAGTTGTGCATAACTTCAGTCATTCAGTCTGCATCTAACACTACAAATTTTATAATAAAAGTTGTATTTACTGTTACAAAAAAAGACTTAATTTAAAATATATACGAGGTATCAAATATTGGAACTGCGCTTAAGAGCTATACATATTTATTTTATATTTATATTTGGTTGTAATAATATTTTAGGCATACCTGTATTTAGCAAAATTGGTCCACATAGTCGTCATGCGTTGCATAGTAATTTTATCAGTAGTAGTGAGAGCAGGTTTATCCTGCATATTGAACAAATAACCCAGATCATCGCTATGAGAAACGCAACATAAACTGCTAGAATAAATTTCATCATAACTTCTAGTTACGACTGCGTTCCGGTCACCGACGTACGAAAACATATAGAAATATATAGGGCCTGCTCCATTTTCTAAATACTTTTTCAGAGTTCTGTGAATAGGATGTATGTATGTAAAATCAGAAGCAAAACGAATAATACTCCATTTCACATTATCGTTGATCTCCTCATCTCCAAAGTAGAAGTGTGAAATTATATCTTTCGAATCCTTTATTTTTTCTTTATCAAAGACTCGTGTCAAACTTTTGTCGATTATAGAGTAAATGTTAAAATATTTATCGTCTTTTGTAAAAAGCTTCGCCATTTCAAGCTTATTGAAACCCATAATAATAGACATGTTCTTAATTTTAGGCGCGTTGGCATGAATCCAAGAGTTTTCAATAAAAGGCTCAACATCGTCAAATAAGGTTTCTACGCAAGGTTTAAATTGTATATTTAGTTTAGCCGCAGCATTAATAACCAAATTCGTTTTAATGGTTGAAAGATACAATACGGCTTTTTCAATATTATCAGTCTCTAGGCCAATGTACCTAGCCATTTTTAGTGGCGCTAATTTATCTGGATCATAGAAAACTGTCAATGCTTGAGCACTTCCACTTTGTAATATAATGTTATTAAATAACGGTTCCCTAGTTGACATTATATGTAAATCAATTGAATGTCCTCCTGCACCCTGACCAAATAAAGTTATTTCATCAGGATTACCTCCAAATGCTTCAATATTGTCTTTTACCCACTTGATGGCTAGGTATTGATCTTTAAGACCTTGATTGCCAGAAACTTCGGGAATGTCAAGACACATGAAACCATAAGGTCCTGTACGGTAGTTGATAGTCACTACTATGACATCGTGTTGGACTAAATAACTAGGTCCAAATCTGTATCTACTAGAAGAACCGTACTGAAAAAAATCTCCATAGATCCACACCATTACGGGGAGTAAAAAATCCGATGAATTTGCGGATGTGGGCACGTAAACGTTGAGTCGCAAGCAATCTATCGCACCTGTTGTATTATTTTCTGGGGTCACTTGAGGACACATTATTGAATCATCGTAAGCTTCAAATACATCACTGATTATATATGGAATTGCAGACTGAAAAGTTATTGTCAGGGTAAAAGAATGGCACTTTGAAATGTATTTTTCTTTTTATTCATGCAAATATATACAAAGGTCTGTGAAGTTATTCTGTCATTAGACTACTTTTTAGTTGAGGAATTTAAGGGTTACCTACCCTTGAATTTTCAAATCGACTGCTAATGATAAAATAAAAATAATTTAAAACGTTAAACTATAAAGAAGTTACTTACTCCAAAGTAATTACTCTTGTCGACTTTTGCGTAGGGTATTCCCAAATACATATAATAATCCCCATCGGGTGCTTTTGACCCTTTTATTGTTCCTTCTCCAACATCAATCTTTACATTTTTACTACATAAAGTTGTATCATTTTGAAGTATTAATAAAATACAATAACTTGAATTTATTGCACTTAACATCACAATAATGATTATTTTATTTATATCAAGAAATTAAGTTTAGTTGTAGCGAAATCGAAACAGCGTCTGATAATTTTTAGTAACCTACAAGTTGTATGCTCGTTGATGAATGTCAATCTTTTGGCTTGGTATTTATTATTTATTTTATCATTGTCGCCACATGCCAAACTCGTATTTTTTTATTAAAAATAGGAGTAAACTATAGTGGAGGATAAAACAGTTCACTATGTAATAAAAGTTAATAGACATTATTATGACTAGTTATACCGATGACGTCACGCCATTTGTCCGTCTGACAAATGACGGGCAATAGTTAGGTGATAAAAAAGGCTAAGCGTGCATCATAAAATATATAACAGTCACTTCATTGCTGGTCGAAGTACGAAAATCATTGTGGTTACGGTTATTTAGTGGATTATATAGTTTTTAACAATACTGGTGAGGTTGTTGCTGGCAATCTATAGGAGTATTTGTTTGATTGCTTGTTTGTGCTATTAGTGGGATTTGAATAATTATTTTTGTATTGGATAAAGTATTCATTGAGGAATGTTATAGGCTATGTAACATCACGCACCAATCCTTAGGAGCAGTGCAGTGACCCAAACGCAGGTGAAACTGCGGGGGATAGTTAGTTGATGTAAAGTTTGTACACAAAAAGCTATAGTACTTTAAAAAATATTAATTTTAAATCTAACAGGAGATAATCATGTCATAACTTTAGTATTTTTTTTAACTGCGTAGTGTTTTAAAAAAATTGGTTGGATGGTTCAAATTTTAAATATTGTTAAAAATGACTAATAAGTATTTATAATTAAGTTTTAACTAATTAATAATTTATTAATTAATTAAAAATAAAAATGAGTGATCACAAAACTTTGAGCATCTTACTCTGTTTATTGTTTACCGTTCGACAGAGGAGTATTGGTTTAATTGTTATAATATGGATATATTTTGTTTTGTAAATAGTGTTTCTTATTATTCTAAAAATAAAATCAAAGTAGTTTGAGGATACACTTATACAACTATGTTTTCCCCGCGACTTCGCTCACGGTAATGTATATTTTGTCAAAAGTTAGTTATTTTTACATTCCTCGGGAATATAACTTTTTTCTGGATTAAAGTTACACTGTCTTTTTCTGTACCACTCAAAACGTGTAAGTATTTTAAATTGTATGATGAACCCTATTTTTATCTTCATCCAACGGTCAAATTGTAAATCTCTTTAAGATATTTTGTCTAGACATTTTTGTCACAATAATTTTTTTGTGGAGTTCAACTTCATCAGTTATTTGTATTGTAGGTATTATAAAATAACGTGCAATATTCTATCTATCTATATTTTGTTTCTCATTGGCGGTCTCAAGCATTTTACAATTATATTCTTCGTAGAAAAGAAAATAATTATGAGGACGTAGCAAAAAAGATCTATCTTCATTATATCCAGGAACGATATTGTTCGAGATCATTTTGCTTGGCAGCAGTTTGTCGTCTAAGAAAATAAGTAGATATCCGAGTGAGAGCGATTCATATTCATAATGTCTTGGAGAATAATTAGTTTTCATTATTCACGCCCCTTGGTTTCCGAAGTCGTTTGGTAGTAAGTAGGTAGATAAAAGTTAGCTGACTGTAGTCTGCCACTCGATGGGACATAGTATTTATTTTCTCGAATTGGAGACATTCTACTGGTCTAGTGACTTTAAATTACAGAAGAATATTAGTTTCTGCTCCATCGGAGGGGAGTGGTTTAGGTTGGCGATTCATAAGTGACTCTACTAATTATGCGATTATTTATAGGCGGAAACCACTTATCATCAGGTGAACCCTGGCTTATCTAAATAAAAACTAAACTCTCTCAGTTATACCGGCGATTTTACAATCACTCACTGCTCCCTCGTATGGAGTTTTCTTTCTTGTATAGCACTCTGGTTCTGAATATATAGGATAACTAGTTATCTAACATAAAAATAATCTCACAAAATTGGAGTGATAGAACTTGACTAAAATTATAAAATTTTGTTAGTTTATTTTCAAGTTGTGGAACTCACATAAGTTCATCAGTGCCTAGTTCTTAAACTAGCGGGCCGTAAGAGCGTATCATGATAGGCTGAACCGTAGGTGCTTCAGACAAGACGTAAATAGAGGTAGCAGAAGAACACACAAAAGGCTTACGGGAGAAGTTTAAGGATGAATCTGCGTTAAAATATCATTTATTTCTAAGTGTTGCAGTTTCTTGTTCTTTGTCTGTACAAGTAATAGTTCAGGATCCTTCAAGCCTATTAATTCAGTATTGGAATTCCTTTAACTTAAAATTTTCCAGAAGACTGTGAGATGATTATAGTAAGACTTACGAAACTAGACATACTGCAACAAAATCCATTATCTATAATAATAAAAAAATATATAGTATCTATCAGAATATGGTAAAAATTAAATGAAAAAAATATAATTAGAGGTGAGAGCAGACAAAAAAAGATGAATAATTTTTAAGCAGTGGTATTCAAAGCATAGGTTGCAGGGCCATTTAAGTTATGTAAGATGCAAAAGTTACCGTGGGAGCCATGCTTGCATGTATGGCTCGACTGGAGTGATACCACTACAGAAAACCGGTAGTAAAGCAATGCTTTGTTGTGTTTCGCTGAGTGAGTGAGGTTACCGGAGGCACTAACCCTTCCCTCTCCCCTAATGCTAAATGCTCTAGGTGAAGGGTGGGACCCCTTCCCCTACTCCCACTTTAAAGGCGGGCATCACACTTGTGACTCTTGAGTTGCATGTGCCCATGGGTGGCGGTAGTCACTTACCATTAGGTGACACGTCTGCTCATTTGTCCTCTATCAAATAAAAAATAAATAAAAGGAAATACCAAATAAAAAGATTTATCAACAAATAAAAAGAATTACTTATTTAATTCTTTTATTTTTCAGGTTTATCCATGTGTACATTCTGCCTTGATAAAACAAATATCTTATACTTTATACTGTATTAAGCATTTAATTTAATTTCCTTGGAAGTTGTTCTCTCGCTACACGTGGAGGAAGCGTACCGCGATCATCAAGCAATGTAAATGTAATTTTTTCTTTTTGGAAACTACACTTGATTGAATCATCGTAGCAGTCATAGGTCAACTGCTTCATCAAAGACACTGCTTACACTACTATCATTCAATTACTTCCGTCTATTATTATAATATTCTTATTCTTCTTATTTTTGTTCTTAGTATAATAAAGTAAATTATGAAATTATTATAATTCAACTTTGGCACTAGGATAAGCTATTTGAAGACGTTCATTTATTTTGTAGAAGAGGTCCCAGAAAGTAACTCGTTGATTAAAAGGTCGAGCTCCAGCCTTAAGCGGCGAGTCAATGTTTAGGTATGGTCTTACTGATTGACTGGTTATGGGGGGCCATTTAACCTGCAGTAGATCTGACACTTGCGGTGTAGGGTTCCTATGAAAAAAATATACATGTGTTAGTATTTTGTCATAGGAAAACAGTTCAAATGTATTTGTGTGTATATAAAGTCGATGTTGAGAAGATGTATATTATATACTAATCGACGCGAGAAATTTTATTGTGTAATGCAGGATTAGTAGTTATGCTGTAGTTCGGTGTGTATTCGTTAAATGGAATCGAAGTATGTTTTCGTTGGACGTGGATATCGCCACACGTATATGTCACTTACCCAAACTTAACGAAGTTGGTCCACATCGTTGTTATTTGATCTATTATTATTTGATCTTCAGGTGTAATTGGTACATCTTTCATGAAAGATACATCAAACAAATAACTTATTTCATCAAAATGAGCTGCTCCTGTAGCATTAGTTAAATTATAGAAATACTTTATAAGGTTCCTTTCACCAACGTATGAGAATACGTATAAATATATGTTTCCAGCGTTATTTTCTAAATACTTTGAAATGCTTCTATAAGTAGGATGTACGTTTTTAAAATCTGATTCAAAATCAAATACACCTTGTTTAACTTTTGCGCTTATAGGTTCATCCCCGAAATAAAAATGTCGAACTTTGTCTTCCATGCCTGTAAATTCTTCAGCACTCACATCAAAACCCAGCACAAGATTATTTTGAACAGTGTTCAACTTCTCGTAATATCCTTCTTCCTCAAACATTTGAAGAAAATATCGTTCGTCACTGTTAAAACCAATGAGAATAGGCATATTTTTTACTTTAGGCATATCGGCAGTGATCCAATTATCCGTAATGAAGCTTTCAACACCTTCAAATTCTTTTTCTACGCAAGGTCTGAAATGGTCTTCTAACCCTAAATTATGTACGGCAGATACAAGTAAATGAGGATCCGCTTTTACTAAAAAGTCAAGTGCTGTGTCAGTGCTATTTGTAAAAGTACCTAAATATTCTGCTAGTATAATCGGGGCATCCCAAATAGGTTCCCTAATGGCTGGCGATAGTGCTGTACCACTTTGTAGAATAGCTTTGTCGTATAAATCTTCATTATTAAAAATAAGATGCATATCCACAGCTATGGAACCGGCACTTTCACCAGATATAGTTATTCTATTTGAATCACCTCCAAAAGCTACAATGTGTTTTTTAATCCATCTTAGAGCTAATAGTTGGTCTTTTAAGCCCTGGTTGCCAGGTATTTCAGGAGTATCTAAACACATAAAACCATAAGGACCAACTCTGTAGTTAACGGTGACTAAAATTATATCGTGTTTTACTAAGTAACTTGGGCCATACACATATCTGTCACCGGATCCTGTTCTAAAAGCTCCTCCAAATATCCAAACGAGGACGGGTAGCCGATTGACGGATGTAGCAGAAGAAGGTACATATATATTAAGGTTCAAGCAGTCCAAAGAGCCACCTAAAACTTCTGTAAACTCTAAAATTTGTGGACAAGCCGCCCCGTCACTGTTTGCCTCAAACGTATTTTCAAATACTGGATACGGTTCCGCTTTCTGAAAAAATACAAAAAGTTTTTTTTTTAATAATACTAGCAACGTGAGTCACACATTACTAGCATTCTTGTTAACCCCTCCAGCTAAGCTAAATGCTTGTGTTTGATCTTGATCGCAAGTCCAACGCCTTACCCATTACGCTACCGCCGCTCATAACTATTAACATAACGTATTTTGTCAATAAGTTTTTAGCTATCTTCTCATAAGTTATTAAATATTTTTTATCGGTATCGAACTGCTTAGGGTCAACATGATATGTTTTTTGTTCCATTAGTGTTGGTGGCTGGCGGCACTTTTTCTTGGTATGATCCGATAATATATACGCGTTGTATCAAGTTAAGCTGTATGTCGAAAAGAGATCTTCTAATCTATCTATCTATATAAACTTAGAATAGTACGTGATAGTAGTAATCTACTCGCATTTGTCAAATTTATCTTACATGTGTCAGGACAAAACACATGTATGATGCATTTTATAAATACCAGTAAAATAATGTCCAATTAGAAAAAGAAAAAGTAAATTATTAATCCTACCAAATAAATACCTATTGCCCCTTTGTAAGTATACCATTTTGAACCTTGTAGTACTTGTAACTAGTACTAGGAAATACAGGACATTCGGATACGCGACGTTACAAAATAGGTGACAGAGAAACCTATTCCAAATCTTTCAAGACCTTCAGTAATTGTTATGAATAACGCTAGCTATCATTAAGTACAGATTATCAAACCACCCACATAAGCTTCGCTTTAAAAATCATATCGCTGATATAAAAGAATAGCTCCGTGCAGATGATGGTCACTACGATGATCATTGGCGTAAATGTCAGCTACTTAAAGCAGTGAAACAAAACAAGTGTGCGCCTGTATATCAGATGAATGAAGTATTGAAATCACACCGTCATAAAGTTTTAAGGCTCCCACCATATCATTGCACATTAAATCCGATAGTGATGATTTGGGGCATAATGAAGCAAAAAGTTGCTAAGAAAAATGTAAATAGTCCTGCAAGTGACATTACATCATTACCAAAAGAAGTTTTCTCACAAATTGATGCAATGGCTAAAGTGTTGTCAACATGTAAAAAATCGGAAAGAAATTTATGGAGCAAAATGGAATAATTCCAAGGCTGAAAGAGAAATTTAAAATAAATACCTGTTTATCTTCATCATCTGATGAAGAACAAGAAATGGAATTGGAGTTTTTGGAATAATTTTGTAGTTCTGAATAAAGCTTTAAGTTTTTTGCATGATTTCGGTAAACTCGGTTTTAAACCAAGTTAATTTCCCTACTAGCCCATCATGTGTAAACCTAACTAACCTAATTTTTCTACTAACGCCATCTTCTGTTTTAATATCTTATTCTAGATCTCGTGTTTACGTGACTCAATAAATTCGTTGGAACCGTTCAGAAACTGAATGCGGTTGTTGTTATATCAAAAATGATGGACCGCGGGCAATTTCATTTCCAGTTTAGAAAATCAAATATATCTACCTAATACTGTCGTCGCCACATCAAAAACTCTTATTTATTTCATTAAAATTAGGGACAAACTATAATAGACGATAACACAGTTCACTATTTAATAAGAATAAGTTAATAGACATTATTTTGACTGGTTATACCGGTAACGCAATACTATTGGTCGATTGATAAATATTAACGAATAGTGGGATTATAAAAGGGTAGGAATACGACGAGAACTATTGTCTTGAGTGCGAAGAGTGGTACGAACAACTTGGCAGTTACTGTAGTTAGTATTTTTCATATTTTATATCAGTGGTTGTGAGAATGTTTCTAATAATACTTTGTTAATATTTTAGATGCAATGAACTCTAATTTCAACAACCATCTGTCCCATTTGAATACTTTTTTATGCCTGTTTATGGAGAAAGGCTTTAAACCATCATACTGCCACGCCGAATTGTGATCATAAAAGTAAAAGAAAATTCGAGTAGTTGTAGAATATGAAATTACGGGAAAAGCTAGTAAATGAAATGAAAATAAATTATATTCGGAAACCAACTGATAAATACCAAATATTTACATACAAACAAAAAAGAATCAGTATCAAATTTCCCTGGTATGGCACACTAAGATTTACCATAAAATTCTGGTAGACCTATACCTAGTTCTATTTTAGAATAAAAGTTCAATTCTAATCAGTATTCACGTGCGGATTTTTAATAACGTCATTTGTTTCCATAAGATAACCAGCTGAATGGAAGTATACTTCGTCTTAAAAATCATCAATCGAAATGAATCAATGAAACGGGTTTTAACTTATGCATCTAATCAACATGTTTATTTGTTTTTTTTTTGCAAAACGTACGTATTTGGATAGTTTTATTCTTTATATCTCTTTCCACCTTTGAACAAAACGTGGAAACGAAAGAACTAGTTTAAAACCATAAATTTTATTGTTTTACAGGTTTAAAAATGGTTCTTTTCTTAGATGACGTTTAAGCTGGGTCAAGGTTTTACATAACTGGGTGGTGTAGATTCTTTAGAATTATTAATTTCCCAAATTTTTTCGTTCGAAAATTAATTTATAGCTCCATAAAAACAAAGTGTCGTATCTAAGTTGTTTATGGTTTTACTTCTAGATGTACTATATGTTAACCAATTTTCAATATGTTTTTAACTTTGAGCGAGATATTAAATCTATTTTATTACTTTATAGCTTATCTACTTATAAGTGGGTTGTCTAGATTTATTTTTATATTATTTACCAATACACAGACATAATAAGAGTATAGAGTTCAACATGTCAAGAAAATATCATTGGGCTATCATATTTTATGTATGTTTTTCTTGTTATCTAATTAATTCACATTTTTGTTGAGACTGCGCATTATCGACTAGCGCGCCATATTGGTTATATTATGTCGGTGAGATAACCAAAAATTGTTATTGTTTGTTAATTGCTAAGTAGTCGACACCTAGTATAAATGAAAATACATGACTTCATAATTCCCCTACTTTTCGAGTCTAAAATTGGTTTTAAGTCAATTTTTATGTCATCAAATAAGAGCTTATTTTTACTTGAATGTGACAACTCTGTACTCTGTACACTCTGTACTGTGTACTCTAAATACTACAGAAGTTGGGAAGTTAAAACTAAATGGAGCCCCTAAAACAATCATCCTCAAAGATCTCAACAAGCATTTCTCTTCTTCTATTACAAAAAATGCTGTAGGAAATTTGTCTTTGGCAACAGAACTTGCCAGTACCATTTGCGTAAGCATATGCCCCTAATCAGACATCGAATGCCCAGTAACAAGCAATTTTTAGATTTTATTCTTAAGATATAATATTCAGCTTAGTACTTTTCTCTGTTATCACTCTCTTCTAGTATTTATAATGTAGGATAATTGTTATGATTCAATGGATGACATAGACTTAATGTTGGTTAATATTTATTGTGAGTGATATACTTTCTTGATTATTTTGATTTAAATCGAAATTGTTTACATGCTCAGTAGGTACATCAAACCCTATTTCTTCATTATTAAATAAATCACAATTCAATACTTACCCCAAAAGGATTATCAACATCGACTTTAGCGAACGGTATTCCAAGAAACATTGAGTAGTCACCATCGTCAGCTTTTAAACCTTTTATTAAACCAACATCAGTGCTAACTAATGGATCTATTCTTGTTTGTCCAACTATTACATGAAATAAAAATAGTAATATAAAGCATTTCTCTAACAACATTTCGGTTTAATGTCTTATTTAAACTAAAAGTCTGTATTCTGTAGTTACTATCTTAGCATATGCGAGATAAAACTGATATTTTAAATGGATGAGTGACAAAATATGATACAACCAGTGACCCGCCCCGGTTTTGCACGGGTGCTATGTAGATAAGTGCTAATGTGGATCAGTGTAGAGTGATAAATAATATTGTTATTACGATAAGTCTTTAGTACCGGATACCTTTATATACAATACTAGCAGTTCCCCGCGGTTTCACCCACGTAAGTCCCGATCCCGTAGGAATATCGGGATAAAAAGTAGCCTATATGTTAATCCATGTTTCCAGCTATCTATATACCAAGTTTCATTGCAATCGGTCCAGTAGTTTTGGCGTGAAAGAGTAACAAACATCCATCCATCCATCCCTACTCACAAACTTTCACGTTTATAATATTAGTAGGATTTACAGCTTCTTTTTTGATGAGACAGTACAATATGTTTTCTTTAGAGATTACTCTCGAAAGCACGACACATAACTCGCCGTGTGAGAAACTCTCAACGCTCAAATCTAAGCCTGCAACGTTGAATGTTTGACCCTGTAACTTATTAATAGTCTTTGTAAAAGAACGGTAAATCCGATGGTATTAGAGGAATCCAGGGAATTAAAATATCTTCTCCAGTACCACATCCGGTAAGTATTGTGCACTATATTATGAAAGTTTTAAGGGACTTTTTCCGGAAATCGCGTACCGTTATATAATTTAGGCGGATTAAGGGTCCTTAGTAAAATAACAGGACAACCTACTTTCAACACCAGTTTATGTGGAGAGAGTCCAGACGGGTTCAAAGAATTAAGAAATTCTGTTAAAAAATGAACAGCCTCTTCAAAATCGAGTTGTATGTTTTCGTCGGTGTATCAATTTTTGAAAGAATCAAGTTGTGCACCTTATCTAACTGTTCGTTAGTAGGTGATAGAATCGCTCTTTTTTGAACCAAGATATAGTCTTACAACTTATGTTATCAATGTCGGGATTGATACTGTTAACAAACTTTTAAATGTTATTTATTAAAACACAAAGGTTTTGATTGTCTAAGTTAATCCTTCCATTATTTTGGGTTAGAAAAAAGCCTATTCTCACGTGAAGACAACGAAACTCTTATATTTGTTTTAAGTTCCAATTTATTGATGTGTGGTCTAAGGTACGATCTTTTTAATGAAGCATTTATTTCATCAGCACGTGTACCTCTAGTCACAACTGGTAGAATTTGACGAAAGTCACCCATTGGTGAATTTTTGTTGCGCAAATCGCGCATTGTTCTATCCAATGCTTCCACGGAAGTCTTGTTCGACATGGTGGCCTCGTCCCAAACTATTAGTGAGTAATCAAGCATAAATTTTCCCGTACTGTTTGGTTTAGAAATGCTACCGACACTGCTAGTATCATCAGTAGCAATCTTTAACGGGAGTTTTAATGTCGCGTGTGTGGTTCGGCCTCCTAGAAGTGTACCTGCAATGCCGGATGATGCGACGGCTAATGCTATTTTACCAGTAGATCTCATTTTGGCTAAAAGCAAATTGATTAGAAATGTTTTCGCTGCGCCTCCTAGAGCAACAAGGAAAAATAATTTCCTTTCATTCTTGTAAATAATTCATAGCAGAATTTACTTTATCCCATAAATTAGTCTGTGCGGGCGATTCTCTGGTTCTCTGAACTCTACATCCATCCCGTTCCTGGCTAAAGCGAGCTTCACGCTCTTCTGACAATTCTCTATCTTTAACTAAACGCACTATTCCTTGTGCTACGACCTATGTTTGAAGTACAACGTCTTCTTCTTTTACTTTCTGTACAGAAAAATATGAACGATCATCAATAACAAAAGATACTCAGTTCTTTTTTGAACTGAAGTAATCTTAGAATTATGATTATTAAAAATTTTAATTAGTGAAAAATTATCTTAGTTCGTACTAAAATACTTACTTACCATTATAAAAACATATACCATCGCAGACTTTCTTATCGATCTTTTTAAGATATACAATTCCGTAGTACATTAATTAATCTATCTCGTAAGGTTTAGCCAGTGTTTGCAATGTAAGCGCACAAAAATATGTTTGTTACGACATCACATTACAAATCTTTGAATTTCTCGGCTTTTCTCTACTATAATATGCATGTATACTACATATAAACCTTCCTCTTGAATCACTCTGTCTACTGATGAAAACCGCATGAAAATCCGTTCCGTAGTATCAGTTTATCGCGAACAGACAGACAGACATACATAAATATACTTTAAACAGAATTTGATTATTTAAAAAAACTGAGAGGACTTTTAAAACAATCCTGTAACTTAAAAAACTTTTGAAAATTGTATAAATAATTTTATAGCTAAACACAAAAAGTTCAATACTACTTTGAAAGTGTTTATTTTTGTAGAATATAGGTACCCACAAAATTATTTTGTATTACGTTAGTATAAGTAAGTTTATGTATGAAGTAAGTTTATGACTGTAACGCACTAAGGTAGTCGTCGCTTATGACATCTTTAAATCCACATTTTAACTTAAGAACTTTTATCTTTTAGCTATCAACGAGGTAATATTATAACACACGAGGTATGGCCCGGAGATTTTCATACAGGTGAAACTTAGTAATAAAGTTGCCGGTATATAAATGAAAATCTTAAAGTCAGGCAATCTGTAACTGGAACCGTGTCTTTTAACTTTTTAACACGCTTTTATTATTATTATTAGCTTGGTATGTATGTATGTGTGTATGTAGGAATCATTGAACGTGATTTTCACCCCCTTCAAAACGTCGGATCAATTTGAAACTTTGCACAATTATCAAGAACAGGACCCTGATCAGGATCTTCAGGATTAGCAATTTGCGGTAAGTACGACCACGCATTAATGATAAATTAAACTAAAAAGTGAAAAATAAATGATAGTTTAAAAAAACTAAAAAACACGCTTAAATAGAAAACCAAACTAAAAAGCAGAAAATAGTTTTCAATAAATTTAAAATAAGAATGTTAATTTTATACCTAAAAAACCTTTAAAATTTGCCTACATACTATTCGTTTCTATATGACTAAGTTGGAGCCCGTAACGACCATCTAAAGTACACGTATATAGTCCTTCAAAATTACATCTGCGATCACATCACCAACATTTTAAATAGGAATTTAGAATTCGCACTGGCTAGTCACTAATATTTTACATCATAAATATAAACACACACTTTAGTCGTCATAAAAATATCCGCATCCGTTCCTACTATTACAGTAGTATAGTAATGGGTTAAATATTTTGACTAGTAGTATAAATTAAGGGGTAATAAATAAATATTTAAAATAGAATAACGTGCAATTTGTATATCATACAATTCCTAGTGTCAATCAACATATCTTATATCGCTTTGAAGGTATTAATAAAATAAAGCCATTGAAACTACTGCTAACTATAAGCTCTTTTTAGTTCTTAAACTAGGAGGGGTTATTGCGTACAGTAGATATAGCTCAATTGTAAGAGAAAAGTAATGAACACAAGCTTATCAAACAGGTTGATCCTATTTGAAGCCTCAAATTTACAATTAATATTTAGACCGTAAAGTTAAACTAAGACAAGCTTTCTTTGAAAGCCGCTAACCACCCGTTCCACCAAGTACTTCACCCGGGGTGAAAGAGGGTGTATTAATAACTTATAATAGGAGCAAGGTACAGGTGTTCAAATTCCCCAACTCGGCCAAACAGTCATCAATTACGAGAGATTTTGGAGCTTATTGTCTCCTTATAAATTAATAAAAGCAGTATACTTTTTGTTTGTTTCTTATTAACTACGAAACTCGAAATTTATTTTAGTTTTTAATGCTTTATTAAACCCTATGTTGTTGTTCTAGTGGTAGTACAATTAGTACAAACCACGGGCAATTATTTCTGTCCATTTTATATTTGCGGTAATATTTGGCGTTATTATATAGTTATTGAATTTACGTTTTTGGCTTTGGATACTGATCTAGATTAGCTAGGGACAGGTGGGATCTTCCTGACGAAACCCTATGTTACGCATTATTAAAATTCCAAAACAAATGTTCCTTTTTTGTTGTTCATTTTAAATGAAATGTATCTATTAAAAATGTAAAAAAGAAAGTCATTTCGGGGATTGATCCCGACGCGACTATTCATTTAGTGTGCGATTTTATAATAAAATCCCAAATAATATACAAAATTTTTAGCCTGAACAAATTTAAGTCACAGTAAAACAGAAAGTATGCCTGAAGGGCTATTACTAAATAGTGGATTATATGGAAGATAAAAACGCTTGGGATTAAACTGTTTTGGATTCACAGCTTAAGTGGCAATGGGCTGGCCACGTATGCCGAAGGACCGATGGCCCTTGGAGCAAACGGGTCTCAGAGTGGAGACCGCGAATCGGTAAACGGAAGGTAGGACGCCCAGCCTCATGGGCCGACGACCTGCGGAAGACGGAGGACGGGTGCTATGGCGCACATTAAGAGAGGCCTATATCCAGCAATGGACTATAATAGACTAATTGATGATGATTATTTATTGTTATAATAATTTTACTTCCAATAAAGCAACCTATTTTGACGTTGACATTGTGTTAATCTATAATTTTTAATTTAAAAAAGATAATTTCAAGCAATTTTAAGGCATTTTTATGAAACGAAGTTATTTGACTTTTATTTTGATAGGACTTATAAGAAGTAAAAAAAGAACTTAAAATTTTCAAAATCCTAGAAACCGGAGCTGTGGGATCCCAAAAGCGAGATAATTATAAATAAGTACCAAGGCTTAGCTTTCTAATGAGTACAGAGTAATAACTTCAGTCGTTATCTGAAACGATCTGGCGCTGAAACTTGATGTTAATAGTGTTTCTACTTATTTTTACTGTATCCTCTTGATATTATATTATAATCACGAGGATTCTTTAATGGATATTTTTATTTTTAAGTGAGAGTGGGAGTGATACCACGACCTTACAAAAACCGGTCTCACAGCAATGCTTTTGTATTTCGCCAAGTGAGTGAGGTTACCGGAGGCCCTAACCCACTTCACCCTCTTCCCCTACTCCCACCCTTCCTCTATTACCACTTTCCTCAAAGGCCGCCAACGCACTTGTGACTCTTGATTTGAAGGTGTCCATGGGCGACGGCAGCCACTTACCATCAGGTGACCCAACCACTCGTTTGCCCGCTGTACCATAAAAACCAAAAAAAACATAAATCCCTTTGAAGAAAAGTTCACTTTACTAAAGATGACCTTCTGGTCTCGATCTGTTAAAATTTGAATAGGGCGCTAATGAATTACGTTTAATTATTGCTTCCCCCTTTAAAGAAGAGTATGAAGGAATGTCGATTCGACACAAAGGGATCCACCGAACAGCCTTAAGGTCATCACACACTATACCATCACGGTAACGGCACGGCTCCAACCCAGTAATTAAGTTGTCATTCAAATCTGAGCATTAAAACGTGGTCATATAATATATTTCATAATGTCAATATGAAAAGCCAACGACGGGCATTAAGCGCGCTTGCTGCAACCATACAACTCGACTCGCAGTCGGCGGCCGGTGAGCTGTAAGCTCGCGGTCAGCTCGCGGACAGCGTGCGCTTCGCGTGCTTACAGCGACTGCGAGCCGCCAGCGAAAAAACTTCGCGTGGTGTCGCACAATAAGACGATGAAATTATCTTGCATCTCGCGGGCAACGCATGGTAAAGCACGTTATAGTGTGTGATGACCTTTAGTGATCATGCCTGGCAGACTGTCTATAGTTACGCAGTTACGTTAGTTAGTTACGTAGTTCGGATGGTCTTCACTAGATGGCGCTGAAATATTTGCTGTACACAAGATAATAAATAGTTTAGTAATTATTGCTAAGACAAAGAGGAAGGATCCGCGATTTAAAAATCAAGACAAGCAACAGATATTTGAGGTTGACGTATTAGACAGATTTCAAATATTTATCCGGTTTGATATATTAATAGGGGTGTATAATTATATTACATCTCATGTTCTTAACATTTATTGAAAGATAAGAAAATTATTACCCAAACTTTAAATTAAATTATCGTTCTTCGTTTCTTTGAAATTACGTTTTTGACTATGATAAAGGCTTCTAGGTTTTTAAGGTAAGTTTGTGAGAAATCAACGTTAAAACCATTTGCACTAAAGATTGGTATACTTTAATGCACATTGCATTAATATAACTAAATTGTCATCTGCTAACTTAAGACTTTATATTTTTTGTGCTGACATAACTTGTCTGTTTATCATCGGAAGGGGTTAACTAGTATCTCAAAATTAAAAGCGCCAGTAGGTATATATTATGTGAAAAATTAGTACATCTCTTTTTTTGTATCAATCTTTTTTTACATTTTTTTTCTTCCTTAGTTACGCAATGATTTGGTGATTACATCAAGTGAATTTTTATACTCTTTTGAGTGACATTATCTTATTATTATTGGTATTGCTTTGCCAGAGATAGGTAAAACATGATAAGATAGTAAAACTGATAATAGCTGCATAAGTATTAACACATCCCACAAGAGTTTTTTATTACACAATATTTTTAAGTTGTATATTAATAAAACATTTTTACAAATTTTCTTTTATTTTCTAATAAAATAATCATAAATTTAAAATACCCCCGACTAGAAAATCCCTTTAACCATTAGAAAAGAGCTGTTAATCTTCGAACGGCAAAACAGATTTTCTTGAATTATATCTAAGAACACTCTCGATCTAGTCACCTTTCAAACAACAAAAAAAGGCACTTAAATCGGTCCTTTCGTTTAGGAGTTATGATGCCACAGACATACACACAGACACACAGATACAGAGATACACAGACACACAGACACGTCAAACTTATAATAACCCTCTTTTTGCCGTTATTTAGTTATCATATTATAGTTATTTTGAAGACATCCATAAAATGTTATCTCTGTAAATAAATATTTATTAATTTATATAGAATCCCGTGGAACAAATTTGAATTTCCACGCGAACAAAGTCGCAAAGTTTATTAAACTCGGCTACAAATAATCATAATTTTAAAACACCCCTGTCTCGAAATCCCACCAACGTTTAGAAAAAAACAGATAATCTTCAAAGAGCTAAACAGATTTTCTTGAATTATATCTAAAACACACTCGATCAAGTCAGCTTTAAAAAAAAACAGCTCTTGAATCGGTTATTTCGTTTGAGAGCTACGGTGCCACTATAGATGGGTAATCACCCGGGTTTTTACTAAGTCGTGGGTTTTAACCCGGGCGATTACCCAGTCGTGGGTTTTAACCCGGGTGATTACCCAGTCGTGGGTATTAACCCGGGTGATTACCTATCTCTAGGTGTCACAGACAGACACACAGACGCGGCATACTTATATATTATATTATAACACCCCTCTTTTCTATCAAGGGTTAATAAAATATAAACTATTTTACACAGGAAAGTCCAAAATATGTGTACAAATAACTATCTATTCTGTTTGTTATAATAAATTAATGAACGAGACTCCAATATCTAATTAGTATACCGTAGGTGTACCGTACTCTATTTCATCGTACAGGTAATATTTTGAAAATATTATGTTTTGTAATGTAATGATTTGCGAATGTAATATTTTGAGAATATAATATTCTGAGAACGAAGGATTAACGATATACTCGTACAACAAGGCTAGCTATAAATTTCTCGGTATTGCTAAGTACTAACATAACGTGTTCACTGTTGCACCTGTTGAATACTATTTAGGCAATGTATAATTAACTAGCAACCCGCCCTGGCTTCGCACGGGTAGCAGAGACATCTTCAACAATCATCAACATATTTCAAATGAATTTACACAAAATCTTAACAAATAATACACCTAAACCTTCCTCATGAATCACTCTGTCTATTTGTGAAAACCGCATGAAAATCCGTTCAGTAGTTTTTCAGTTTATTGCGAACAGACAAACAGACGTGGCGGGGCTTTGTTTTATAATATGTAGTGATATATGGTGTTCCTTTTAACCGACCTAAAAAGTAACCAGCTTCCCTTGTAACTGACTATATAAACAAATCTCGTAAGTAAATTTTAACATGCTTCTAATTCGTATCGAAATAAAACTTTGTATGTATGTATATAGTTTGGATGACAATTTTCAAATCCTCTTTAGTGGCTATTAGTAAACCCTTCGGGTTTGGGCTCATATGATTCCTTGTGACAAGCTCAACAGATTGGGCTTAGTAGCGATGGTGTAATGATGAAGCCAGGAAGTGGATAGTGGAACTCTTGTTTACCTGTTGCCGGGAAAGTCTGTTTTTTGAATTAAAAAATATTTTCAGTCTATTATATCGGAACTCGGTGAGCCTCAGATTGATTTGAATATGGATTTTTTGTAAGATAGGAAAAACTCACCAACTATAGCTTGGCAGGGAGTACATTGAAACCAGATCCAGCTTAAAACAGCTTTTGTATTCACGACCGCCACGTTTATTGAACAATGTCGGATGATTTACGTTTACCGGCAGCAAGGATTAATGTTTTATGTTGGCCTGGTGAAAATAAGTTAGATCTAGATATTTGTTCAAACGTGGACTGTATTTTACGGGTTTTGTTCACATAATTATGAATATTAAGTATAGTAAGTAGAGTAATATTAGTAGAAAAAAGGATAGATCCTTGGGCAGTGTGGCGGTAAAGCAGGGTGACATGACAGCACGTTGACAGGTGTCATTCATCATTGACATTTTTGGGACATTCGAATACGCATGCGTTATAAAATTCCTCCTCATCGTCGCCTACTGGCGGTGTTCCCAGAAAGCTGGCAGCATTGCCACGTTGAATGGCAATGCTAATTCTCTGTGTAAGGAAAAGGCCCGCCTTCTGGTCACGAGAAGTGTCGATCAGTCGCGTAGCTAATTCCTTATAAACGGAACGAGCACTCGGACCCTATGACTGAAACATAGATACCAATTAAATTACTGTATTTTCACCGTTTGAGGCTTTCTGCTGATGCAGCAGCAGCGCCAGCACAACCAGCTGTACTTGGAAGATGTTATGGCGCGAGGGTGTCAACGCAGGTTGAAAGGCCTACCCATCTTCCATGTTAGTAACGATATACCTGGTGTCTTCCCATCGTCTCATAAAAAATATATATCTAAACGTTTATTTCCTTTTGACATCCCAATCAACGACTATGATGAATTGATGACTATCAAGTCCATTTTTTCTAAATACAGGTTACTTAGTCATCTAACTAGAAGAAATAATCCTCCATTGACATACAAATAATTTCTCAAAAAAAAAATTGAATAAAGGCGTTTATAAAAATCGCATTCTCCTTTAAATAAAATCATTAGAATAAATTGATAAACACCGTGGTTAAAATATTAAAAAAATGCGATTCCGGTAATTATGTTCTTTGGTTTTTTTTTTTTACGTGTGGAAACCCCCTCGGGTGCCACCGCACCGAGATAATACTCGGCGAAGTGGGTATGTCGGAATCGAACCGACTAAAACCACACGGTGTTCCGTCACGGGTGTCTATGGCCGAGGGCTCAGGTATAACATAGGAAGGAACTCCCTGGACCCCCGACAGACTTGACTACCTTCCCATAAAGCGAGGTAGTCTCGCAGACGTAAGTGGGAGCCGTGTCCCCTACAGATGTCAAAAAAGCGAGCGTGGATCACATCGCGGCCACCATCTTGGCATAATTTTTTTCGCTTTCGGTGCCGGGTTCCGGCACTGAAGGCCAGCGCTCATGGAGGCCGTGGGTCATTAAGTGCTCTACGACGCCTGGTGCGACCTCTGCGGGACGGGCGACTGCTAGTTCTCTCCCGTTCCCTTTCCGCCACTTCTTTGGCATACATTACCTCCTCACAAAATGAGGCGGCAGAGTCCCACGCACTCTCGCTGAGTACCATAGCTTGCACCATGGTCTCTAGCGAGAGATGTTCTTTGGTTACTGTTCAGATCGTACATAAATAAGTTAAATTTGATTTGACAAAATGACTTCGTAATTTTTGCCTTTTTGTTTAGTAATTTTTTTCGTTATTTTTCTGTTTGTTTCTTAGGGTTAAGTACCTACTCATTTTTCATTTAAACTGAGTAGTTTCAAGAGTCTCCAAAACGACAAATCTTTGTAATGACAATAGTTTACGAGAAATTTCTTTACAAAAGACATATTTCAGGCTATTATAACATATAACAGGTGGTGACAGTGGAAAAATGGTATTTATGCCGAATGCCACGAATTACCTGTTCCAGTTTATAAGATAGCTGGTATATGTGTAAGATCTGCTTTACTCACAGATAGCTGGAAGCTATAAGTTTTTAAAAATATTTTAGTTATATTTGTAAAAAGTTACCTATATTTCCTTCTCCACGCGAACCAAGTCGCGGGCTTCAGCTAGTAAGCTCTATAAAATGAATCTTTTTAAACAACAATACTAGCAACGTGGGTCCACAACACTTGGTGGCAACTTTTTGGTGTAAAATGGTAAACATTCAGTTTATTTAAAAACTAATTCAGAGTCCAAGTCAATGCAAAATATTAAACGAGGGGTTACAATAAATGCTATGCCACACGTAGGTGCAATTAACAGATAAAATAAAAAAAGTCCTTTACAAAGTGATTTTTTTTTTAGTTAAAACTTAAAATACGTATGGTATCTAGACACGCGGCAGCGTGTCAAGCCAAGTTCAAGAAAAATGGACTGGCGACGCAGCAGCCGTGTGTTAATTTACACGAACTCTTTGGAGCCACTTTTGACCGCTTAACAACGTATAATCTATTTAATATGAATACTTTTGTTCATTTATTAAAACCCCCCAGATTAACTAGAACCTCAAATTTCATAAATTCAGCTTAAACAGTAATTGAGATATTATAGTTTGAAAATCGGCATTTTTATCACTGACTGACTGACATATAGATCAAAAACCTAACTCACTTCCCGATGACCTAAAAAGTTGAAATTTGGCGTCCAGTTGGGTAATTGTGTGTATGCAAAGTAAAAAATCAAAAACAGTGAATTTTTACTTAGTTTAAATTTTAACAGACACTTTGAAAATGTACAGAATCAGTACCGAAAATGTATATTATGTAAGGAAGGGTTTATCTATAAATAGGCAATGCGCTCTAATATTTCTAATATTCAAGAAAATGTAGAAAATAGCACAAAAAGAAAACTATACAACATAAACGTAGGAGAAATGTTTAATTTTAAAAACAACTTTTGAATGATGAATAATAATAATTTCTTTACAAAAAGTAATGATATCTCATCAAAAAATATAAATGTGAAAATGGAAGCCACGTTCAAAATTGAGAATATACGTGGTTCTCGACTGCGCCGACAAAAGAATTGAGATCTAAATGATTGCCAAGTTCTGTAGATAATACTGAAGATTATTGATATGATGGAACTTGAGATTCATGCATTCTGACATACGAATTTTTCAGTTTGGTATGACTTTGGTGGTTTATTTTCAGGTTGAGGAACTCACATAAGTTCATCAGTGCCTAGTTCTTAAACTGGCGGGTAGTAAGAGCGTGTCATGAGGCTTCCTGGTTATAAGCCGGCGATCAGGATGAAATCAAAGCATTAGCCTCCGGCAGGCTGAACCGTAGGTGCTTCCGACACGAATATAATGGATGTAGGCTAATAAGGTTTAGTGGATAGGCAAATTGCGTTAAAATATCATTTATTTCGCATTACTTACTAAGTGCTGCAGTTGCCTGTTCTTCGTCTGTGCAAGTAATACTTCAGGATCCTTCAAGTCTATTACTTCAGGATCGGAATTCATTTATAAACTTAACAATTAATTGATGGTGTGCATATTCCAGAAGACTATGAGATAATTATATATAATAAGACTTACGAAACTAGACACATTGCATCAAGATTCATTATCTATAATAATTAAAAAAATATAGTATCATAATATGGTAAAATAAAATGAAAAATATAATTAGAGGTGAGAGCAGATAACAAAAGGTGATTTTTTTTCAAGCAGTGGTATTCAAAGCATAGGTTGCAAGGCCATTTATGTTAGATGCAAAAGTTGTCGTGGAAGAGCCATGCTTGCATGTGTGGGCCGGCTCGACCGGAGTGATACCACGGTCCCACAAAAAACCGGCAGTGAAGCAATGCTTATGTCGTGTCTCGCTGAGTGAGTGAGGTTTCCGGAGACCCTAACCCTTCCCTCTCCCCCTATTCACCCCTTCCCCTACTCCCACTTTAAAGGCGGCAACGCACTTGTGACTCTTGAGTTGCAGGTGCCTATGGGAATTGGTAGTCACTATCACATAAAAAAATAAATAAAAGGAATTACCAAATAAAAATAATTACTTATTTTATTCTTTTATTATTCAGATTTATCAATGTGTACATGCTGCCCTGATAAAACAAATATCTTATACTTTATACTGTATTTAGCATTTTATTTAATTTCCTTGTAACTTGTTACCTCACTACATATGGAAGCGTACCGCGATCATCAAGCAATGTAAACGTTATTTTTTTCTTTTTGGAAACTACAATTGATTGAATCACCGTAGCAGTCAGAGGTCAACCGCTTCATCAAAGACACTGCTTACACTGCTATCATTCAATTACTTCCGTCTATTATTATAATATATAATTAATCACTATATCACTCCATATTATAAAACTAAGTCCCCCGCCGCGTCTGTCTGTCTGTTCGCAATAAACTGAAAAACTACTGAACGGATTTTCATACGGTTTTCACTAATAGACACAGTGATTCATGAGGAAGGTTTAGGCACAATATAAACAGTACTGTATCTTAATACAAGCGGTCGGATCGCGAGACATACCTACACGCCTTGCGTTTGGTTAACACTCGGTTCGCAAACAGTCGTGATTGCTCCGCAGTGACGAACGAACGGTGTGATCGTTTTTTAAGCAGTAAGCGTGCGATTTGTGTATTTCATTGAAATAAATACAAATACTTAAGTGTTTAATATGGTAAATAGAAATTATAGAATATATTGTGCTGTTCTTCGTTGCTTGAATTCTTCAAAAACGCACCCAGAAATAACATTTTTTAAATTACCTGGAAACTCCAAAAGGTAAGACTATAAAATAGTTTTTATAAACATACTAGTACGTAATTTGTTTATTTTCTAATAGGTAGGTATTTCGCTTGTTTCCACCTAGTAAAATACCTTGATTAATAAATAAGTAGATAGGGTGACAAAAGTAACACACGTGACTTTTCCACCTCGCGTTAAAAAAAACTAGTAGGTACTTCCTAGACTAAGCTATCTATTTACTTATATATTTAGCTACATACATATATTATTGAATTAGACGAAATATCATTAATAGTAAAGCTTTTCGTACGTCACAGTCTAGGCGCAAATATTTTTCAGTTTAAAATTTGTATTGAACACTACTCATTTCATTCACAACGAATTTCATATTTTTAATAAAAAAATAATTATAATATTTACAATCACAAAACTAGAAAGAAACTCAAGTAGGTAGATGAAATTATGGGCAGCCCTATCGCGTGTTTACGCACCGTCCGGCTGTAGGTAATTATTTCAAGGAAAGGGCCGAGTCACAATACTGTATATACGTATACTATGGTTTAGGTGTGTAATTTATTAAGATTTTGTATAAATTGATTGAAATATGTTGATGATTGGGAGGCCGGGGAGGGCACCTGTGGGAAGCCGGGGCGGGTTGCTACCATATAATAAAAGGCGGCGAGCGATAGCTGTTGTATGATAAAATATATTATGAAATTATTATAATTTAACTTTGGCACTAGGATAAGCTATTTGAAGACGTTCATTTGTTTTGTAGAAAAGATCCCAGAAAGTAACTCGTTGATTAAAAGGTCGAGCTCCGGCCATCAGCGGTGAGTCAATGTTCAGGTATGGTCTTTCTGATTGACTGGTTATGGGAGGCCATTTAACTTGCAGTAGATTTGACACTTGCGGTGTAGGGTTCCTATGAAAAAAAAACAGTCAGTCGTAGGACTGCACGTCAGAAGTGAAAACATAACTTCACAATGTATTTGCATTTACACACACACATCTGTATATATATAATTAGGTTAATTAGGTAATAGGCGATCATAAATGTTTGAATTTCGAATGTTTTATTTTTTAAATATAAGAAACTCGGCTCCGTCTTACGAATTTTCGATCAGGGCACGTGTCCTGACGCGAGTTTAACATTTTTTATCCATCCCAAAAAGTGCACAACGCCGCTAAAGAAGTTTTCACTTAAAAAATATACATGTTTTAGTAATTTGTCATAGAAAACAGTTCAAATGTATTTGTGTGTATACGAGTACAAAGTCGATGTTGAGAAGTTGTATATTATATACTAATCGACGCTAGAAATTTTTAGGATTAGTAGTTATGCCGTAGTTCGGTGTGTATTCATTAAATGGACTCGAAGTATGTTTTAGTTTTATGTGGATATCGCCAAACGTATATGTTACTTACCCAAACTTAACGAAGTTGGTCCACATCGTTGTCATTTGATCTATTATTATTTGATCTTCAGGTGTAATTGGTACATCTTTCATGAAAGATACATCAAACAAATAACTTATTTCATCAAAGTGAAATGCTCCTGTAGCATTAGTTAAATTATAGAAATACCTTACAAGGTTCCTTTCACCAACGTATGAGAATGCGTATAAATATATGTTTCCAGCGTTATTATCTAAATACTTTGTAATGCTTCTATAAGTAGGATGTACATATTTAAAATCTGATTCAAAATCAAATACGCCTTGTCTAACTTTTGCGCTTATAGGTTCATCCCTGAAATAAAACTGTCGAACTATGTCTTCCATGCCTGTAAATTCTTCAGCACTCACATCAAAACCCAACACAAGATTTTTCTGAACAGTGTTCAATTTCTCGTAAAATCCCTCTTCCTCAAACATTTGAAGAAAAGATCGTTCTTCACTGTTAAAACCAATGAGAATAGGCATATTTTTTACTTTGAGCATATCGGCAGTGATCCAATTACCCGTAATGAAGCTTTTAACGCCTTCAAATTCTTTTTCTACGCAAGGTCTGAAATGGTCCTTTAACCCTAAATCATGTACGGCAGATACAACTAAATGAGGGTCCGCTTTTACTAAAAAGTCAAGCGCTGTGTCAGTGCTATTTGTAAAAGTACCTAAATATTCTGCTAGTATAATCGGGGCATCCCAAATAGGTTCTCTAATGACTGGAGTTAGTGCTGTACCACTTTGTAGAATAGCTTTGTCGTATAAATCTTCATTATTAAAAATAAGATGCATATCCACAGCTATAGAGCCGGCACTTTCACCAGATATAGTTATTCTATTTGAATCACCTCCAAAAGCTACAACGTGTTTTTTAATCCATCTGAAGGCCAATAGTTGGTCTTTTAAGCCCTGGTTGCCAGGTATTTCAGGAGTATCTAAACACATAAAACCATAAGGCCCAACTCTGTAGTTAACGGTGACTACAATTATATCGTGTTTTACTAAGTAACTTGGGCCATACATAAATCTGTCAGCAGATGCTGATCTGAAAGCTCCTCCAAATATCCAAACGAAGACGGGTAGCCGATTGAGGGATGTAGCAGAAGAAGGTACATATATATTAAGGTTCAAGCAGTCCAAAGAGCCACCTAAAACTTCTGTAAACCCGAAAATTTGTGGACAAGCCGCCCCGTCACTGTTTGCCTCAAACGTATTTTCAAATACTGGATACGGTTCTGCTTTCTGAAAAAATACAAAATAAAGTTTTGTCAATTCGTTTTTAGCTATCTTCTCATTAGTTATTAAAAAAATATATCGTTATCGAACTGCTTAGGGTCAACATGATATGTTTTTTGTTCCATTAGTGCTGGTGGCTGGTGGCACTTTTTCTTGGTACGAACCGACAATATATGCGCGTTGTATCAAGTCAAGCTGTATGTCGAAAAGAGATCTTATCTATCTATCTATATAAACTTAGACTATAGTAGGTGATAGTAGTAATCTACTTCTACTTGTATTTGTCAAATGTATCTTACATGTGTCAGGACAAAAAACATGTATGATGCATTTGACAAATACCAGTAAAATGATGGCCAATTAGAAAAAGAAAAAATAAATTATTAAAACTACCAAATAAATACCTATTTACCCCTTTGAAAGTACACCATTTTGAACCTTGTAGTACTTTTAAGACTTTCTACAGTTATCATTGACACTTTCGGGATGGTTTATGACTCGGGAAATAAGAAATAAATGTAATTAAGTGGCAATTTAGTGAACAGGGGTGAGGTGCTTAAACTATGCCGCCGGTATATTATAGGTATACCAGAAACTCATGGCACATTTTTAAAGTGTTTTTCATATGGTAATATCAACTGTCACCTGTCATGTCAAATTACAAGATTTGTTAATCGCGGCTGAAATTTTGTAGTTTCTTCTTAAAAAAATATTTTTATAAAATTATTGAAAAAGTCACGCGAATCTGGTGTACCTGTTCTAGTTGCCTCTACAGTTACGGGAAATACAGGACATTCGGATACGCGAAAAATGTGTGACAGAAAAGCCTATTCCAAATCTTTAAAGACCTTCAGTAATTGTTATGAATAACGCTAGCTATCATTAAGTACAGATTATCAAACCACCCACATGAGCTTCGCTTTAAAAATCGTATTGCTGATGTAAAAGAATAGCTCCGCGTAGATGATGGTCACTACGATGATCATTGGCGTAAGTATCAACTACTTAAAGCAGTGAAATAAAACAAGTGTTCGTTCAGATAGATGAAGTATTGAAATCGGACGGTCATAAAGTTTTAAGGCTCCCACTTTATCATTGCACGTTCAATTCGATAGAGATGATTTGGAGCATAATGAAGCAAATAGTTGTCAAGAAAAATAAATAGGCCTGAAAGTGGTATTAAATCATTACCAAAAGAAGTTTTATCACATTTTGATGCAATGGAATCGCTAAAGTATTGTCAACATGTAAAAAAAATCGGAAACATTTTTGGAAAGAACTTTATGGAGCAAGATGGAATAATTAAAAGGCTGGAAGAGAAAATTTATAATAAATACCTATTTATCTTCATCGTCTTTTTCATCTGATGAAGAACAACAATTGCAAGTGGAGATTTTGGGAATTTTTTTTAATTCTGATAAAGCTTTAAGTTTTTTGCATGATCTTGGTAAACCGAGTTTATTTTCCTTCACTAGCCTGCTGCCCGCGTTTTCTTAGGGATTCCTTGAAATTTTGGGATAAAATGTGGCCTTATGTCCTTTATTTATGAAATCAGACTATGATTATGTTTTTATAAATTAAATATTAAATATTAAACGTTGTCATGTCCAAACCACGTGACGTAATTTTTCCACTAACGCCATCTTCTGTTTTAATTTCTAATCTAATCTCGGGTGTTAATACTATCACTACTTTTTAATATTTTAATAAACTATTTACTTATGTTGGTTGTCTAGTTTTATTTTTACATTATTTACCAATACACAAATATAATTAGAGTATAGAGTTTAACATGTCATTCGGTTATCGTATTCTATGACTAGTAGCCCCAAAAAGCAAAAAATGGCTCTTAGAGTAACCCAGTCAAACTAGCTGTTTTATGATTAAAAGTGGACATTTCGATTACCACGCATTTTTATTTTTGGATTAATAGTAAAAAAAATGCGCTGATGAAGAATTTCGATACCCGCAGCCTGGACAAGTGGGGCATTATTTTTTTTTTAACAATTTAATGGAAAAAAAGACTTTTTTTACATTTCGTATGATATCTCTTGTGCTTTTGTTTAACAGCAAAGGAAGGTCAAAGTTAAAAAAGAGTGTTGTTTTCAACATTTCATAATTTTGAGTATGTAGAAGTCTGAAACTTTCTGAAATTGTAGCTTGTGATGATACTAAATAGTACTATAAATTTCAGCTCGATCGGCTTTTAACTTTTGAAATTATTAACGCAATCCAAATCACTAATCATAAAAAAATTTGTTGCGGTCCCTGATCAGCATCGACTACACCTGTATATATGTCTAAATCTATTTATGAAAAAGTATTTTTTTCTGATATGTCTATATGATGATAAATTTAATTATTTGGATAAACAAGGAAAATTTTAATTAACCGGATAGTTGAAATAAATATTTTTTTCTATCCGGTGCTTATTGCAAAAAAGTGCAGCTAAAACTAAATGTGTCGTCGTAAACTAAGTGTCGTCGACTGATTTCTAGTAATATGTGTATACATAAAGTGTGTAACATTGTGTCGTGCGAAGATTATACAATGTCAATATTTTTGAAAAAAAAGCAGATCCTACTAGAAAATAAAATTTCTAAATACCACAGAAATTGGAAAGTCAAAACTAAATGCAGCCCCTAAAACAATCATCCTTAAAGATCTCAACAAGCATTTCTCTTCTTCTATTACAAAAAATGCTGTAGGAAATGTGTCTTTGCTAATAAAACTTGCCAGTACCACTTGCGTAAGCAAATGCCCCTGATCTCGTATCTAAAGTCCAGTACCAACCAATTTTTGATTTTATTCTTAAAATATAATTTTGAGCTTAGTACTTTTCTCTGTTATCACTCTCTTCTAGTTTTTATAATCTAGGACAATTGCTATAGCCCTATTCAATGAATGTCATAGACTTAATATTGGTTAATATTTATTGTGAGGGATATAGTTTGTTGATTATTTTGACTTCAATTAAAATTTTTACATGCTCAGTAAGTACATCAAACCCTATTTTCTTCATTATTAAATAAATCACAATTCAATACTCACCCCAAAAGGATTATCAGCATCGACTTTAGCGAACGGTATTCCAAGAAACATTGAGTAGTCACCATCGTCAGCTTTTAAACCTTTTATTAAACCAACATCAGTGCTAACTAATGGATCTATTCTTGGCTGTCCAACTATCACATGAAATAAAAATAGTAATACAAAGCATTTCTCTAACAACATTTTGGATTAATGTCGTATTTCAACTGAAAAGTCTGAAAGTAATATGTTGCTTTTATAACAATATGTAAATTTTATAATAATCTGTAGTTACATCTTAGCATATGCGAAATAACACTGATGAATAGATAAGTGACAAAATATCTATACTTAAGACCGTCACGGTTGTCAATCAGTAAACACTGGTTTTTCCACTTCTCTTCTGTATAAAGCATAAAAAGATTTTTAATCAATTCAAATTTATTGTAAACATATGCGGTACAATACTGTATTTAGTGTTAATTGTTTCCAAGTGTTTATGTGCAGTGTATGAATCAAAAAACTGTTTAATATAAAACTTATAATACTATAAATAACATAACTACCCTAAACTAAACATAAAAGTAAATTCCTTAAAAAGACTGAAATATTATAAAATTTAGAACTTGATTGTGTGTTAATCTTTACCCTAAACAACGCTCGAGTCCAACCGGTTAGCTACCCTTTTTTTTTTTTTGTGCGTGTGGAAACCCCCTCGGGCCGTCACCCCGCCGGGGTTTTCGGCGGGGCGGTGTGTCGGAATCGAACCGACTAAAACCACACGGTGTGCCGTACTGCGCCTTAAGTAGGAGGGATCCGGGAACAGCTTTATCAAGACATTCGGAACCCTCCTAGCGCCTACCCGCAAAAGCGCGGGCACCACCTTCGGGTAAAATTCTCTAAATTAGGTGACGTCCAGGCACACGCGGACGCCGCCTCCTCGCGGGGGGCCACTATAGCGGGTGGAGGGGAAAACCCGTCAGTGCGTCAGTCGGAAGGAAAGGGTCCCGTGCTGCCACCCTGCCCACTCGACGATGACCGGCTGGAGCGCCTCCACGGCGGCAAAGCCAGCACGTGGAGCCTCCAGCCGGGACGACCAACGAGCCATGGTGGCTCGGCGAGCGGCCTCACGCCATTCGCGTACCTCTTCGGGCGGGGGCCGACTGCCGCTTCCCGCCCGGAACTCAGCCGTTCGCCGATATACTTCGGCGAGCACTTCCGCCTCCAAATCCCACGGGGGAGTCCCGTCCCAGCGCCGACCAGCTTCGGAGCAAGCTGTCGGAAGTGCTCGTCGAAGCGCCACCTATCGTCGAGGATCAGGCCCAGATACCTTATGTGGGCCTGAACCGGTACGAGGACCGAGTTAACCACGATAGAGGCGCCAGGGGGTGGACCACGACGGGGCCCATGGAATAAAAGGGCCTCCGTCTTATCCAGGGCCACCCGCAAGCCCAGCGCCTCGATGCGCCCGACCACCAGAGAGACTCCTCTGGTGGCCAGGCGCGCCGCCTCTTGAAAGTTCACCCCCCGGGCTGTGACCAACGTGTCATCGGCGTAACAAATTACGCCCAGCCCGGGGGGGGAGTCGCCTCGAAGGGCCCAGTCGTATCCCATGTTCCACAGGAGTGGTCCAAGGACAGACCCCTGCGAAACACCGCACGACATGGGCCGAACCGGTTAGCTACCCTCAACCAACTATGTCTAAGTGTGCTAGCTGCGGTCATTTCCTATCGACAGTGGAATGCGCAAAAAATGCAAAGTGCCAGCAGTGTGGCTGTGCTTACCACCGAAGGTGTGCTGCTCTTCTGCCTGCTGGTAATTTTTCACCATCTTGGCGGTGTCCTGACTGTTTAAAAAATCGGACAGCCGAAAATGCGGCGGTGTCCCGGCCACTCCCGCACGTGACACTGACTCTTCACAGGGTAAACTGCCAGAGACGACTGCCGAACTTACAGGAGACATAATGGCAGATTTAAAAATACTTAGGGACAATTTGCGTTCGATTAATAAAGATCCTCCGTCAAGGTACATGAAGAACATTTGAAGAACCTGGATGATAGGATGTGCAGCCTGGAAAAGCAACCGTTCTACACATCTTCAACGGTGGATGACATCATTGCTCATTTGAAGCAAGACCTCAATGATCGCGATCAGGAGCTATTGCTGAACGACATAGAAATAGCTAACCTGCCGGAAGCCAATGCAGAGAACCCGATCCATGTAGTGATGCAGATAGCTACAAAACTTGGTATGACTCTGGAGGAGCGAGACATCTTTAACGCCGAACGAGTAGGAGGTCGACATGTTGTGGCCACGTAGGCAGTAGGTCCACAGTCCAGGCCTCGCCCTCTCACAGTACGATTGGCGTGCCGTGAGATACGTGATGAGATACTCAGAAGTGCACGATGGTACGACACGGATGGAAAACGTTTTTATGTTAATGAACGCTTAACAAAGCAAAACAGGCATTTGTTTCGCTTCGGCGAAAGAAGCAAGTCAGCGTCATGGATGGATGTTCGTTTGGTGTAAACGTGGTCGTATTCTCGCACGAAATAAACCCGGCGACCAAGTCTTTACCATACGTTGTACCGCGGATATTGATCGTCTCATTGGCGTTTGAACTAAAATATTTTGTCTTCATATCTTTTATTTATAGTCTGTTTGCTATAATTGTCAACATAGTTCATATTTGTAAACAATGCACTTCAACTTATAATTTCTTGTTCATAACATATTATACTATGTTAACCGTACTGCATCATTACTTTTGCATGCACTGCATTTTAGGAGATAAGACTGTAACTGTTTCGAGCATTCCATATCTAACGCAATATGTGTATCTCACGTTGTGAAACAACAGAACGTCCGTAAGCATATCACTCATAAACCACTTTTTGATTTACCAACACATTTTAAGATATACTATACTAGCATACTTAAACTTTGCGATACGCTCACTAATCCGGTATATTATTATCCACATAACGGCGATGTTTTATGTAATACTGAGTATTGTAATAAATCACAATGATTAAGAAAAACCTTAGGATCGGTTTACTTAGCGGGTTCACTAGGTACTGGTCATGATGACTTTATAGCTGTTGTTCAAAGGCACTGTTTTGATATAATGGCTAGAAACGAAACCTGGTTGCGTGCGGGCGAGGAGGGGCGTGCGCCGGTGGTACCCGGCTATCGCCTGCGACACATTCCTCGGCCGCTGAGTGTGCGCGGCAGCCGTGGTGGGGGGGTTGGATTTTATATTAAGCGTGAACTGAGCGTGCGTACGGTGGCTACCCCCATGGCTTCGGAGTTTGAGACAGTTGAGCAGATGTGGCTAAGTTTTACTCTTAATGGTAAAAAGATAGCAATTGGAACTGCGTATCACCCCCCGTAGCTCGATTTAAATCTTTTTCTCGATGCCGTGACCTGTGCCCTGAGCGCGAGGGGGGGATTGATCAATGTACCTTATTAGGCGATTTTAATATTAATTTATTGAATTTAAGTGAATGTAAAACAAAGAGAATTATCGAGTTTTTTTATTGTTAGGGCCTGACTCAATTAACTGCCTATCTGGAAGATAATGCCATACTGCCTGAGCTTCAGTCGGGTTTTAGAAAGCAACGTAGCACCAGTACCGCGCTATTGGACGTGACAGACAACATACTATCAGCCCAGGACCAAGGCATGTGCACGCTACTGGTGCTTCTGGACTATTCCCGGGCATTTGATAGTATTATTATTTCTTTACTTATTTCTAAGTTAAATTATTACGGATTCGACACCAATGCGGTTAGGTGTTTCCACAGTTACCTCGATAACCGGCAACAATGCGAGAAGCTGTGCATGAGCGACGGAACTTCTCTCCAATCGGGTCTTACCCCCCTCCAGAGAGGTGTGCCTCAGGGGTCAATTCTTGGTCCGATTTTGTTTGCTTTATACTGTGCAGACTTAACCAAATGCATACCCTCGTGTAGATACCATATTTATGCCGATGACGTGCAAGTTTATATATCTTTTAAACCTCATGATTACGAAAGAGCAGTTGAAGCGCTCAATGAAGACCTCCAGAGGATTGTATCATGGTCTGGAGATAACGGCTTGGTACTCAATCCACTCAAAACAAAATACCTGATATTGGGTACAAAAAACAACTCAAACATCTGCCGACGCCTAACGTATTACTTCTGGGGAAAGTCATCGAGAGGGTCCAGGAGGCACGCAATTTGGTTTTATTTATGGAGTTGAGTTGATTCCAGTCTTAGGTATGAAAAACATGTTGCTGAATCAGTCCGAAATTTTATTGCCTAAGATTGCTGTGTAGAATAAGACCTTACCTATCAGAAAACCTAAGAGTGCAGCTTGTGGACTCGCTCGTGCTTTCTAACCTCAATTACGCCGATACAGTGTACGGCCCGCGGCTACTATCACGCACAGATCAGTTGATTTAAGGAGTCCAGAACGCCTGTGCCCGTTTTTGTTTCGTGATACCTCCTCGAAGCCATGTTACCCCGTTCCTCAATGAATATTTTTTAATGAAAATGAAAAATCTTCGCAAACTCCACCTTGCATGCCTAATTTTTGGGATAATTAAATATAAGGAGCCTACTTACCTTTATAATAAATTACACTGGGTGTCCAGCAGACGCGACTGTGATAGCAGGCAGTGCTCGCTACAATTGTCTGTTCCTCCTCACAAGAAAGCTGCATTCAGCGGCAGTTTCCGTTATGCAGCTAGTAAAAATTGGAACAATATACCTCCCCCGATTAGGTCACTTACCGCAGTAAACACATTTAGAATTCATCTGCGGCGTTACCTGATAAATTTACAACGGGATCTTGGCATGACTGACACAAATAGCTCTTTAATATAATACTAGAAACTCAGCTAGGACTCGGGTGTCGAGGTGGTATGGGTGTGTGTGGTGTAGAAATGAATGTATGTGAGAGTGTATGTATGTGAGGTACACATATTTTTTAAGCCCGTTTATTGTATTTGGATGTATGTTTACCATAGTTATTGTGTGTCTTAGGTGTTTGTAAATAAAACATTTTTCTTCCTTCTTTCTTTCTAATATTATAAAGCTGAAAAGTTTGTTTGTTTGTTTGCTTGAACGCGCTAATCTTAGGAACTACTGGTTCGAATTGAAAAAATATTTTAGTGTTGGATAGCCCATTTATCGAATAAGGCTGTGGGCTATAAAACATCACGCTATGATCTATAATAGGAGCGGAGCAGTGACCATAAAAACAGATGAAACTGCGGGACAGCTAGTGATACGACAAACGTAGTTGTGTAGTATTCAATGTCACTATGTTGCCATCTCAGGTATTACATAAATATACTTTAAACAAAATTTGATTATTTAACAAAAAACTGAGAGGACATTTAAAACAACCCTGTAACTTAAAAAACGTTTGAAAATTATATAAATATGCTTTAACCATAAACTTAGGATACTAGCATAGCTAAATACAAAAAGTTCAATACTACATTGAAAGTGTTTAGTTCCGTAGAAGATATCCACACAATCATTTTGTATTACGTTAGTATACTAAGTTTATGGCTTTAACGCACTTAGGTAGTCGCCGCTTATGAGATCTTTAAATCCACATTTTAACTTAAGAATTTTAATCTTTAGCTATTAACGAGGTAATATTGTAACACACGAGGTATGGCCCGCGAGATTATCATACATGTGATATTTAGTATTAAAGTTTCGGGGATATAAGTGAAAATCTTAAAGTCAGGCAATCTGAAGCTCGGACTGTGTCTTTTTTTTGCTTTTAAACACGCTTTCATTATTAGCTTGATATGTATGTATGTATGTATGTAATGAAATCTTTGAACGTGATTTTGCACACTTATCAAGGACCGATGACAATGCAATAATTTAAATAGTTTGTTCATTTATTTTGACCAGGATCTTCAGGATTAGCATTTTTTTATATCCGAAGATACGCGCCAAGTATGACCAGGCATTAATTATAAATTGAACTAAAAAGTGAAAAATAAATAATACTTTAAAAAAACGAAAAACACGCTTTGATAGAAAAACAAACTAAAAAGTAGAAAATAATTTTCAATAAATTTAAATTAAGAATATTTATTTAATACTGTTGTTTTAAAATTTGCTTACATACTATTCGTTTCTATATAACTAAGTTGGAGCCCGTGACGACCATCTAAAGTACACGTATATAGTCCTTCAGAATTACATCTGCGATCATATCACCAACATTTTAAATAGGAATTTAGAATTCGCACTAGCTAGTCACTAATAAATATAAACACACTTTAGTTGTCATAAAAATATCCGCATCTGTTGCTACTATTACAGTAGTATAGCAACAGGTTAAATAATTTGACTAGTAGTATAAATTACGGGTAATAAATAATATTCAAAAAATATATAAAATAGAATAATGTTCAATTTGTATATCATACAATATTATCGATCAACATAATCTTCTTCTTGGATGTTGAGAGAATAGTGCAATGGTCCGAACAACACTCTCTAGATAGTACTAAACCCAGCCAAAACAGTTACAAAAGTTGGAAGCGCGCATTAGTCCTGTAATTGTCATGGTAGAGCAAATAAAACGTACCTATGAGACGCGAAATTTGGTTATCATTATGGATGTGGAGCTTCGTTCTGAGAAACACGTCACTTAATGTGTTCGGAATTGTTTTTATAGGCTGAAGGTTTTGTACAAGGCGCGTCCATATCTCTCGCTACTTTATAGACTGAATTACGTCGACACAGTTTATGGTCCCCGGCTGCTGTCCAGGACTGAGCGCGTTATACAGAGCCTTCAAAATGCTAACATTCCTAGGAGAACACACGTCACAACGTTTTATAACGAGCACAATATGTTAAAAGTTTCATCTAGCCTGCTTTATGTTTGAGGTAATAAAACATCGCTCACCTCCGTATTTGTACGAAAAATTGCAATGGGCTTGTAGGGCCAAGATAGAAGGAAATGTGTACCACAACTGTCAATACCGAGTCATAAGACTACCGCATTTAGAAGTAGTTTTAGGTATGCAGCTACTAAGTGCTGGAATAAAATTCCTCCACCCATAAAAGAATGCGTGAATCATGCCAATTTCAGAGTAAAAATGCTGATATTTTTGCTCGAACATCAAAAAAGATTTGAGGATGTTCGAGGAAATGTGTGTATAATATAATACTGGTTCCGGTATTGATGATGCAAAAGCTGCTTAACATTTGTTGGTCTATTTTATTACTGCTTTATTGTGATTTTAATTCATTGTAATATATCCTTCAATTTAATATTCGATTAAATCTATATTTAACATTTATTTATAATATAAAAGAAAACTTTTTGTGGCATTTTATTGCCACCTCTTTGTATGTTATATCACTATATACCTATTTAACTTTTTCTAATTCTTTATGATTTCTAATTTTTGCCATCTCGAACTTATGACACACGTGGGTTGCAACTGAAAATCATCATTGGCACCAACCCAACATTATGCTGAGTTGCTGGCCCTTTGGCACTCTACTCACATAGGTAATTAATAAAAAGGAATGTTTTGTATTTTTTAATATGCGTGCCAATAAACGTTTTTTCTTCTATATCTAATATCAGTTGAAGATATTAATAAAAATAAAACTACTGCTAACAATGAGCCATTTTTAGTTCCTTAACTAGAAAGGGTTATTGCCTACAATAGATATCGCTCAATTATAAGAGAAAAGTCATGAACCCAAGCTTATCAAACAGGTTGATCCTATTTGAAGCCAGAAATTTACAATTAATATTTAGACCGTAAAGTTAAACTAAGACAAGCTTTCTTTGAAAGCCGCTAACCACCCGTTCCACCAAGTACTTCACCCGGGGTGAAAGAGGGTGTATTAATAACTTATGAAAGGAGCAAGGTACAGGTGTTCAAATTCCCCAACTCGGCCAAACAGTCATCAATTACGAGAGATTTTGAAGCTTATTGTCTCCTTATAAATTAATAAAAGCAGTATACTTTTTGTTTGTTTCTTATTAACTACGAAACTCAAATTTATTTGAGTTTTTAATGCTATATTAAACCCTATGTTGTTGTTCTAGTGGTAGTACAATTAGTACAAACCACGGGCAATCATTTCTGTCCATTTTATATTTGCGGTAATATTTGGCGTTATTATATAGTTATTGAATTTACGTTTTTGGCTTTGGATACTGATCTAGATTAGCTAGGGACAGGTGGGATCTTCCTGAAGAAACCCTATGTTACGCATATACATTAGAATTCCAAAACAAATGTTCCTTTTTTGTTGTTCATTTTAAATGAAATGAATGTATTAAAAAATGTAAAAAGAAAAATGTATTTATTAATAATTAACAAGTACTTTCGGGGATTGATCCCGACGCGACTATTCGTTTTGTTTGCGATTCTATAATAAAATCCCAAATAATATGCAAACCTTAAGTCTGAACATATTTAAGTCACAGTAAAACAGAAAGTATGCCTCAAGGGCTATTACTCAGTAGTGGATTATATGGAAGATAAAAACGCTTGGGATTAGACTGTTTTTGGATTCACAGGCTATTTAAAATTTGAACAGATATGTAATGTGAGCTAATACGTTTCTCATCTTCATCATCATCATCATCTTTCTTTTCTTTCTTTCTATTACTTTAATTTTATTTTATTTGGTTTTTAGTATCCATAATTTCATAGCCTAATTTTAGTTTACTTACTGTGATCTTAATATCACAATAGAGCATAACGAAACAGTGCTTTAATACATTTCACTATATATTATAAAACTATCTGGTGTTTTAAAAGAGAGGCCGTGGGTGTGTTTGCCCGATTTCTTCTCACAAGGCTTAGCTAATAGGAAAAGGGGCGGTTATAGATCGACACTGGCAGTTAGCGATCTTAACTATTTGCAACACGGTATTATTTATAAGCACCCTTAAGTGGCAATGAGCTGGCCACGTATGCCGAAGGACCGATGGCCCTTGGAGCAAACGGGTCTCAGAGTGGAGACCGCGAATCGGTAAAAGGAAGGTAGGACGCCCAGCCTCATGGACCAACGACCTACGGAAGGCGGAGAACGGGTGCTATGGTGCACATTAGGAGAGGCTTATATCCAGCAATGAACTAGAATAGGCTAATTGATGATGATGATTATTTATTGTTATAATAATTTTACTTCCGATAAAGCAATCTATTTTGACGGTGACATTGTATTAATCTATAATTTTTTGTTTAAAAAAATATGATTTAAGGAATTTTATGAAATGAAATTATTTGATTTTGATAGGACTTATCAGAAGTAGAAAGTAAATTATTATTTTTTTAAATCCTAGAAGCCGGAGCTGTGAGATCCCAAAAGCGAGATACTTATAAATAAGTTCCAAGGCTTGGCTTTCTGATGATTATTTTGGCTTATTATTATTGATATTGCTTATTATTATTGATATTGATCATGTTTTACCAATCTCTGATTGGCAAAATATGATAACATTACAAGTAAATCTGATAATAGCTGCATAAGTACGATTGTGTAATGTACGAAAAAATATTGTGTAATCAAAAACTCAAAACACAAGAGTTTTTTATTACACAATATTTTTTTAAGTTGCACAATAATGAACCATTCTTACAAATTTAATTTAATAATAAAATAATCATAAATTTAAAATACCCCCGACTCGAAAATCCCTTTAACGATTAGAAAAGAGCTGATGATCTTCAAACGGCTGAACAGATTTTCTTGAATTATATCTAAGAACACTCTCAATCAAGTCATCTTTCAAACAACAAAAAAAGGCACTTAAATCGGTCCTTTCGTTTAGGAGTTATGATGCCACAGACATACACACAGACACACAGATACAGAGATACACAGACACACATACACGTCAAAATTATAACAACCTACTTTTTGCATCGGGGGTTAATTTTAAAATGATATGTGTTCACTTTTCTCAAGAAAGAACGACAAAGAATTTCCGAATTTTTGTCGTTATTCAGTTATCATATTATAGTTATTTAGAAGACATCTATAAAATGTTATCTATGTAAATTAATATTTATTAATTTATATATAATAATATTTGAATTTCCACGCCAACAAAGTCGCGGGTAACAGCTAAATAGATAAATGACACCCAGACACAGAACAAATAATCGTGCTCTTCACACTATTAATTGTCCTGACCGACAAGCCTTTGTGTCTACGAATGCAGCAAAGTTTATTAAACTCGGCTACAAATAATCATTATTTTAAAACACCTCTGTCTCGAAATCCCACCAACGTTTAGAAAAAAAACGGATGATTTTCGAAGAGCTAAACAGATTTTCTGGAATTATATCTAAAACACACTCGATCAAGTCACCTTTAAAAAAAAACAGCTCTTAAATCGGTCATTTCGTTTGAGAGCTACGGTGCCACTATAGATGGGTTTTTACCCAGTCGTGGGTTTTAACCCGGGCGATTACCCAGTCGCGGGTTTTAACCCGGGTGATTACCCAGTCGTGGGATTTAAGCCGGGTGATTACCTATCTCTAGGTGTCACAGACAGACACACAGACGCGGCAAACTTATATATTATATTATAACACCGTTCTTTTCTATCAAGGGTTAATAAAATATAAACTATTTTACACAGGAAAGTCCAAAATATGTGTACAAATAACTATCTATTCTGTTTGTTTTAATAAATTAATGAACGAGACTCCAATATCTAATTAGTATACCATAGGTGTACCGTACTCTGTTTCATCGTACAGGTAATAATTTGAAAATATAATGTTTTGTAATGTAATGATTTGCGAATGTAATATTTTGAGAATATAATATTCTGAGAACGAAGGATTAACGATATACTCGTACAACAAGGCTAACTACAAATTTCTCGGTATTGCTAAGTACTAACATAACGTGTTCACTGTTGCACCTGTTGAATACTATTTAGGCAATGTAAAATTAACTAGCAACCCGCCCTAGCTTCGCACGGGTAGCAGAGACATCTTCAACAATCATCAACATATTTCAAATGAATTTACACAAAATCTTAACAAATTATACACCTAAACCTTCCTCATGAATCACTCTGTCTATTAGTGAAAACCGCATGAAAATCCGTTCAGTAGTTTTTCAGTTTATTGCGAACAGACAAACAGACGTGGCGGGGCTTTGTTTTATAATATGTAGTGATATATGGTGTTCCTTTTAACCAACCTAAAAAGTAACCAGCTTCCCTTGTAACTGACCATATAAACAAATCTCGTAAGTAAATTTTAACATGCTTCTAATTCGTATCGAAATAAAACTTTGTATGTATGTATTTAGTTCGGATGACAATTTTCAAATCCTCTTTAGTGGCTACTAGTAAACCCTTCGGGTTTGGGCTCATATGATTCCTTGTGACAAGCTCAACAGATTGGGCTTAGTAGCGATGGTGTAATGATGAAGCCAGGAAGTGGATAGTGGAAATCTTGTTTACCTGTTGCCGTGAAAGTCTGTTTTTTGAATTAAAAAATATTTTCAGTCTATTCTGATATCGGAACTCGGTGAGCCTCAGATTGATTTGAATATGGTTTTTTTGTAAGATAGGAAAAACTCACCAACTATAGCTTGGCAGGCAGTACCTTGAAACCAGATCCAGCTTAAAACAGCTTTTGTATTCACGACCGCCACGTTTATTGAACAATGTCGGATGATTTACGTTTACCGGCTGCAAGGACCACCTGTTTTATGTTGGGCTGATGAAAATAAGTTAGATCTGAATATTTGTTCAAACGTGGACTGTATTTTATAGGTTGCAAAAAAAAAATTGAAAAAAGGCGTTTATAAAAATCGCATTCTTCTTTAAATAAAATAATTAGAACAAATTGATATACACTGTGGTAACAATATTAAAAAATGCGATTCCGGTAATTATGTTCTTTGGTTACTGTTCAGATAGTACATAAATAAGTTAAATTTGATTTGACAAAATGACTTCGTAATTTTTGCCTTTTTGTTTAGTAATTTTTTTCGTTATTTTTCTGTTTGTTTCTTAGGGTTAAGTACCTACTCATTTTTCATTTAAACTGAGTAGTTTAGTAGTAGAATAAGAGTCTCTGAAACGACAAAACTTTGTAATGAGAATAGTTTACGAGAAATTTCTTTACAAAAAACATATTTCAGGCTATTATAACATATAACAGGTAGTGACAGTGGAAAAATGGTATTTATGCCGAATGCCACGAATTACCTGTTCTAGTTTATAAGATAGCTAGTATATGTGTAAGATCTGCTTTACTCACGGATAGCTGGAAGCTATAAGTTCTTAAAAATATTTTAGTTATATTTGTATAAAGTTACCTATATTTCCTTTTCCACGCGAACCAAGTCGCGGGCAGCAATACCAGCAACGTGGGGTCACAACGCTTGATGGCAACTTTTTTGTGTAAAATGGTAAACATTCAGTTTATTTAAAAACTAATTCAGAGCCCAAGTATATGCAAAATATTAAACGAGGGGTTACAATAAATGCTATGCCACACGTAGGTGCAATTAACAGATAAAATAAAAAAAGTCCTTTACAAAGTGATTTTTTTTTAGTTAAAACTTATAATATGTATGGTATCTAGACACGCGGTAGCGGCCGAGCGTTAATTTACACAAGAACCCTTTGGAGCCACTTTTGACCGTTCAATAACTCATAATCTATTTAATATGAATGCTTTTGTTTATTTATTAAAACCCCCGAGATTAACTAGAACTTCAATTTCATAAATACAGATTAACAGTCATTGAGATATTATCGTTTGAAAATCGGCATTTTTATCACCGACTGACTGACATATAGATCAAAAACCTAACCCACTTCCCGATGACCTATAAAGTTGAAATCTGGCGTCCAGCTGGGTAATTGTGTGTATGCAAAGAAAAAAATCAGAAAACAGTGAATTTTTACTTATTTTAACTTTTAACAGACACTTTGAAAATGTACAGAATTACTACCAAAAATGTAGATTATGTAAGGAAGGATTTATCAATGACTAGGCAATGCGCTCTAATATTTCTAATATTCAAGAAGATTTACAAACTAGCACAAAAAAGAAAACTATACTAAATAAATGATTATATACTATATAAATGATTGCCAAATTCTGTAGATAATACTGAAGATTATTGTTTTGATAGAACTTGATATTCGTGCATTCTGACATACAAATTTTTCAGTTTGGCATGACTTTGGTGGTTTATTTTTAAAATTCAGAAATTACCAAATAAAAAGTTAAAGTTATTAAAAAATAAAAATAATTACTGATTTAATTCTTTTATTATTCAGATTTATCAATGTGCACATGCTGCCCTGATAAAACAAATATCTTATACTTTATACTGTATTTAGCATTTTATTTAATTTCCTTGTAACTTGTTCCCTCACTGCATATGGAAGCGTACCGCGATCATGTAATCAAGCAATGTAAACGTTATGTTTTTTCTTTTTGGAAACTACAATTGATTAAATCATCGTAGCAGTCATAGGTCAACCGCTTCATCAAAGACACTGCTTACACTGGTATCATTCAATTACTTCCGTCTATTATTATAATATATAATTAATCACTACATCACTACATATTATAAAACAAAGTCCCCCGCCGCGTCTGTCTGTCTGTTCGCACTAAACTGAAAAATTACTGAACGGATTTTCATACGATTTTGAATAATAGACACAGTGATTCATGAGGAAGGTTTAGGCACAGTATAAACAGTATTGCATCTTCATACAAGCGGTCGGATCGCGAGACATACCTACACGCCTTGCGTTCGGTTAACACTCGGTTCGCAAACAGTCGCGATTGCTCCGCAGTGACGAACGAACGGTGTGATCGTTTTTCAAGCAGTAAGCATGAGATTTGTGTATTTCATTGAAAAAATACAAATACTTAAGTATTTAATATGACAAATAGAAATTATAGAATATATATTGTGCTGCTCTTCGTTGCTTGAATTCTTCAAAAATGCACCCAGAGATAACATTTTTTAAATTACCTGGAAACTCCGAAAGGTAAGACTATAAAATAGTTTTTATAAACATACTAGTACGTAATTTGTTTATTTTCTAATAGGTAGGTATTTCGCTTGTTTCCACCTAGTAAAATACCTTGATTAATAAATAAGTAGATAGGGTGACAAAAGTAACACACGTGACTTTCCCACCTCGCGTTAAAAAAAACTAGTAGGTACTTCCTAGACTAAGCTATCTATTTACTTATATATTTAGCTACATACATATATTATTGAATTAGGCGAAATATCATTAATAATAAAGCTTTTCGTACGTCACAGTCTCGGCGCAAATATTTTTCAGTTTACAATTTATCAAATCAAAAAAACACATGTATTTTATTGAACACTACTCATTTCATTCACAATGAATTTCATATTTTTAATAAAAAAAATATTATAATATTTACAATCACAAAACTAGAAAGAAACTCAAGTAGGTAGATGAAATTATGGGCAGCCCTATCACGTGTTTACGCACCGTCCGGCTGTAGGTAATTATTTCAAGGAAATAGCCAAGTCACAATACTGTATATACGTATACAGTGGTTTAGGTGTGTAATATGTTGATGATTGTTGAAGATGTCTCTACCAACTGTGGGAGGCCTGGGCGGGTTGCTAGTATATAATAAAAGGCGAGCGATAGCTGTTGTATGATAAAGTATATTGTGAAATTATTATAATTTAACTTTGGCACTAGGATAAGCTATTTGAAGACGTTCATTTGTTTTGTAGAAAAGATCCCAGAAAGTAACTCGTTGATTAAAAGGTCGAGCTCCGGCCATCAGCGGTGAGTCAATGTTCAGGTATGGTCTTTCTGATTGACTGGTTATGGGAGGCCATTTAACTTGCAGTAGATTTGACACTTGCGGTGTAGGGTTCCTATGAAAAAAAAAACAGTCAGTCGTAGGACTGCACGTCAGAAGTGAAAACATAACTTCACAATGTATTTGCATTTACACACACACATCTGTATATATATAATTAGGTTAAAAATAAAAAGTAGGTAATAACATATTTAAATGTGTACCCTATGCCATAGGGCCTATGGTACACTGGAAGTTCTGCGCTTATAAATGTTTGAATTTCGAATGTTTTATTTTTTTAAATATAAGAAACTCGGCTCCGTCTTACGAATTTTCGATCAGGTCACGTGTCCTGACGCGAGTTTAACATTTTTTACACATCCCAAAAAGTGCACAACGCCGCTAAAGAAGTTTTCACTTCAAAAATATACATGTTTTAGTAATTTGTCATAGGAAAACAGTTCAAATGTATTTGTATGTATATAAAGTCGATGTTGAGAAGTTGTATATTATATAGCAATCGACGCTAGAAATTTTTAGGATTAGTAGTTATGCCGTAGTTCAGTGTGTATTCGTTAAATGGACTCGAAGTATGTTTTCGTTTTATGTGGATATCGCCACACGTATATGTTACTTACCCAAACTTAACGAAGTTGGTCCACATCGTTGTCATTTGATCTATTATTATTTGATCTTCAGGTGAAATTGGTACATCTTTCATGAAGGATACATCAAACAAATAACTTATTTCATCAAAGTGAAATGCTCCTGTAGCATTAGTTAAATTATAGAAATACCTTACAAGGTTCCTTTCACCAACGTATGAGAATACGTATAAATATATGTTTCCAGCGTTATTATCTAAATACTTTGTAATGCTTCTATAAGTAGGATGTACATATTTAAAATCTGATTCAAAATCAAATACGCCTTGTCTTACTTTTGCGCTCATAGGTTCATCCCCGAAATAAAAATGTCGAGCTATGTCTTCCATGCCTGTAAATTCTTCAGCACTCACATCAAAACCCAGCACAAGATTATTCTGAACAGTGTTCAATTTCTCGTAAAATCCCTCTTCCTCATACATTTGAAGAAAAGATCGTTCTTCACTGTTAAAACCAATGAGAATAGGCATATTTTTTACTTTAGGCATATCGGCAGTGATCCAATTATCCGTAATAAACCTTTCAACGCCTTCAAATTCTTTTTCTACGCAAGGTCTGAAATGGTCCTCTAAGCCTAAATCATGTACGGCAGATACAACTAAATGAGGGTCCGCTTTTACTAAAAAGTCAAGTGCTGTGTCAGTGCTATTTGTAAAAGTACCTAAATATTCTGCTAGTATAATTGGGGCATCCCAAATAGGTTCCCTAATGACTGGAGTTAGTGCTGTACCACTTTGTAGAATAGCTTTGTCGTATAAATCTTCATTATTAAAAATAAGATGCATATCCACAGCTATAGAGCCGGCACTTTCACCAGATATAGTTATTCTGTTTGAATCACCTCCAAAAGCTACAATGTGTTTTTTAATCCATCTTAAGGCCAATAGTTGGTCTTTTAAGCCCTGGTTGCCAGGTATTTCAGGAGTATCTAAACACATAAAACCATAAGGCCCAACTCTGTAGTTAACGGTGACTACAATTATATCGTGTTTTACTAAGTAACTTGGGCCATACAAAAATCTGTCAGCAGATCCTGATCTGAAAGCTCCTCCAAATATCCAAACGAAGACGGGTAGCCGATTGAGGGATGTAGCAGAAGAAGGTACATATATATTAAGGTTCAAGCAGTCCAAAGAGCCACCTAAAACTTCTGTAAACCCGAAAAATTGTGGACAAGCCGCCCCGTCACTGTTTGCCTCAAACGTATTTTCAAATACTGGATACGGTTCTGCTTTCTGAAAAAATACAAAATAAAGTTTTGTCAATTAGGTTTTAGCTATCTTCTCATTAGTTATTAAAAAAAATATATCGTTATCGCACTGCTTAGGGTCAACATGATATGTTTTTTGTTCCATTATTGCTGGTGGCTGGTGGCAGTTTTTCTTGGTACGAACCGACAATATATGCGCGTTGTATCAAGTTAAGCTGTATGTCGAAAAGAGATCTTATCTATCTACCTATATAAACTTAGACTATATACCTATTTATCTTTTTCTCCATTAAATTAACTACAAAATGAAATCTATTGAAAGTCACTAAGTGCTTTTGTTTAACAGTAAAGGAAGGTCAAAGTTAAAAAAGAGTGTTTTTTTCAACATTTCATAATTTTGAAAGGAACGTACGTAGAAGTCTAACTTTCTGAAATTGTAGCTTGTGATCATACTAAAAAGTACTATAAATTTCAGCTCGATCGGCTTTTAACTTTTGAAATTATTAACGCAATCCAAATCACTAATCATAAAAAAATCTGTTGAGGTTTCTGATCAGCATCGACTACACCTGTATGTATATATTATGTCTAAATCTATTTATGAAAAAGTAAATTTTCTTCTGATATGTCTACATCAGGATAATTTTAATTATTTGGATATACGAGGATAATTTTAATTAACCGGATAGTAGAAATAAATATTTTTTTTCTATCCGGTGCTTATTGCAAAAAAGTGCAGCTAAAACTAAATGTGTCGTCGTAAACTAAGTGTCGTCGACTGATTTCTAGTAATATGTGTATACATAAAGTGTGTAACATTGTGTCGTGCGAAGATTATACAATGTCAATATTTTTGAAAAAAAAAAGCAGATCCTACTAGAATATAAAATTTCTAAATACCACAGAAATTGGAATGTCATAACTAAATGCAGCCCTTAAAACAATCATCCTTAAAGATCTCAACAAGCATTTCTCTTCTTTTATTACAAAAAATGCTGTAAGAAATGTGTCTTTGCTAATAGAACTTGCCAGTACCACTTGCGTAAGCAAATGCCCCTGATCTTATATCTAAAGTCCAGTACCAACCAATTTTTAAATTTTATTCTTAAAATATAATTTTTAGCTTGGTTTCTCTGTTATCGCTCTCTTCTAGTTTTTATAATCTAAGACAATTGCTATAGCCCTATTCAATGGATGACATAAACTTAATATTGGTTAATATTTATTGTGAGTGATATAGTTTCTTGATTATTTTGACTTGAATCAAAATTTTTACATGCTCAGTAAGTACATCAAACCCTATTTTCTTCATTATTAAATAAATCACAATTCAATACTCACCCCAAAAGGATTATCAGCATCGACTTTAGCGAACGGTATTCCAAGAAACATTGAGTAGTCACCATCGTCAGCTTTTAAACCTTTTATTAAACCAACATCAGTGCTAACTAATGGATCTATTCTTGGCTGTCCAACTATCACATGAAATAAAAATAATAATACAAAGCATTTCTCTAACAACATTTTGGATTAATGTTGTATTTAAACTGAATAGTCCGAAAGTAATATGTTGCTTTTATACCAACATAATCTGTAATTACATCTTAGCATATGCGAAATAACACTGATAAATAGATAAGTGACAAAATATCTATACTTAATATTATAAAGCTGAAAAGTTTGTTTGTTTGTTTGCTTGAACGCGCTAATCTCAGGAACTACGTATTCGAATTGAAAAATTCTTTTAGTGTTGGATATTCCATTTATCGAGGAAGGCTATAGGCTATAAAACATCACGCTATGACCAATAGGAGTGAAGCAGTAATCATAAATGCAGGTGAAACTGCGGGGACGGCTAGTGATACGATAAACGTAGTTGTGTAGTATTCAATGTCACTGTGTTGCCATGTCAGGTATTACATAAATATACTTCAAACAGAATTTGATTATTTAAAAAAAACTGAGAGGACATTTAAAACAACCCTGCAACTTAAAAAACTTTTGAAAATTATATAAATATGCTTTAACCATAAACTTAGGATACTAGCATAATAGACGAACTAAGTGTGCGAGGGAGATACTTAGGTGTGAGAAAGAGACAGAATAAACCTGACAGTGAAATTGGTTTTGAAAAATGTAGTCTCCAATATTGTCCTGTACAAAAATCCCATTTTAATTTTGGTGTTTTCGTCGTAATCTTTCTATATTTTAACGAGTAAATATATAAAATAATAATGGTGTCATGTTCTGTGTTAGATTGCGGTGTAACATACAGGAAAAGTCCAAATAAAGACACATTTTATAGCTAAATACAAAAAGGTCAATACTACATTGAAAGTGTTTATTTTCGTAGAAAATATCCACACACTTATTTTGTATTACGTTAGTATACTAAGTTTATGGCTTTAACGCACTTAGGTAGTCGCCGCTTATGAGATCTTTAAATCCACATTTTAACTTAAGAATTTTAATCTTTAGCTATCAACGAGGTAATATTGTAACACACGAGGTATGGCCCGCGAGATTATCATACATGTGACATTTTGTATTAAAGTTTCGGGTATATAAATGAAAATCTTAAAGTCAGGCAATCTGAAGCTGGGACCGTGTCTTTTTTTTTGCTTTTAAACACGCTTTCATTATTGGCTTGATATGTATGTATGTATATATGTAACGAAATCTTTGAACGTGATTTTCACCATCTTCAAAAGGTCGTATTAATTTGAAACTTTGCACACTTATCAAGGACCGATGACAATGCAATAATTTAAATAGTTTGTTCTATTTTCTTGACCAGGATCTTCAGGATTTGCAATTTTTTATATCCGGAGACACGTGCCAAGTATGACCAGGCATTAATGATAAATTGAACTAAAAGTGAAAAATAAATAATTTAAAAAACGAAAAAGCGCACGCTTTGATAGAAAACCGAACTAAAAAGTAGAAAATAATTTGCAAGAAATTTAAATTAAGAATATTTATTTGATAACTGTTGTATTAAAATTTGCTTACATACTATTCGTTTCTATATAATTAAGTTGGAGCCCGTGACGACCATCTAAAGTACACGTATATAGTCCTTCAGAATTACATCTGCGATCATATCACCAACATTTTAAATAGGAATTTAAAATTCGCACTAGCTAGTTACTAATAAATATAAACACACTTTAGTTGTCATAAAAATATCCGCATCTGTTGCTACTATTACAGTAGTATAGCGACAGGTTAAATAATTTGACTAGTAGTATAAATTACGGGTAATAAATAATATTCAAAAAATAAATAAAATAGAATAATGTTCAATTTGTATATCATACAATAGTATCGATCAACATAATCTTCTTCTTGGATGTTGAGAGAATAGTGCAATGATCCGACCAACACTCTCTAGATAGTACTAAACCCAGCCAAAACAGTTACAAAAGTTGGAAGCGCGCATTAGTCCTGTAATTGTCATGGGAGAGCAAATAGAACGTACCTATGAGACGCGAAATTTGGTTATTATTATAGATGTGGAGCTTCGTTCTGAGAAACACGTCACTTAATGTGTTCGGAATTGTTTTTATAGGCTGAAGGTTTTGTACAAGGCGCGTCCATATCTCTCGCTACTTTATAAACTGAATTACGTCGACACAGTTTATGGTCCCCGGCTGCTGTCCAGGACTGAGCGCGTTATACAGAGCCTTCAAAATGCTTGTGCGCGCTTTTGTTTTAACATTCCTAGGAGAACACACGTCACAACGTTTTATAACGAGCACAATATGTTAAAAGTTTCATCTAGCCTGCCTTATGTTTGAGGTAATAAAACATCGCCCACCTCCGTATTTGTACGAAAAATTGCAATGGGCTTGTAGGGCCAAGATAGAAGGAAATGTGTACCACAACTGTCAATACCGAGTCATAAGACTACCGCATTTAGAAGTAGTTTTAGGTATGCAGCTACTAAGTGCTGGAATAACACTGCTCCACCCATAAAAGAATGCGTGAATCATGCCAATTTCAGAGTAAAAATGCTGATATTTTTGCTCGAACATCAAAAACGATTTGAGGATGTTCGAGGAAATGTGTGTATAATATAATACTGGTTCCGGTACTGATGATGCAAAAGCTGCTTAACATTTGTTGGTCTATTTTATTACTGCTTTATTGTGATTTTAATTCATTGTAATATATCCTTCAATTTAATATTCGATTAAATCTATATTTAACATTTATTTATAATATAAAAGAAAACTTTTTGTGGCATTTTATTGCCACCTCTTTGTATGTTATATCACTATATACCTATTTAACTTTTTATAATTCTTTATGATTTCTAATTTTTGCCATCTCGAACTTATGACACACGTGGGTTGCAACTGAAAATCATCATTGGGTCCAACCCAACATTATGCTGAGTTGCTGGCCCTTTGGCACTCTACTCACATATTAATTATTAATAAAAATGAATGTTTTGTATTTTATAATATGCGTGCCAATAAACGTTTTCTCTTCTATATCTAATATCAGTTTGAAGATATTAATAAAAATAGCTATTAAAACTACTGCTAACAATGAGCCCTTTTTAGTTCCTTAACTAGGAAGGGTTATTGCGTACAGTAGATATCGCTCAATTATAAGAGAAAAGTCATGAACCCAAGCTTATCAAACAGTTTGATCCTATTTGAAGCCTCAAATTTACAATTAATATTTAGACCGTAAACGTAAACTAAGACAAGCTTTCTTTGAAAGCCGCTAACCACCCGTTCCACCAAGTACTTCACCCGGGGTGAAAGAGGGTGTATTAATAACTTATAAAAGGAGAAAGGTACAGGTGTTCAAATTCCCCAACTCGGCCAAACAGTCATCAATTACGAGAGATTTTGAAGCTTATTGTCTCCTTATAAATTAATAAAAGCAGTATACTTTTTGTTTGTTTCTTATTAACTACGAAACTCAAATTTATTTGAGTTTTTTTTGCTATATTAAACCCTATGTTGTTGTTCTAGTGGTAGTACAATTAGTACAAACCACGGGCAATCATTTCTGTCCATTTTATATTTGCGGTAATATTTGGCGATTAGCTAGGGACAGGTGGGATCTTCCTGACGAAACCCTATGTTACGCATATAAATTTTAATTCCAAAACAAATATTCCTTTTTTGTTGTTCATTTTAAATGAAATGTATGTATTAAAAAATGTAAAAAAGAAAAATATATTTATCAATAATTAACAAGTACTTTCGGGGATTGATCCCGACGCGACTATTCGTTTTGTTTGCGATTCTACAATAAAATCCCAAATAATATACAAACTTTAAGTCTGAACATATTTAAGTCACAGTAAAACAGAAAGTATGCCTCAAGGGCTATTACTCAGTAGTGGATTATATGGAAGATAAAAACGCTTGGGATTAGACTGTTTTTGGATTCACAGGCTATTTAAATTTGAACAGATATGTAATGTGAGCTAATACGTTTCTCATCTTCATCATCATCATCATCTTTCTTTTCTTTCTTTCTATTACTTTAATTTTATTTTATTTCGTTTTTAGTATCCATAATTTCATAGCCTAATTTTAGTTTACTTACTTTGATCTTAATATCACGAAACAGTGCTTTAATACATTTCACTATATATTATAAAACTATCTGGTGTTTTAAAAGAGAGGCCGTGGGTGTGTTTGCCCGATTTCTTCTCACAAGCGGGCGGTTATAGATCGACACTGGCAGTTAGCGATCTTAACTATTTGCAACACGGTATTATTTATAAGCACCCTTAAGTGGCAATGAGCTGGTCACGTATGCCGAAGGACCGATGGCTCTTGGAGCAAACGGGTCTCAGAATGGAGACCGCGAATCGGTAAAAGGAAGGTAGGACGCCCAGCCTCATGGACCAACGACCTACGGAAGGCGGAGAACGGGTGCTATGGTGCACATTAGGAGAGGCTTATATCCAGCAATGAACTAGAATAGGCTAATTGATGATGATGATTATTTATTGTTATAATAATTTTACTTCCGATAAAGCAATCTATTTTGACGGTGACATTGTATTAATCTATAATTTTTTGTTTAAAAAAATATGATTTAAGTAATTTTATGAAATGAAATTATTTGATTTTGATAGGACTTATCAGAAGTAGAAAGTAAATTATTATTTTTTTAAATCCTAGAAGCCGGAGCTGTGAGATCCCAAAAGCGAGATACTTATAAATAAGTTCCAAGGCTTGGCTTTCTGATGATTATTTTGGCTTATTATTATTGATATTGCTTATTATTATTGATATTGATCATGTTTTACCAATCTCTGATTGGCAAAATATGATAACATTACAAGTAAATCTGATAATAGCTGCATAAGTACGATTGTGTAATGTACGAAAAAATATTGTGTAATCAAAAACTCAAAACACAAGAGTTTTTTATTACACAATATTTTTTTAAGTTGCACAATAATGAACCATTCTTACAAATTTAATTTAATAATAAAATAATCATAAATTTAAAATACCCCCGACTCGAAAATCCCTTTAACGATTAGAAAAGAGCTGATGATCTTCAAACGGCTGAACAGATTTTCTTGAATTATATCTAAGAACACTCTCAATCAAGTCATCTTTCAAACAACAAAAAAAGGCACTTAAATCGGTCCTTTCGTTTAGGAGTTATGATGCCACAGACATACACACAGACACACAGATACAGAGATACACAGACACACATACACGTCAAAATTATAACAACCTACTTTTTGCATCGGGGGTTAATTTTAAAATGATATGTGTTCACTTTTCTCAAGAAAGAACGACAAAGAATTTCCGAATTTTTGTCGTTATTCAGTTATCATATTATAGTTATTTAGAAGACATCTATAAAATGTTATCTATGTAAATTAATATTTATTAATTTATATATAATAATATTTGAATTTCCACGCCAACAAAGTCGCGGGTAACAGCTAAATAGATAAATGACACCCAGACACAGAACAAATAATCGTGCTCTTCACACTATTAATTGTCCTGACCGACAAGCCTTTGTGTCTACGAATGCAGCAAAGTTTATTAAACTCGGCTACAAATAATCATTATTTTAAAACACCTCTGTCTCGAAATCCCACCAACGTTTAGAAAAAAAACGGATGATTTTCGAAGAGCTAAACAGATTTTCTGGAATTATATCTAAAACACACTCGATCAAGTCACCTTTAAAAAAAAACAGCTCTTAAATCGGTCATTTCGTTTGAGAGCTACGGTGCCACTATAGATGGGTTTTTACCCAGTCGTGGGTTTTAACCCGGGCGATTACCCAGTCGCGGGTTTTAACCCGGGTGATTACCCAGTCGTGGGATTTAAGCCGGGTGATTACCTATCTCTAGGTGTCACAGACAGACACACAGACGCGGCAAACTTATATATTATATTATAACACCGTTCTTTTCTATCAAGGGTTAATAAAATATAAACTATTTTACACAGGAAAGTCCAAAATATGTGTACAAATAACTATCTATTCTGTTTGTTTTAATAAATTAATGAACGAGACTCCAATATCTAATTAGTATACCATAGGTGTACCGTACTCTGTTTCATCGTACAGGTAATAATTTGAAAATATAATGTTTTGTAATGTAATGATTTGCGAATGTAATATTTTGAGAATATAATATTCTGAGAACGAAGGATTAACGATATACTCGTACAACAAGGCTAACTACAAATTTCTCGGTATTGCTAAGTACTAACATAACGTGTTCACTGTTGCACCTGTTGAATACTATTTAGGCAATGTAAAATTAACTAGCAACCCGCCCTAGCTTCGCACGGGTAGCAGAGACATCTTCAACAATCATCAACATATTTCAAATGAATTTACACAAAATCTTAACAAATTATACACCTAAACCTTCCTCATGAATCACTCTGTCTATTAGTGAAAACCGCATGAAAATCCGTTCAGTAGTTTTTCAGTTTATTGCGAACAGACAAACAGACGTGGCGGGGCTTTGTTTTATAATATGTAGTGATATATGGTGTTCCTTTTAACCAACCTAAAAAGTAACCAGCTTCCCTTGTAACTGACCATATAAACAAATCTCGTAAGTAAATTTTAACATGCTTCTAATTCGTATCGAAATAAAACTTTGTATGTATGTATTTAGTTCGGATGACAATTTTCAAATCCTCTTTAGTGGCTACTAGTAAACCCTTCGGGTTTGGGCTCATATGATTCCTTGTGACAAGCTCAACAGATTGGGCTTAGTAGCGATGGTGTAATGATGAAGCCAGGAAGTGGATAGTGGAAATCTTGTTTACCTGTTGCCGTGAAAGTCTGTTTTTTGAATTAAAAAATATTTTCAGTCTATTCTGATATCGGAACTCGGTGAGCCTCAGATTGATTTGAATATGGTTTTTTTGTAAGATAGGAAAAACTCACCAACTATAGCTTGGCAGGCAGTACCTTGAAACCAGATCCAGCTTAAAACAGCTTTTGTATTCACGACCGCCACGTTTATTGAACAATGTCGGATGATTTACGTTTACCGGCTGCAAGGACCACCTGTTTTATGTTGGGCTGATGAAAATAAGTTAGATCTGAATATTTGTTCAAACGTGGACTGTATTTTATAGGTTGCAAAAAAAAAATTGAAAAAAGGCGTTTATAAAAATCGCATTCTTCTTTAAATAAAATAATTAGAACAAATTGATATACACTGTGGTAACAATATTAAAAAATGCGATTCCGGTAATTATGTTCTTTGGTTACTGTTCAGATAGTACATAAATAAGTTAAATTTGATTTGACAAAATGACTTCGTAATTTTTGCCTTTTTGTTTAGTAATTTTTTTCGTTATTTTTCTGTTTGTTTCTTAGGGTTAAGTACCTACTCATTTTTCATTTAAACTGAGTAGTTTAGTAGTAGAATAAGAGTCTCTGAAACGACAAAACTTTGTAATGAGAATAGTTTACGAGAAATTTCTTTACAAAAAACATATTTCAGGCTATTATAACATATAACAGGTAGTGACAGTGGAAAAATGGTATTTATGCCGAATGCCACGAATTACCTGTTCTAGTTTATAAGATAGCTAGTATATGTGTAAGATCTGCTTTACTCACGGATAGCTGGAAGCTATAAGTTCTTAAAAATATTTTAGTTATATTTGTATAAAGTTACCTATATTTCCTTTTCCACGCGAACCAAGTCGCGGGCAGCAATACCAGCAACGTGGGGTCACAACGCTTGATGGCAACTTTTTTGTGTAAAATGGTAAACATTCAGTTTATTTAAAAACTAATTCAGAGCCCAAGTATATGCAAAATATTAAACGAGGGGTTACAATAAATGCTATGCCACACGTAGGTGCAATTAACAGATAAAATAAAAAAAGTCCTTTACAAAGTGATTTTTTTTTAGTTAAAACTTATAATATGTATGGTATCTAGACACGCGGTAGCGGCCGAGCGTTAATTTACACAAGAACCCTTTGGAGCCACTTTTGACCGTTCAATAACTCATAATCTATTTAATATGAATGCTTTTGTTTATTTATTAAAACCCCCGAGATTAACTAGAACTTCAATTTCATAAATACAGATTAACAGTCATTGAGATATTATCGTTTGAAAATCGGCATTTTTATCACCGACTGACTGACATATAGATCAAAAACCTAACCCACTTCCCGATGACCTATAAAGTTGAAATCTGGCGTCCAGCTGGGTAATTGTGTGTATGCAAAGAAAAAAATCAGAAAACAGTGAATTTTTACTTATTTTAACTTTTAACAGACACTTTGAAAATGTACAGAATTACTACCAAAAATGTAGATTATGTAAGGAAGGATTTATCAATGACTAGGCAATGCGCTCTAATATTTCTAATATTCAAGAAGATTTACAAACTAGCACAAAAAAGAAAACTATACTAAATAAATGATTATATACTATATAAATGATTGCCAAATTCTGTAGATAATACTGAAGATTATTGTTTTGATAGAACTTGATATTCGTGCATTCTGACATACAAATTTTTCAGTTTGGCATGACTTTGGTGGTTTATTTTTAAAATTCAGAAATTACCAAATAAAAAGTTAAAGTTATTAAAAAATAAAAATAATTACTGATTTAATTCTTTTATTATTCAGATTTATCAATGTGCACATGCTGCCCTGATAAAACAAATATCTTATACTTTATACTGTATTTAGCATTTTATTTAATTTCCTTGTAACTTGTTCCCTCACTGCATATGGAAGCGTACCGCGATCATGTAATCAAGCAATGTAAACGTTATGTTTTTTCTTTTTGGAAACTACAATTGATTAAATCATCGTAGCAGTCATAGGTCAACCGCTTCATCAAAGACACTGCTTACACTGGTATCATTCAATTACTTCCGTCTATTATTATAATATATAATTAATCACTACATCACTACATATTATAAAACAAAGTCCCCCGCCGCGTCTGTCTGTCTGTTCGCACTAAACTGAAAAATTACTGAACGGATTTTCATACGATTTTGAATAATAGACACAGTGATTCATGAGGAAGGTTTAGGCACAGTATAAACAGTATTGCATCTTCATACAAGCGGTCGGATCGCGAGACATACCTACACGCCTTGCGTTCGGTTAACACTCGGTTCGCAAACAGTCGCGATTGCTCCGCAGTGACGAACGAACGGTGTGATCGTTTTTCAAGCAGTAAGCATGAGATTTGTGTATTTCATTGAAAAAATACAAATACTTAAGTATTTAATATGACAAATAGAAATTATAGAATATATATTGTGCTGCTCTTCGTTGCTTGAATTCTTCAAAAATGCACCCAGAGATAACATTTTTTAAATTACCTGGAAACTCCGAAAGGTAAGACTATAAAATAGTTTTTATAAACATACTAGTACGTAATTTGTTTATTTTCTAATAGGTAGGTATTTCGCTTGTTTCCACCTAGTAAAATACCTTGATTAATAAATAAGTAGATAGGGTGACAAAAGTAACACACGTGACTTTCCCACCTCGCGTTAAAAAAAACTAGTAGGTACTTCCTAGACTAAGCTATCTATTTACTTATATATTTAGCTACATACATATATTATTGAATTAGGCGAAATATCATTAATAATAAAGCTTTTCGTACGTCACAGTCTCGGCGCAAATATTTTTCAGTTTACAATTTATCAAATCAAAAAAACACATGTATTTTATTGAACACTACTCATTTCATTCACAATGAATTTCATATTTTTAATAAAAAAAATATTATAATATTTACAATCACAAAACTAGAAAGAAACTCAAGTAGGTAGATGAAATTATGGGCAGCCCTATCACGTGTTTACGCACCGTCCGGCTGTAGGTAATTATTTCAAGGAAATAGCCAAGTCACAATACTGTATATACGTATACAGTGGTTTAGGTGTGTAATATGTTGATGATTGTTGAAGATGTCTCTACCAACTGTGGGAGGCCTGGGCGGGTTGCTAGTATATAATAAAAGGCGAGCGATAGCTGTTGTATGATAAAGTATATTGTGAAATTATTATAATTTAACTTTGGCACTAGGATAAGCTATTTGAAGACGTTCATTTGTTTTGTAGAAAAGATCCCAGAAAGTAACTCGTTGATTAAAAGGTCGAGCTCCGGCCATCAGCGGTGAGTCAATGTTCAGGTATGGTCTTTCTGATTGACTGGTTATGGGAGGCCATTTAACTTGCAGTAGATTTGACACTTGCGGTGTAGGGTTCCTATGAAAAAAAAAACAGTCAGTCGTAGGACTGCACGTCAGAAGTGAAAACATAACTTCACAATGTATTTGCATTTACACACACACATCTGTATATATATAATTAGGTTAAAAATAAAAAGTAGGTAATAACATATTTAAATGTGTACCCTATGCCATAGGGCCTATGGTACACTGGAAGTTCTGCGCTTATAAATGTTTGAATTTCGAATGTTTTATTTTTTTAAATATAAGAAACTCGGCTCCGTCTTACGAATTTTCGATCAGGTCACGTGTCCTGACGCGAGTTTAACATTTTTTACACATCCCAAAAAGTGCACAACGCCGCTAAAGAAGTTTTCACTTCAAAAATATACATGTTTTAGTAATTTGTCATAGGAAAACAGTTCAAATGTATTTGTATGTATATAAAGTCGATGTTGAGAAGTTGTATATTATATAGCAATCGACGCTAGAAATTTTTAGGATTAGTAGTTATGCCGTAGTTCAGTGTGTATTCGTTAAATGGACTCGAAGTATGTTTTCGTTTTATGTGGATATCGCCACACGTATATGTTACTTACCCAAACTTAACGAAGTTGGTCCACATCGTTGTCATTTGATCTATTATTATTTGATCTTCAGGTGAAATTGGTACATCTTTCATGAAGGATACATCAAACAAATAACTTATTTCATCAAAGTGAAATGCTCCTGTAGCATTAGTTAAATTATAGAAATACCTTACAAGGTTCCTTTCACCAACGTATGAGAATACGTATAAATATATGTTTCCAGCGTTATTATCTAAATACTTTGTAATGCTTCTATAAGTAGGATGTACATATTTAAAATCTGATTCAAAATCAAATACGCCTTGTCTTACTTTTGCGCTCATAGGTTCATCCCCGAAATAAAAATGTCGAGCTATGTCTTCCATGCCTGTAAATTCTTCAGCACTCACATCAAAACCCAGCACAAGATTATTCTGAACAGTGTTCAATTTCTCGTAAAATCCCTCTTCCTCATACATTTGAAGAAAAGATCGTTCTTCACTGTTAAAACCAATGAGAATAGGCATATTTTTTACTTTAGGCATATCGGCAGTGATCCAATTATCCGTAATAAACCTTTCAACGCCTTCAAATTCTTTTTCTACGCAAGGTCTGAAATGGTCCTCTAAGCCTAAATCATGTACGGCAGATACAACTAAATGAGGGTCCGCTTTTACTAAAAAGTCAAGTGCTGTGTCAGTGCTATTTGTAAAAGTACCTAAATATTCTGCTAGTATAATTGGGGCATCCCAAATAGGTTCCCTAATGACTGGAGTTAGTGCTGTACCACTTTGTAGAATAGCTTTGTCGTATAAATCTTCATTATTAAAAATAAGATGCATATCCACAGCTATAGAGCCGGCACTTTCACCAGATATAGTTATTCTGTTTGAATCACCTCCAAAAGCTACAATGTGTTTTTTAATCCATCTTAAGGCCAATAGTTGGTCTTTTAAGCCCTGGTTGCCAGGTATTTCAGGAGTATCTAAACACATAAAACCATAAGGCCCAACTCTGTAGTTAACGGTGACTACAATTATATCGTGTTTTACTAAGTAACTTGGGCCATACAAAAATCTGTCAGCAGATCCTGATCTGAAAGCTCCTCCAAATATCCAAACGAAGACGGGTAGCCGATTGAGGGATGTAGCAGAAGAAGGTACATATATATTAAGGTTCAAGCAGTCCAAAGAGCCACCTAAAACTTCTGTAAACCCGAAAAATTGTGGACAAGCCGCCCCGTCACTGTTTGCCTCAAACGTATTTTCAAATACTGGATACGGTTCTGCTTTCTGAAAAAATACAAAATAAAGTTTTGTCAATTAGGTTTTAGCTATCTTCTCATTAGTTATTAAAAAAAATATATCGTTATCGCACTGCTTAGGGTCAACATGATATGTTTTTTGTTCCATTATTGCTGGTGGCTGGTGGCAGTTTTTCTTGGTACGAACCGACAATATATGCGCGTTGTATCAAGTTAAGCTGTATGTCGAAAAGAGATCTTATCTATCTACCTATATAAACTTAGACTATATACCTATTTATCTTTTTCTCCATTAAATTAACTACAAAATGAAATCTATTGAAAGTCACTAAGTGCTTTTGTTTAACAGTAAAGGAAGGTCAAAGTTAAAAAAGAGTGTTTTTTTCAACATTTCATAATTTTGAAAGGAACGTACGTAGAAGTCTAACTTTCTGAAATTGTAGCTTGTGATCATACTAAAAAGTACTATAAATTTCAGCTCGATCGGCTTTTAACTTTTGAAATTATTAACGCAATCCAAATCACTAATCATAAAAAAATCTGTTGAGGTTTCTGATCAGCATCGACTACACCTGTATGTATATATTATGTCTAAATCTATTTATGAAAAAGTAAATTTTCTTCTGATATGTCTACATCAGGATAATTTTAATTATTTGGATATACGAGGATAATTTTAATTAACCGGATAGTAGAAATAAATATTTTTTTTCTATCCGGTGCTTATTGCAAAAAAGTGCAGCTAAAACTAAATGTGTCGTCGTAAACTAAGTGTCGTCGACTGATTTCTAGTAATATGTGTATACATAAAGTGTGTAACATTGTGTCGTGCGAAGATTATACAATGTCAATATTTTTGAAAAAAAAAAGCAGATCCTACTAGAATATAAAATTTCTAAATACCACAGAAATTGGAATGTCATAACTAAATGCAGCCCTTAAAACAATCATCCTTAAAGATCTCAACAAGCATTTCTCTTCTTTTATTACAAAAAATGCTGTAAGAAATGTGTCTTTGCTAATAGAACTTGCCAGTACCACTTGCGTAAGCAAATGCCCCTGATCTTATATCTAAAGTCCAGTACCAACCAATTTTTAAATTTTATTCTTAAAATATAATTTTTAGCTTGGTTTCTCTGTTATCGCTCTCTTCTAGTTTTTATAATCTAAGACAATTGCTATAGCCCTATTCAATGGATGACATAAACTTAATATTGGTTAATATTTATTGTGAGTGATATAGTTTCTTGATTATTTTGACTTGAATCAAAATTTTTACATGCTCAGTAAGTACATCAAACCCTATTTTCTTCATTATTAAATAAATCACAATTCAATACTCACCCCAAAAGGATTATCAGCATCGACTTTAGCGAACGGTATTCCAAGAAACATTGAGTAGTCACCATCGTCAGCTTTTAAACCTTTTATTAAACCAACATCAGTGCTAACTAATGGATCTATTCTTGGCTGTCCAACTATCACATGAAATAAAAATAATAATACAAAGCATTTCTCTAACAACATTTTGGATTAATGTTGTATTTAAACTGAATAGTCCGAAAGTAATATGTTGCTTTTATACCAACATAATCTGTAATTACATCTTAGCATATGCGAAATAACACTGATAAATAGATAAGTGACAAAATATCTATACTTAATATTATAAAGCTGAAAAGTTTGTTTGTTTGTTTGCTTGAACGCGCTAATCTCAGGAACTACGTATTCGAATTGAAAAATTCTTTTAGTGTTGGATATTCCATTTATCGAGGAAGGCTATAGGCTATAAAACATCACGCTATGACCAATAGGAGTGAAGCAGTAATCATAAATGCAGGTGAAACTGCGGGGACGGCTAGTGATACGATAAACGTAGTTGTGTAGTATTCAATGTCACTGTGTTGCCATGTCAGGTATTACATAAATATACTTCAAACAGAATTTGATTATTTAAAAAAAACTGAGAGGACATTTAAAACAACCCTGCAACTTAAAAAACTTTTGAAAATTATATAAATATGCTTTAACCATAAACTTAGGATACTAGCATAATAGACGAACTAAGTGTGCGAGGGAGATACTTAGGTGTGAGAAAGAGACAGAATAAACCTGACAGTGAAATTGGTTTTGAAAAATGTAGTCTCCAATATTGTCCTGTACAAAAATCCCATTTTAATTTTGGTGTTTTCGTCGTAATCTTTCTATATTTTAACGAGTAAATATATAAAATAATAATGGTGTCATGTTCTGTGTTAGATTGCGGTGTAACATACAGGAAAAGTCCAAATAAAGACACATTTTATAGCTAAATACAAAAAGGTCAATACTACATTGAAAGTGTTTATTTTCGTAGAAAATATCCACACACTTATTTTGTATTACGTTAGTATACTAAGTTTATGGCTTTAACGCACTTAGGTAGTCGCCGCTTATGAGATCTTTAAATCCACATTTTAACTTAAGAATTTTAATCTTTAGCTATCAACGAGGTAATATTGTAACACACGAGGTATGGCCCGCGAGATTATCATACATGTGACATTTTGTATTAAAGTTTCGGGTATATAAATGAAAATCTTAAAGTCAGGCAATCTGAAGCTGGGACCGTGTCTTTTTTTTTGCTTTTAAACACGCTTTCATTATTGGCTTGATATGTATGTATGTATATATGTAACGAAATCTTTGAACGTGATTTTCACCATCTTCAAAAGGTCGTATTAATTTGAAACTTTGCACACTTATCAAGGACCGATGACAATGCAATAATTTAAATAGTTTGTTCTATTTTCTTGACCAGGATCTTCAGGATTTGCAATTTTTTATATCCGGAGACACGTGCCAAGTATGACCAGGCATTAATGATAAATTGAACTAAAAGTGAAAAATAAATAATTTAAAAAACGAAAAAGCGCACGCTTTGATAGAAAACCGAACTAAAAAGTAGAAAATAATTTGCAAGAAATTTAAATTAAGAATATTTATTTGATAACTGTTGTATTAAAATTTGCTTACATACTATTCGTTTCTATATAATTAAGTTGGAGCCCGTGACGACCATCTAAAGTACACGTATATAGTCCTTCAGAATTACATCTGCGATCATATCACCAACATTTTAAATAGGAATTTAAAATTCGCACTAGCTAGTTACTAATAAATATAAACACACTTTAGTTGTCATAAAAATATCCGCATCTGTTGCTACTATTACAGTAGTATAGCGACAGGTTAAATAATTTGACTAGTAGTATAAATTACGGGTAATAAATAATATTCAAAAAATAAATAAAATAGAATAATGTTCAATTTGTATATCATACAATAGTATCGATCAACATAATCTTCTTCTTGGATGTTGAGAGAATAGTGCAATGATCCGACCAACACTCTCTAGATAGTACTAAACCCAGCCAAAACAGTTACAAAAGTTGGAAGCGCGCATTAGTCCTGTAATTGTCATGGGAGAGCAAATAGAACGTACCTATGAGACGCGAAATTTGGTTATTATTATAGATGTGGAGCTTCGTTCTGAGAAACACGTCACTTAATGTGTTCGGAATTGTTTTTATAGGCTGAAGGTTTTGTACAAGGCGCGTCCATATCTCTCGCTACTTTATAAACTGAATTACGTCGACACAGTTTATGGTCCCCGGCTGCTGTCCAGGACTGAGCGCGTTATACAGAGCCTTCAAAATGCTTGTGCGCGCTTTTGTTTTAACATTCCTAGGAGAACACACGTCACAACGTTTTATAACGAGCACAATATGTTAAAAGTTTCATCTAGCCTGCCTTATGTTTGAGGTAATAAAACATCGCCCACCTCCGTATTTGTACGAAAAATTGCAATGGGCTTGTAGGGCCAAGATAGAAGGAAATGTGTACCACAACTGTCAATACCGAGTCATAAGACTACCGCATTTAGAAGTAGTTTTAGGTATGCAGCTACTAAGTGCTGGAATAACACTGCTCCACCCATAAAAGAATGCGTGAATCATGCCAATTTCAGAGTAAAAATGCTGATATTTTTGCTCGAACATCAAAAACGATTTGAGGATGTTCGAGGAAATGTGTGTATAATATAATACTGGTTCCGGTACTGATGATGCAAAAGCTGCTTAACATTTGTTGGTCTATTTTATTACTGCTTTATTGTGATTTTAATTCATTGTAATATATCCTTCAATTTAATATTCGATTAAATCTATATTTAACATTTATTTATAATATAAAAGAAAACTTTTTGTGGCATTTTATTGCCACCTCTTTGTATGTTATATCACTATATACCTATTTAACTTTTTATAATTCTTTATGATTTCTAATTTTTGCCATCTCGAACTTATGACACACGTGGGTTGCAACTGAAAATCATCATTGGGTCCAACCCAACATTATGCTGAGTTGCTGGCCCTTTGGCACTCTACTCACATATTAATTATTAATAAAAATGAATGTTTTGTATTTTATAATATGCGTGCCAATAAACGTTTTCTCTTCTATATCTAATATCAGTTTGAAGATATTAATAAAAATAGCTATTAAAACTACTGCTAACAATGAGCCCTTTTTAGTTCCTTAACTAGGAAGGGTTATTGCGTACAGTAGATATCGCTCAATTATAAGAGAAAAGTCATGAACCCAAGCTTATCAAACAGTTTGATCCTATTTGAAGCCTCAAATTTACAATTAATATTTAGACCGTAAACGTAAACTAAGACAAGCTTTCTTTGAAAGCCGCTAACCACCCGTTCCACCAAGTACTTCACCCGGGGTGAAAGAGGGTGTATTAATAACTTATAAAAGGAGAAAGGTACAGGTGTTCAAATTCCCCAACTCGGCCAAACAGTCATCAATTACGAGAGATTTTGAAGCTTATTGTCTCCTTATAAATTAATAAAAGCAGTATACTTTTTGTTTGTTTCTTATTAACTACGAAACTCAAATTTATTTGAGTTTTTTTTGCTATATTAAACCCTATGTTGTTGTTCTAGTGGTAGTACAATTAGTACAAACCACGGGCAATCATTTCTGTCCATTTTATATTTGCGGTAATATTTGGCGATTAGCTAGGGACAGGTGGGATCTTCCTGACGAAACCCTATGTTACGCATATAAATTTTAATTCCAAAACAAATATTCCTTTTTTGTTGTTCATTTTAAATGAAATGTATGTATTAAAAAATGTAAAAAAGAAAAATATATTTATCAATAATTAACAAGTACTTTCGGGGATTGATCCCGACGCGACTATTCGTTTTGTTTGCGATTCTACAATAAAATCCCAAATAATATACAAACTTTAAGTCTGAACATATTTAAGTCACAGTAAAACAGAAAGTATGCCTCAAGGGCTATTACTCAGTAGTGGATTATATGGAAGATAAAAACGCTTGGGATTAGACTGTTTTTGGATTCACAGGCTATTTAAATTTGAACAGATATGTAATGTGAGCTAATACGTTTCTCATCTTCATCATCATCATCATCTTTCTTTTCTTTCTTTCTATTACTTTAATTTTATTTTATTTCGTTTTTAGTATCCATAATTTCATAGCCTAATTTTAGTTTACTTACTTTGATCTTAATATCACGAAACAGTGCTTTAATACATTTCACTATATATTATAAAACTATCTGGTGTTTTAAAAGAGAGGCCGTGGGTGTGTTTGCCCGATTTCTTCTCACAAGCGGGCGGTTATAGATCGACACTGGCAGTTAGCGATCTTAACTATTTGCAACACGGTATTATTTATAAGCACCCTTAAGTGGCAATGAGCTGGTCACGTATGCCGAAGGACCGATGGCTCTTGGAGCAAACGGGTCTCAGAATGGAGACCGCGAATCGGTAAAAGGAAGGTAGGACGCCCAGCCTCATGGACCAACGACCTACGGAAGGCGGAGAACGGGTGCTATGGTGCACATTAGGAGAGGCTTATATCCAGCAATGAACTAGAATAGGCTAATTGATGATGATGATTATTTATTGTTATAATAATTTTACTTCCGATAAAGCAATCTATTTTGACGGTGACATTGTATTAATCTATAATTTTTTGTTTAAAAAAATATGATTTAAGTAATTTTATGAAATGAAATTATTTGATTTTGATAGGACTTATCAGAAGTAGAAAGTAAATTATTATTTTTTTAAATCCTAGAAGCCGGAGCTGTGAGATCCCAAAAGCGAGATACTTATAAATAAGTTCCAAGGCTTGGCTTTCTGATGATTATTTTGGCTTATTATTATTGATATTGCTTATTATTATTGATATTGATCATGTTTTACCAATCTCTGATTGGCAAAATATGATAACATTACAAGTAAATCTGATAATAGCTGCATAAGTACGATTGTGTAATGTACGAAAAAATATTGTGTAATCAAAAACTCAAAACACAAGAGTTTTTTATTACACAATATTTTTTTAAGTTGCACAATAATGAACCATTCTTACAAATTTAATTTAATAATAAAATAATCATAAATTTAAAATACCCCCGACTCGAAAATCCCTTTAACGATTAGAAAAGAGCTGATGATCTTCAAACGGCTGAACAGATTTTCTTGAATTATATCTAAGAACACTCTCAATCAAGTCATCTTTCAAACAACAAAAAAAGGCACTTAAATCGGTCCTTTCGTTTAGGAGTTATGATGCCACAGACATACACACAGACACACAGATACAGAGATACACAGACACACATACACGTCAAAATTATAACAACCTACTTTTTGCATCGGGGGTTAATTTTAAAATGATATGTGTTCACTTTTCTCAAGAAAGAACGACAAAGAATTTCCGAATTTTTGTCGTTATTCAGTTATCATATTATAGTTATTTAGAAGACATCTATAAAATGTTATCTATGTAAATTAATATTTATTAATTTATATATAATAATATTTGAATTTCCACGCCAACAAAGTCGCGGGTAACAGCTAAATAGATAAATGACACCCAGACACAGAACAAATAATCGTGCTCTTCACACTATTATTTGTCCTGACCGACAAGCCTTTGTGTCTACGAATGCAGCAAAGTTTATTAAACTCGGCTACAAATAATCATTATTTTAAAACACCTCTGTCTCGAAATCCCACCAACGTTTAGAAAAAAAACGGATGATTTTCGAAGAGCTAAACAGATTTTCTGGAATTATATCTAAAACACACTCGATCAAGTCACCTTTAAAAAAAAACAGCTCTTAAATCGGTCATTTCGTTTGAGAGCTACGGTGCCACTATAGATGGGTTTTTACCCAGTCGTGGGTTTTAACCCGGGCGATTACCCAGTCGCGGGTTTTAACCCGGGTGATTACCCAGTCGTGGGATTTAAGCCGGGTGATTACCTATCTCTAGGTGTCACAGACAGACACACAGACGCGGCAAACTTATATATTATATTATAACACCGTTCTTTTCTATCAAGGGTTAATAAAATATAAACTATTTTACACAGGAAAGTCCAAAATATGTGTACAAATAACTATCTATTCTGTTTGTTTTAATAAATTAATGAACGAGACTCCAATTTCTAATTAGTATACCATAGGTGTACCGTACTCTGTTTCATCGTACAGGTAATAATTTGAAAATATAATGTTTTGTAATGTAATGATTTGCGAATGTTATATTTTGAGAATATAATATTCTGAGAACGAAGGATTAACGATATACTCGTACAACAAGGCTAACTACAAATTTCTCGGTATTGCTAAGTACTAACATAACGTCTTCACTGTTGCACCTGTTGAATACTATTTAGGCAATGTAAAATTAACTAGCAACCCGCCCTAGCTTCGCACGGGTAGCAGAGACATCTTCAACAATCATCAACATATTTCAAATGAATTTACACAAAATCTTAACAAATTATACACCTAAACCTTCCTCATGAATCACTCTGTCTATTAGTGAAAACCGCATGAAAATCCGTTCAGTAGTTTTTCAGTTTATTGCGAACAGACAAACAGACGTGGCGGGGCTTTGTTTTATAATATGTAGTGATATATGGTGTTCCTTTTAACCAACCTAAAAAGTAACCAGCTTCCCTTGTAACTGACCATATAAACAAATCTCGTAAGTAAATTTTAACATGCTTCTACTTCGTATCGAAATAAAACTTTGTATGTATGTATTTAGTTCGGATGACAATTTTCAAATCCTCTTTAGTGGCTACTAGTAAACCCCTCGGGTATGGGCTCATATGATTCCTTGTGACAAGCTCAACAGATTGGGCTTAGTAGCGATGGTGTAATGATGAAACCAGGAAGTGGATAGTGGAACTCTTGTTTACCTGTTGCCGTGAAAGTCTGTTTTTTGAATTAAAAAATATTTTCAGTCTATTCTGATATCGGAACTCGGTGAGCCTCAGATTGATTTGAATATGGTTTTTTTGTAAGATAGGAAAAACTCACCAACTATAGCTTGGCAGGGAATACCTTGAAACCAGATCCAGCTTAAAACAGCTTTTGTATTCACGACCGCCACGTTTATTGAACGATGTCGGATGATTTACGATTACCGGCTGCAAGGACCAATGTTTTATGTTGAGCTGATGAAAATAAGTTAGATCTAGATATTTGTTCAAACGTGGACTGTATTTTATGGGTTTTGTTCACATAATTATGAATATTAAGTATAGTAAGTAGAGTAATATTAGTGGAAAAAAGGATAGATCCTTGGGCAGTGTGGCGGTAAAGCAGGGTGACATGACAGCACGTTGACAGGTGTCATTATCATTGACATTTTTGGCACATTCGAATATGCATGCGTTATAAAATTCCTCCTCATCGTCGCCTACTGGCGGTGTTCCCAGAAGGCTGGCAGCATTGCTACGTTGAATGGCAATGCTAATTCTCTGTGCAAAGAAAAGGCCCGCCTTCTGGTCACGAGTAGTGTCGATCAGTCGCGTAGCTAATTCCTTATAAACGGAACGAGCACTCGGACCCTATGACTGAAACATAGATACCAATTAAATTACTTTATTTTCACCGTTTGAGGCTTTCTGCTGATGCAGCAGCAGCGCCAGCACAACCAGCTGTACTTGGAAGATGTGATGGCGCGAGGGTGTCAACGCAGGTTGAAAGGCCTACCCATCTTCCATGGTAGTAACGATATACCATCTGGTCTCTTCCCATCGTCTCATAAAAAATATATGTCTAAACGTTTATTTCCTTTTGACATCCCAATCAACGACTATGATGAATTGATGACTATCAAGTCCATTTTTTCTAAATACAGGTTACTTAGTCATCTAACTAGAAGAAATAGTCCTCCATTGACATACAAATAATTTCTCAAAAAAAACAATTGAATAAAGGCGTTTATAAAAATCGCATTCTCCTTTAAATAAAATCATTAGAATAAATTGATAAACACTGTGGTTAAAATATTTAAAAAATGAGATTCCGGTTTTTTTTTTACGTCTGGAAACCCCCTCGGGTGCCACCGCACCGAGCTAATACTCGGCGAAGTGGGTATGTCGGAATCGAACCGACTAAAACCACACGGTGTTCCGTCACGGGTGTCTACGGCCGAGGGCTCAGGTATAACCTAGGAAGGAACTCCCTGGACCCCCGACAGACTTGACTACCTTCCCATAAAACGAGGTAGTCTCGCAGACGTAAGTGGGAGCCGTGTCCCCTTCAGATGTCAAAAAAGCGCGCGTGGATCACATCGCGGCCACCGTCTTGGCATAATTTTTTTCGCTTTCGGTGCCGGGTTCCGGCACTGAAGGCCAGCGCTCATGGAGGCCGTAGGTCATTAAGTGCTCTACGACGCCTGGTGCGACCTCTGCGGGACGGGCGACTGCTAGTTCTCTCCCGTTCAATTTCCGCCACCTCTTTGGCATGCATTACCTCCTCACAAAATGAGGCGGCGGAGTCCCACGCACTCTCGCTGAGTACCATAGCTTGCACCATGGTCTCTAGCGAGAGATGTTCTTTGGTTACTGTTCAGATAGTACATAAATAAGTTAAATTTGATTTGACAAAATGACTTCGTAATTTTTGCCTTTTTGTTTGGTAATTTTTTTCGTTATTTTTCTGTTTGTTTCTTAGGATTAAGTACCTACTCATTTTTCATTTAAACTGAGTAGTTTCAAGAGTCTCCGAAACGACAAAACTTTGTAATGACAATAGTTCACGAGAAATTTCTTTACAAAAAACATATTTCAGGCTATTATAACATATAACAGGTAGTGACAGTGGAAAAATGGTATTTATGCCGAATGCCACGAATTACCTGTTCCAGTTTATAAGATAGCTGGTATATGTGTAAGATCTGCTTTACTCACGGATAGCTGGAAGCTATAAGTTCTTAAAAATATTTTAGTTATATTTGTATAAAGTTACCTATATTTCCTTTTCCACGCGAACCAAGTCGCGGGCAGCAATACTAGCAACGTGGGGTCACAACGCTAGATGGCAACTTTTTGGTGTAAAATGGAAAACATTCAGTTTATTTAAAAACTAATTCAGAGCCCAAGTATATGCAAAATATTAAACGAGGGGTTACAATAAATGCTATGCCACACGTAGGTGCAATTAACAGATAAAATATAAAAGTCCTTTACAAAGTGATTTTTTTTTAGTTAAAACTTATAATATGTATGGTATCTAGACACGCGGTAGCGGCCGTGCGTTAATTTACACATGAACCCTTTGGAGCCACTTTTGACCGTTCAATAACTCATAATCTATTTAATATGAATGCTTTTGTTTATTTATTAAAACCCCCCAGATTAACTAGAACTTCAATTTCATAAATACAGATTAACAGTCATTGAGATATTATCGTTTGAAAATCGGCATTTTTATCACCGACTGACTGACATATAGATCAAAAACCTAACCCACTTCCCGATGACCTATAAAGTTGAAATCTGGCGTCCAGCTGGGTAATTGTGTGTATGCAAAGAAAAAAATCAGAAAACAGTGAATTTTTACTTATTTTAACTTTTAACAGACACTTTGAAAATGTACAGAATTAATACCAAAAATATAGATTATGTAAGGAAGGATTTATCAATGACTAGGCAATGCGCTCTAATATTTCTAATATTCAAGAAGATCTACAAACTAGCACAAAAAAGAAAACTATACAACATAAACGTAGGAAAAATGTAAAATTTTACATATCACTTTTGAATGATGAATAATAATAATTTCTTTACAAAAAGTAATGATATTCCATCAAAAACATAAATGTGAAAATGAAAGCCAAGTTCAATATTGAGAACACACGTGGTTATCAAATACGCCGATAAAAGAATTGAGATCTAAATGATTGCCAAATTCTGTAGATAATACTGAAGATTATTGTTTTGATAGAACTTGATATTCGTGCATTCTGACATACAAATTTTTCAGTTTGGCATGACTTTGGTGGTTTATTTTTAAAATTCAGAAATTACCAAATAAAAAGTTAAAGTTATTAAAAAATAAAAATAATTACTGATTTAATTCTTTTATTATTCAGATTTATCAATGTGCACATGCTGCCCTGATAAAACAAATATCTTATACTTTATACTGTATTTAGCATTTTATTTAATTTCCTTGTAACTTGTTCCCTTACTGCATATGGAAGCGTACCGCGATCATCAAGCAATGTAAACGTTATGTTTTTTCTTTTTGGAAACTACAATTGATTGAATCATCGTAGCAGTCATAGGTCAACCGCTGCATCAAAGACACTGCTTACACTGCTATCATTCAATTACTTCCGTCTATTATTATAATATATAATTAATCACTACATCACTACATATTATAAAACAAAGTCCCCCGCCGCGTCTGTCTGTCTGTTCGCACTAAACTGAAAAATTACTGAACGGATTTTCATACGATTTTGAATAATAGACACAGTGATTCATGAGGAAGGTTTAGGCACAGTATAAACAGTATTGCATCTTCATACAAGCAGTCGGATCGCGAGACATACCTACACGCCTTGCGTTCGGTTAACACTCGGTTCGCAAACAGTCGCGATTGCTCCGCAGTGACGAACGAACGGTGTGATCGTTTTTTAAGCAGTAAGCATGAGATTTGTGTATTTCATTGAAAAAATACAAATACTTAAGTATTTAATATGACAAATAGAAATTATAGAATATATATTGTGCTGCTCTTCGTTGCTTGAATTCTTCAAAAATGCACCCAGAGATAACATTTTTTAAATTACCTGCAAACTCCGAAAGGTAAGACCATAAAATAGTTTTTATGTACATACTAGTATGTAATTTGTTTCTTTTTAATAGGTAGGTATTTCGCTTGTTTCCACCCAGTAAAATACCTGGATTAATAAATAAGTAGATAGGGTGACAAAAGTGAACACGTGATTTACCCAACCTCGCGTTAAAAAAACTAGTAGGTAAGTTCCTACTAGTTTTTTTTAACGCGAGGGTAAGCTATCTATTTACTTATGTATTTAGCTACATACATATATTATTGAATTAGGCGAAATATCATTAATAATAAAGCTTTTCGTACGTCACAGTCTCGGCGCAAATATTTTTCAGTTTACAATTTATAAGTGATTTTTTTAATAAATCCAATCAAAAAAACACATGTATTTTATTGAACACTACTCATTTCATTCACAATGAATTTCATATTTTTATAAAAAAAATATTATCATATTTACAATCACAAAACTAGAAAGAAACTCAAGTAGGTAGATGAAATTATGGGCAGCCCTATCACGTGTTTACGCACCGTCCGGCTGTAGGTAATTATTTCAAGGAAATAGCCAAGTCACAATACTGTATATACGTATACTGTGGTTTAGGTGTGTAATATGTTGATGATTGTTGAAGATGTCTCTACCAACTGTGGGAGGCCTGGGCGGGTTGCTAGTATAAAATAAAAGGCGAGCGATAGCTGTTGTATGATAAAGTATATTATGAAATTATTATAATTTAACTTTGGCACTAGGATAAGCTATTTGAAGACGTTCATTTGTTTTGTAGAAAAGATCCCAGAAAGTAACTCGTTGATTAAAAGGTCGAGCTCCGGCCATCAGCGGTGAGTCAATGTTCAGGTATGGTCTTTCTGATTGACTGGTTATGGGAGGCCATTTAACTTGCAGTAGATTTGACACTTGCGGTGTAGGGTTCCTATGAAAAAAAAAACAGTCAGTCGTAGGACTGCACGTCAGAAGTGAAAACATAACTTCACAATGTATTTGCATTTACACACACACATCTGTATATATATAATTAGGTTAAAAATAAAAAGTAGGTAATAACATATTTAAATGTGTACCCTATGCCATAGGGCCTATGGTACACTGGAAGTTCTGCGCTCATAAATGTTTGAATTTCGAATGTTTTAATTTTTTAAATATAAGAAACTCGGCTCCGTCTTACGAATTTTCGATCAGGTCACTTGTCCTGACGCGAGTTTAACATTTTTTACCCATCCCAAAAAGTGCACAACGTCGCTAAAGAAGTTTTCACTTCAAAAATATACATGTTTTAGTAATTTGTCATAGGAAAACAGTTCAAATGTATTTGGATGTATATAAAGTCGATGTTGAGAAGTTGTATATTATATAGCAATCGACGCTAGAATTTTTTAGGATTAGTAGTTATGCCGTAGTTCAGTATGTATTCGTTAAATGGACTTGAAGTATGTTTTCGTTTTATGTGGATATCGCCACACGTATATGTTACTTACCCAAACTTAACGAAGTTGGTCCACATCGTTGTCATTTGATCTATTATTATTTGATCTTCAGGTGAAATTGGTACATCTTTCATGAAGGATACATCAAACAAATAACTTATTTCATCAAAGTGAAATGCTCCTGTAGCATTAGTTAAATTATAGAAATATCTTACAAGGTTCCTTTCACCAACGTATGAGAATACGTATAAATATATGTTTCCAGCGTTATTATCTAAATACTTTGTAATGCTTCTATAAGTAGGATGTACATATTTAAAATCTGATTCAAAATCAAATACACCTTGTCTTACTTTTGCGCTCATAGGTTCATCCCCGAAATAAAAATGTCGAACTATGTCTTCCATGCCTGTAAATTCTTCAGCACTCACATCAAAACCCAGCACAAGATTATTCTGAACAGTGTTCAATTTCTCGTAAAATCCCTCTTCCTCATACATTTGAAGAAAAGATCGTTCTTCACTGTTAAAACCAATGAGAATAGGCATATTTTTTACTTTAGGCATATCGGCAGTGATCCAATTATCCGTAATGAACCTTTCAACGCCTTCAAATTCTTTTTCTACGCAAGGTCTGAAATGGTCCTCTAACCCTAAATCATGTACGGCAGATACAACTAAATGAGGGTCCGCTTTTACTAAAAAGTCAAGTGCTGTGTCAGTGCTATTTGTAAAAGTACCTAAATATTCTGCTAGTATAATTGGGGCATCCCAAATAGGTTCCCTAATGACTGGAGTTAGTGCTGTACCACTTTGTAGAATAGCTTTGTCGTATAAATCTTCATTATTAAAAATAAGATGCATATCCACAGCTATAGAGCCGGCACTTTCACCAGATATAGTTATTCTGTTTGAATCACCTCCAAAAGCTACAATGTGTTTTTTAATCCATCTTAAGGCCAATAGTTGGTCTTTTAAGCCCTGGTTGCCAGGTATTTCAGGAGTATCTAAACACATAAAACCATAAGGCCCAACTCTGTAGTTAACGGTGACTACAATTATATCGTGTTTTACTAAGTAACTTGGGCCATACAAAAATCTGTCAGCAGATCCTGATCTGAAAGCTCCTCCAAATATCCAAACGAAGACGGGTAGCCGATTGAGGGATGTAGCAGAAGAAGGTACATATATATTAAGGTTCAAGCAGTCCAAAGAGCCACCTAAAACTTCTGTAAACCCGAAAAATTGTGGACAAGCCGCCCCGTCACTGTTTGCCTCAAACGTATTTTCAAATACTGGATACGGTTCTGCTTTCTGAAAAAATACAAAATAAAGTTTTGTCAATTCGTTTTTAGCTATCTTCTCATTAGTTATTAAAAAAAATATATCGTTATCGCACTGCTTTGGGTCAACATGATATGTTTTTTGTTCCATTATTGCTGGTGGCTGGTGGCAGTTTTTCTTGGTACGAACCAACAATATATGCGCGTTGTATCAAGTTAAGCTGTATGTCGAAAAGAGATCTTATCTATCTACCTATATAAACTTAGACTATATACCTATTTATCTTTTTCTCCATTAAATTAACTACATACAAAATGAAATCTGTTGAAAGTCACTAAGTGCTTTTGTTTAACAGCAAAGGAAGGTCAAAGTTAAAAAAGAGTGTTTTTTTCAACGTTTCATAATTTTGAAAGGAACGTACGTAGAAGTCTAACTTTCTGAAATTGTAGCTTGTGATCATACTAAAAAGTACTATAAATTTCAGCTCGATCGGCTTTTAACTTTTGAAATTATTAACGCAATCCAAATCACTAATCATAAAAAAATCCAGTACCAACCAATTTTTGATTTTATTCTTAAAATATAATTTTGAGTTTAGTACTTTTCTCTGTTATCACTCTCTTCTAGTTTTTATAATCTAGGACAATTGCTATAGCCCTATTCAATGAATGTCATAGACTTAATATTGGTTAATATTTATTGTGAGTGATATAGTTTCTTGATTATTTTGACTTGAATCAAAATTTTTACATGCTCAGTACGTACATCAAACCCTATTTTATTCATTATTAAATAAATCACAATTCAATACTCACCCCAAAAGGATTATCAACATCGACTTTAGCGAACGGTATTCCAAGAAACATTGAGTAGTCACCATCGTCAGCTTTTAAACCTTTTATTAAACCAACATCAGTGCTAACTAATGGATCTATTCTTGGTTGTCCAACTATCACATGAAATAAAAATAATAATACAACGCATTTCTCTAACAACATTTTGGATTAATGTCGTATTTCAACTGAATAGTCCGAAAGTAATATGTTGCTTTTATAACAAAATAATCTGTAATTACATCTTAGCATATGTGAAATAACACTGATAAATAGATAAGTGACAAAATATCTATACTTAATATTATAAAGCTGAAAAGTTTGTTTGTTTGTTTGCTTGAACGTGCTAATCTCAGGAACTACGTGTTCGAATTGAAAAATTATTTGAGTGTTGGATATTCAATTTATCGAGGAAGGCTATAGGCTATAAAACATCACGCTATGACCAATAGGAGTGAAGCAGTGATCATAAATGCAGGTGAAACTGCGGGGACGGCTAGTGATACAATAAACGTAGTTGTGTAGTATTCAATGTCACTGTGTTGCCATGTCAGGTATTACATAAATATACTTTAAACAGAATTTGATTATTTAAAAAAAACTGAGAGGACATTTAAAACAACCCTGCAACTTAAAAAACTTTTGAAAATTATATAAATAGGCTTTAACCATAAACTTAGGATACTAGCATAATAGACGAACAAAGTGTGCGAGGGAGATACTAAAGTGTGAGAAAGAGACAGAATAAACCTGACAGTGAAACTGGTTTTGAAAAATGTAGTCTCCAATATTGTCCTGTATAAAAATCCCATTTTAATTTTGGTGTTTTCGTCGTAATCTTTCTATATTTTAACGAGTAAATATATAAAATAATAATGGTGTCATGTTCTGTGTTAGATTGCGGTGTAACATACAGGAAAAGTGCAAATAAAGACACATTTTATAGCTAAATACAGAAAGGTCAATACTACATTGAAAGTGTTTATTTTCGTAGAATATATCCACACACTTATTTTGTATTACGTTAGTATACTAAGTTTATGGCTTTAACGCACTTAGGTAGTCGCCGCTTATGAGATCTTTAAATCCACATTTTAACTTAAGAATTTTAATCTTTAGCTATCAACGAGGTAATATTGTAACACACGAGGTATGGCCCGCGAGATTATCATACATGTGACATTTTGTATTAAAGTTTTGGGTGTATAAGTGAAAATCTTAAAGTCAGGCAATCTGAAGCTGGGACCGTGTCTTTTTTTTTGCTTTTAAACACGCTTTCATTATTGGCTTGATATGTATGTATGTATATATGTAACGAAATCTTTGAACGTGATTTTCACCATCTTCAAAAGGTCGTATTAATTTGAAACTTTGCACACTTATCAAGGACCGATGACAATGCAATAATTTAAATAGTTTGTTCTATTTTCTTGACCAGGATCTTCAGGATTTGCAATTTTTTATATCCGGAGACACGTGCCAAGTACGACCAGGCATTAATGATAAATTGAACTAAAAAGTGAAAAATAAATAATTTAAAAAACGAAAAAGCACGCTTTGGTACAAAACCGAACTAAAAAGTAGAAAATAATTTGCAAGAAATTTAAATTAAGAATATTTATTTGATAACTGTTGTATTAAAATTTGCTTACATACTATTCGTTTCTATATAACTAAGTTGGAGCCCGTAACGACCATCTAAAGTACACGTATATAGTCCTTCAGAATTACATCTGCGATCACATCACCAACATTTTAAATAGGAATTTAGAATTCGCTAAATTAGTAACTAATAAATGTAAACACACTTTAGTTGTCATAAAAATATTCGCATTTGTTGCTACTATTACAGTAGTATACTAACAGGTTAAATATTTTGACTAATAGTATAAATTACGGGTAATAAATAATATTCAAAAAATATATCAAATAAAATAATGTTCAATTTGTATATCATACAATATTATCGATCAACATAATCTTCTTCTTGGATCTTGAGAGAATAGTGCAATGGTCCGACCAACGCTCTCTAGATAGTACTAAACCCAGCCAAAACAGTTACAAAAGTTGGAAGCGCGCATTAGTCCTGTAATTGTCATGGGAGAGCAAATAGAACGTACATATGAGACGCGAAATTTGGTTATCATTATGGATGTGGAGCTTCGTTCTGAGAAACACGTCACTTAATGTGTTCGGAATTGTTTTTATAGGCTGAAGGTTTTGTACAAGGTGCGTCCATATCTCTGGCTTGTAGGGCCAAGATAGAAGGAAATGTGTACCACAACTGTCAATACCGAGTCATAAGACTACCGCATTTAGAAGTAGTTTTAGGTATGCAGCTACTAAGTGCTGGAATAACATTCCTCCACCCATAAAAGAATGCGTGAATCATGCCAATTTCAGAGTAAAAATGCGTATATTTTTGCTCGAACATCAAAAACGATTTGAGGATGTTCGAGGAAATGTGTGTATAATATAATACTGGTTCCGGTACTGATGATGCAAAAGCTGCTTAAAATTTGTTGGTCTATTTTATTACTGCTTTATTGTGATTTTAATTCATTGTAATATATCCTTCAATTTATTATTCGGTTAAATTTATATTTAACATTAATTTATAATATAAAAGAAAACTATTTGTGGCATTTTATTGCCGCCTCTTTGTATGTTATATCACTATATACCTATTTAACTTTTTCAAATTTTTTATGATTTCAAATTTTTACCATCTCGAACTTATAACACACGTGGGTTGCAACTGAAAATCATCATTGGGTCCAACCCAACATTATGCTGAGTTGCTGGCCCTTTGGCACTCTACTCACATAGGTAATTAATAAAAAGGAATGTTTTGTATTTTATAATATGTGTACCAATAAACGTTTTTTCTTCTATATGTAATATCGCTTTGAAGATATTAATAAAATAAAGCTATTAAAACTTATATTACGAATTATTAACTACGAAACTCAAATTTATTTGAGTTTTTAATGCTATATTAAACCATATGTTGTTGTTCTAGTGGTAGTACAATTAGTACAAACCACGGGCAATCATTTCTGTCCGTTTTATATTTGCGGTAATATTTGGCGTTATTATATAGTTATTGAATTTACGTTTTTGCCTTTGGATACTGATCTAGATTAGCTAGGGACAGGTGGGATCTTCCTGACGAAACCCTATGTTACGCATATACATTAGAATTCCAAAACAAATGTTCCTTTTTTGTTGTTCAATTTAAATGAAATGTATGCATTAAAAAAAAGAAAAATGGATTTATTAAAAATTAACAAGTCATTTCGGGGATTGATCCCGACGCGACTATTCATTTAGTGTGCGATTTTATAATAAAATCCCAAATAATATACAAATTTTAAGTCTGAACATACTTAAGTAAAACAGAAAGTATGCCTGAAAGGCAGGCTCAGTAGTAGATTATATGGAAGATAAAAACGCTTGGGATTAGACTGTTTTTAGATTCACAGGCTATTTATAATTTGAACAGATATGTAATGTGAGCTAATACGTTTCTTATCTTCCGTATTTGGCGGTTTTCTTTTCTTTCTTTCTATTACTCTAATTTTATTTTATTTAGTGCTTAGTATCCATAATTTCATAGCCTAATTTTAGTTTACTTACTTTGATCTTAATATCACAATAGAGCATAACGAAACAGTGCTGTAATACACTTCACTATATATTATAAAACTATCTGGTGTTTTAAAAGAGAGGCCGCGGGTGTGTTTGCCGATTTCTTCTCATAAGGCTCACCTAATAGGACACTGGCAACTGCCAGTGTCGATCTATAACCGCCCGTTAATCTATAACCGCAGTTAAGATCACTAACTAGTGATCCTAACTATTTGCAACACGGTATTATTTATAAGCACCCTTAGGTGGCATTGAACTGGCCACGTATGCCGAAGGACCGATGGCTCTTGGAGCAAACGGGTCTCAGAGTAGCCATGGACCGACGACCTGTGGAAGGCGGAGGACAGGTGCTATAACTATAATTTTAATAGGACTTATAAGAGGTAAAAAGTGAACTTAAAATTTTTAAAATCCTAGAAGCCGGAGCTGTGAGATCCCAAAAGAGAGATAGTTATAAATAACTTCCAAGGCTTGGATTTCTAATGATTATCTTGGCTTATTATTATTGATATTGATCATGTTTTACCAATCTCTGATTGGTAAAACATGATAACATTACAAGGAAATCTGATAATAGCTGCATAAGTATGATTGTGTAATGTACGAAAAAATATTGTGTAATAAAAAACTCAAAACACAATATTTTTTTAAGTTTTAAGTTGCACAATAATGAAACATTTTTACAATTTTTATATTATTTTATAATAAAATAATCATAAATTTAAAATTTAAAATACCCCTGACTCGAAAATCCCTTCAACGATTAGAAAAGAGCTGACGATCTTCGAACGGCTGAACAGATTTTCTTGAATTATATCCAAGAACACTCTCGATCAAGTCACCTTTCAAACAAAAAAGGCACTTAAATCGGTCCTTTCGTTTAGGAGTTACGATGCCACAGACATACATACAGACACACAGACACACACACATACACGTTAAAATTATAACAACCTACTTTTTGCATCGGGGGTTAATTATAAAATGATATGTGTTCTCTTTTCTCAAGAAAGAACGACAAAGAATTTCCGATTCTTTGTCGTTATTCAGTTATCATATTATAGTTATTTAGAAGACATCATTAAAATGTTATCTATGTAAATAAATATTTATTAATTTATATAGAATCCCGTGAACACGCGAACAAAGTCGCGGGTAACAGCTAAATAGATAAATGACACCCAGACACAGAACAAATAATCGTACTCTTCACACTATTATTTGTCCTGGGTGAGAATCGAATCCCTAGATCACTAACCACTAGAACGGCAGGCCTGTGTGTCTAATAATGCAGCAAAGTTTTTTAAACTCGGCTACAAATAATCATAAAATTTAAAACACCCCTGTCTCAAAAATCCCCCAATGATTAGAAAAAAACTGATGATATTCGAAGGGCTCAACAGATTTTCTTCAATTATATCTAAAAACACACTCGATCAAGTCACCTTAAAATAAAACAGCTCTTAAACCGATCATTTCGTTTAAGAGCTACGGTGCCACTATAGATGGGTAATCACCCGGGTTTTTACCCAGTCGTGGGTTTTAACCCGGATGATTACCCAGTCGTGGAATTTAACTCGGGTGATTACCTATCTCTAGGTGTCACAGACAAACACACAGACACGATAAACTTATATTATAACACCCCTCTTTTTGCGTCGGGGGTTAATAATATATAAGCAATTTTACGCAAGAAAGTCCAAAATATGTGTACAAATAACTATCTATTCTGTTTATTGTAATAAATTAATAAACGAGATTCCAATATCTAATTAATATACTGTATAAACTCGTACAACAAGGCTAACTACAAATTTCTCGGTATTGCTAAGTACTAACATAACATGTTCACTGTTGCACCTGTTGGATACTATTTATTTATATATTTAAAACTTTATGCACATTGGTACAAAGGCGGACTTAATGCCTAAGGCATTCTCTACCAGTCAACCTTGGGGTGATGTAGAACTGCTATAAGGTAGGTGCAAAGTTACATTTGAATTTTTTATAATACAAACTAATATTTACATTACTAACATGTACAAATTTCTAAATATCATTACGACATAATATACACAGTTTCATATAATTATACACAAACATACATAAGTACTTTTATTATATATAGATTACATATATATTTTCATACATATCATATTTATAAGTAAATACACTACAAATACCACTATAAAATCGTGTACTAGCGTTGTGGCTATACCGCTAATCCGTTGTGGAGGAGTTCTCGTACTTTCTTTTTAAACGTGGAACGGTTTGTGGACATCCTGACCTCGAGAGGGAGCGCATTCCAGAGGAGGACTGATTGTACATAGAAAGAAGAGTTGATGAAGTCGGAGCTGTGAGAGAGACATAAGAGAAGAAAATTATTGGTGGAACGAAGATTCCTGTCATGTGTAGAGCACAAGTATTGGAAGTGTGGAACTAAGTAAGAAGGTGGCGATGGGGAGTTTAAAAAGGAGAACAGAGAACTTAGAGCCCGCAAATTGCGACGTTGGCGAATAGGAAGCCATTTTAATTGGGAACGTAAAGTAGACACATGGTCATACTTGCGAAGATTGAAAATGAATCGAATGCAGTTATTGAGAAGGCGATCTAGCTTGTTGAGAAGGTCTGCATTCAGGTCGAAATAACACACATCACCATAGTCGATTATGGAAACGATTAGGGACTGCATTAAGGAGGTTTTTGTTTTGGTGGGAAGGAAATTCTTCAGGCGGTATAAAGTTCGGAGAGCGCCAGTGACTCGCTGACTCACGTGAGTAACTTGGGCTCGCCAATCGAGGGTGGAGTCAATGTATAAGCCCAGGTCTTTAACTACCGAACTTATGGATATATTTGAGCCGTCAAAGCTAATCGGTGTAGAAGAAGTAGTGTCTAACCTGCTCATCATTTGTTTGCTACCTATGACGATCGCCTGACATTTATTAGGATTTACTGATAAACCGAATCTTGTCGACCAAGATCTTATGAATTCTAAATCATTATTGACCTTATTAATGGCTTGTGATATATCTTCCACTCTAGCCTGTGTATAAAGCTGCAAGTCTTCGGCATATATTTGATACGTACACTGAAGGTCGTGAGTTATCTGATTAATAAATAATGAAAATAATAAAGGAGATAATATACCGCCTTGAGGGACGCCGGTGCAGAGATCACTCCAACTTGATGACAAGTCATCAACACGAACGCACTGCTGACGTCCCTGAAGATAAGTGGAGAACCATTCCAGTGCTTCTGAGGAGATCATAAGATGTGAAAGGATGGATAGTAGGACCTCGTGACTGACGGTATTGAAGGCATTCGAAAAGTCAACCAGGACTAACACAGTAACTTTAGTGTTTTCCATGCCCTCCCTAATATCGCCAGTCACTTTGAGGAGAGCGGAGGTAGTGCTATGGCCAGGCCTGAAGCCGGATTGTAGTGGACTTAAGAGATTGTTTAGGTATACAAACTGCGAAAGCTGCTTGTGTACACAGGCCTCAAGCACTTTAGATAGAAAGGGAAGAATAGAGATAGGCGAAAGTGGTGTGGTAGAGAAGGGTTATTTGTCTTGGGCAAGGGTATAATGTAAGCCTTACGCCATAGAGAGGGAAAGGTTCCAGAGTCTAGGGAAAAGTTAATGATATGGGCTATCACTTGAAGAACATGATCCAGGACAGTGACAATCATGCGACGACTGATGCCATCGTAGCCCACGGCATTGGAACGAATGGATAGGATAATCTTTTTGATATCCTCAGGGGGCACTGGAGAAAATTGAAAGAAGTCGATAACAGGTCTAGTTAGACTACCTGTATAGCCCAAGGTCTGACACTTGGTTTGATGATCCAATTTCCAATACCCAGTGTACTGAGAAACTTCCAGATACTTGTAGGAGATGAAGCCTCTATATTTTGCAGGATGTATCGGCGTTTTGCGTTACGTACCACCTGGTTACACCGATTTCTAGCCGCCTTGAAAAGGTTCCACGTGTCCTCAGAACGATGCTTCCTAAACCTTTCAAAAGTCCGGTCCCTCCGTCTTATTGTAATTCTCACTTCTTCCGTCATCCAAGGTGCTGGCGGACGCTTGAATTTTACTTTCCTAACAGGAGCGTGGGTGTCGTATAATCTAAGCGTGGTGTCATTAAATATGTTAACCTTATTATTCACGTCAGTAACAGCTGCCATACTGCTCCAGTCTATTTAGGAGGCATCAGCATTTAATTTTTTGACATCCATACGTTTATAGCTGCGAACATGAAGAATTTTTGGAGGGGATTTAGGTGGCTTCAGGATATAGGAGAGGAAGATCAAGTCGTGATGGGAAAATCCAGGAGCAGGATATTGACCATGGGAGGAGACAAGGTTTGGAGCAGAAGTAAGTATAAGGTCAAGCCAGGTGTCCTGGTGCTCAATGTTGTGATGAGTTGCTTGAAGGGGCAGGACATGGAGACTGGTAGATTGGACGATCTGAAGGAGATTACGTGTTCGAGGAGAGTTGAGTGCGAGGAGGTCAGTGTTGAAATCTCCCATGATGATATGGTGTGAATATTCCGACCCTAAAGATTCCAGAACTGTTTCCAGACTGGAGAAGTAGTTGACAACAGGAGGACAATACACTACACCTAGAACCACATTAACTCCCTTGACACAAACCTCAAGAAAAAGATATTCCACAGTGGTGGTGGGGTTAGTAGAAGAAGAGGCAAGAATTCTATAGGGTAAAAAGCTTCGAAGGTAGATGGCAACACCGCCACCTCTTTAGGCATTAACTAGCAACCTGCCCTGGCCTCGCACGGGTAGCATAGACATCTTCAACAATCATCAACATATTTCAATCAATTTACACAAACTCATAACAAATTATACACCTAAACTTTGCTCATGAATCACTCTGGCTATTTGTGAAATCGCATGAAAATCCGTTCTCACATAATACACAAGTACCTTGAAATTTCTATTTAATTAGTATTTAAAGTCCAAGAATTGACAAATTCCACACTGACACAGTCCAAAATATAATTATTTTGGACAGTGTTGATTGCGAGGAGCTGGTGTCTGACATAGGTTTAACCCTGTGTTACAGATCACCAGTTCCTCTTCCCTCCGTACAAGAGAATACACGTTTTTGTAATACTAGATGCTAACTATGACATTACTAATATACAGTTTTTACGTTCATCTAATAGAAGATCATAAAATGCGTTAATTTAACAATAAAAAAAACATCAGACTAATATTCCTCAACATTTTGTGTATATGTGTGTGTGTGTTTGTGTGTTTGTTTGTGTCTCTTTCAATTTTTAGAAAGTGTGTTTTAGAAGTGCCTCCCCACACAGTTATGCCGTAGGTCAACACTGATTGACACCAAGCTAAATATACGGAGTTTACAAGTTCTTTATCTGCTACATGTCTTAAAGTTTTAAAGAAAACAATCAGTTTTTGTGTTCTGGCAAAGCTGCTAGAACACGCAAACTGATTGTTATCTCAATGTGACCGTGAAAATTTAATCTGTCATTAATTACTATTCCCAGATATTTAATCGAAGAAGTGTTTTGGAGTTGGGCAGGTACAATTATTATCATTGGAATTATCACAGGAATGGGATACTTTACTAAAATTTGGGTGGAGGCCAATTTCGTGGGTTTTTATAGAAAACGTTAAATACTCGGTTTTATCGACATTTTTAGTTAGTGCATTGTGACATAACCATTTGGAAACTATATTGTAACCACGTTGAGCATTAGAGAAAACTTCCGCCCAAGTTTCTTCACTAAAAAATCAAAGCTTCTGATAGATATAGTTCACACAATTCGTTTATGTAGGCAAGAAACAACGTCGGACCAAGTATACTACCCTGTGGGACACCAAAATTACTCGATATTATATTACTTGTTAAGCCATCTATCTTCAGGCATTGCGTGCGATTTTGAAGGTAATCCTGGGAAAGTGTTAACTGAAGGCCCCTTACACCCAAACATTCCAGTTTATTCACCAAGATTGGGACAAAGACTATATCAAACACTTTTGTAAGATCAAAAAAAATAACTAGTGATTTCCTTTTTCTATCCACATTAGTGACTATAAAGTGAGTTAACTCATGCACTACGTCTTCAGTCGATTTCCCTGATCTAAAAACAAATTGTGATTTAGAAATTAAATTATTAACTTCTAAGAATGTTACTAGCCCTTGTTTAGAACACGTTCAAGGATTTTAGATATAGCGGGTAGAATTAAGATTGGCCTATAATTATTAACACAGCCTCTGTCACCACTCTTATAGATTAGATGGATTTTAGACCTCTTTAACGATGTTGGGAATACCCCAGTTGAAATGGACAAGTTACGGATATAGGTTATATACGGTACGAGTAAATCTGCATTTGACTTCAATATAGAAGGTGAGATCAAACCGACATCACTATCGCTTTTTAGATTTAAGATTATCGATGGAATTTCGTTTTCATCAGTGGGTAACATCACTAGGGAGTGAGGATGTGATTTTGATGTAAAAGGATTTGGTTCGTTTACATTTTTAATGATGCCGTCAGCCAAATTTTGTCCAACATTTGGAAAATAAAATGATTTACGTCATTTATAGCGTCTGATGGATTGTTTTTACTAATTAACTCAGAGGAACTTTCTCTAGATTTAGTTGTATGTAATCTCTTTAATCAAGCTCCATAATTTTTTATTATTTTTCGCGGCGCTCATCAGTTATTGTTTTTCATACTCACGTTTTAGCTTTTTTAATATTGAACTACAAAAAATTGTAGATCTTTTATAAGTTAATTGTAATACTTCATTATAAGGGGTTATTTTTTTGTTTTTTATATAAATTATTCTCTATTTTTAAGGCATTTAAACATGCCTGGTGACCATGGTTTAAGAATTATCTTTCTTCTGGAAGGCCATCTTTGGTATTTGATACGATTAAAAATTGGAGAACATTTATAAGGAAATTAGCAGCTTCGTTAGCGTCATATTGTGTATATATAACTGAAGTCTGTGTTTCTGATATCAGTTGTTAAGCCGATGTGGTTTACCCGTTTTAAGACTGATAGGTTTTATTGTTTGGGTGGTAGATATGTACAAAGCTACGGTAAAATGGTCAGTAAGTGTAGTTGGAAAAATCTGGCAATGGGCACCTAATTTTGTCTTCAAGAAAACATGCGTTTTGCTATGTGTTGGCACTGTGTAGGCTGGTAAAATTGCGTGAAACGCCAACATCTTCAAATAAGTGTTCGAGATATTACCGAAATTACTATCACCAATATCTATATTAATATTACCTAAAACTATAACATTTTTTATTACCATATATAGTGTGACATTTAGCAACTCATTAAAACTATTAATGTTTTTTATGTCCTGGCGGTTGATAAATCGATAAAATTGCCGTGTTTTCAATTGGTTTTATGGCAAATTTGCATTCAACATTTGCGGTTCCTCAAACGTGACAGCTAAGTCCTGTTAATAACGCCTTCATTCTGAGTAAAATCGCTCATCGAGGTCACATGATTATAGCCAGCTATGCTTGGTATATTATAGACGGATGGTAGCCAGCATTCAGTCAAAACAATGATACACTCTTAAGGATATACGAAAACTCAGAACACGTGATCTGATCGAAAATTCGTAAGACGGAGCCGAGTTTCTTATATTTAAAAAAATATAACATTCGAAATTCAAACATTTATGAGCGGCCAGGAGCGCAGAACTTCCAGTGTACCCATGTATACATTTAGATATGTTATTACCTTCTTTTTATTTTTAACCTAATTATATATATATAGATGTGTGTGTGTGTATGTATATGCAAATACATTGTGAAGTTATGTTTTCACTGACTGTTTTTTTTTGCGAAGACTCTTGCCAAGTGGTACAAGTGTTTTTTTTTTTGGTAAGCGTTTCCGCAACGTAAATTGGTTTAACTGGCCCTTTGATGTTTAAAGATTCTGTACTGAGCCGATTTTTAGGATTTTCTATATTAAAGCGTATCGCAGCCTTGTTTAAATTTTCATTTTTCAGAGTTGAGTTCAAGTCGATTACTATTGGGCCATCCAACTTATCCTCCAACTTTAACGTAAATATGTCACGTATGTCAGTGTCCAAGACTGGTACTTTGATTATAGAACCTATTTGTTTGGTCAGCTCCACCAGGCTATCCTTATTTTCTGTCTCCATTTTAGGAAAATTTCGTATTTCTATAGAGGTTGACAGTGAATTTCTTTCCATTTGTTATAAGCGTGTCTCCAACATTTGAATATGATGTTTTGTTGCTTATTTTCCTGCTGAAGTTCATATATTGTTTTAAAGATGTCAGATGCAGCATTTATCTGACCAGTACGACTGGTCAGATAAATGCTGCATGGAGTCTTTTATATTTTGATTTTGTAATAATATTGTATCCATGGCAGTATTTAAGGAGTAAAATTTTTCTATTTGTTGGTTTTTCATCTCTGCAAGCATAGTTATCAACTCGGGCACTGTTGCGTAGTTACTATCCGGTTGGATATCCATTCTTCGCTTTATCCGGCAGGTGGTGTAAGAATCCACATTTTGCTCTAGATTATGCAAAACATGTAGGTCCGGGTCCGACCCATGATGTTTGGGAGTAATATTTCTACTTCCACTATTTGGTGGTGTTCGTTGGATTGACATTTTAATAAAGAAGCGTGAAGTAAAAAGTACTTACGATTTCTACTAGAGCGCAATATAGTATTTTGTTGGCAACAAACTGTAGCAGTCTGATGACAGTGACAGTCCTCTATGGTCGGGATATCCGCGATGACAAAGACTGACGTATGACAGTTGGTGGCAGGACGACAGTTCGATGACGACGACAGTTGTCAGCTCGTTGACAGATGACAATTCGATCAGCGATTTGAGGAGTTACTAAGTCATCCATCTCCGTCTACGCAGTTGCTATCTTTTTCTCACACAGACTCAACGATCACTTACTGCTTTATGCGCGCCTAGTACTTCGCAATATTTATTGTACAATTTTAAATAGAGTAATTAGTTTGGATTTAATTATAAAAAAAACATGCAAAATACACACGTCTAGTCGCTGTCGCGGTCCGGGGGGAAGCAGGTGAAGGGATGGTGTTCTTTTTAACCGACCCAAAAAGTAAGAGGTACGTTTGTCAGAAGTTTATATTTTTTAATACGCTTTTATGAGCTTCCCTTGTAACTAACTATGTAAACAAATCTTGGAAGTTAATTTTAACATGCTTTTTTTTATGGTATAGGGGGCAAACGAGCAGACGGGTCACCTGCAACTCGAGAGTATGTAGTGTAATGATGAAGTCAGGAAGTGGATAGTGGAAATCTTGTTTACATGTCGCCGTGAAAGTGTATTTTTTTAATTAAAAAATATTTTTAATTTATTCTGATATCGCAACTCGGTGAGCCTCTGAATAGTTGTTTGAGCTAATCTTGAATAAGGGGACAGATTTGAATATGGTTTTGTTGTTAAGATCTGTAATTTTTTTAAAGTAAATTATTAAAAAAACATTTAATGTAGCAAATCTAAAACGGGCTGATAGTAAAACTGAATGACTTTGAAGTTTCAAACTCTTGGTTCTTAATATATCAGTATAACTTAATATACATATTATATAATTTCTATAAAAATATTGTAGCAAATAGAATTAAAAATGTATTATTTTGATAAAAGTTTAACGACACTTTAAGATGATAACCAACAGTGACTTTGGGATTCGACACAATGGTTTAACGACATCGACATCGACGTCATCTGACAACGATAAATTTATATATCATTAATTCTTGTCTACGACTATCTTTTTAGGGTTCAGTTATCTTGTACAAAATAATTTATTTTGAGCGTAGGGTTCTACATAGGATTTCTGGTAGGCTCTTCCTATCTGATTACGGAACCAATACTAAGTCATTTTATTCAACGAATTATTAATTCATTTTTATTTCATTTCCTTAAGCACGATACAAAAATGTTTAGTGTTTGTCCTGGGTTGTTGCGTAAACTAGATTTTGAAACACGTGCCAGATTGCTACTTATTTCTAATTTACATTATGTCTTTTCATAGACAAAACTCATTTCATGTTAATAAAAATAACATAAATGACCGTTATGTGTAAGCTTGTAACTGAAATTTTTCATTGTAAAACAAGATAAACTCAAAAGTTTGGTTTCCCAAAAAGATTTAAAAAATTAAAATTGCCTTTTTAAAAGAAAATGTTTTTTAATTACTAGCTTTTGACCGTGGCAATATCGCTCGCGTTAATATATTTTTTTATCCCTCGGAAGCAGAGCTTTTTTTTAAATCAGTTGCTAATAATACAGCATTACAATATTGTTAATTTTATGTTACTATATATATATATGCAACCCGCCCCGGCTTCGCACGGGTACAAATTATACACCTAAACCTTCCTCTTGAATCACTCTGTCTATTAGTGAAAACCGTCTGAAAATCCGTTCTGTAGTATTTCAGTTTGTCGCGAACAGACAGACAGACGCGGCGGGGGACTTTGTTTTATAATATGTAGAGATAATAGTGTTCATATTTAGAAACTGTAACTTCTTATAGATACCTAGGAATACAAATAGATAATTTATTCACCCATGGAACCCACATGTTACCAAGTTTGTAATAAACTTCGTTCCATTTTTAGTAAATTTAAAAATCTCAAATATGTTGTGAGCCGAAAAGTAATGTATTTCTTATATTATGCGCTAGCTGATTCAAGTATCGATTATGCTTTGGGTGCATATGGCCTTACGTTTCCTACATACTTAAATAAAATCAACAGCTTCCAGATTAGATTAGAAATTACTTATAGATAAAAAAACCAAAACGTAGACTTGTTTTGTTTTTATTTTACTATTACGTAATTTCTAATCTAATCTGCAATCTGTTGGTTTTATTTAGTAATCATGATTAAAAAAATATATTTAAAATCTGTAAAGTACTATCCATCTATATCTATATCTATAGTCCATCTAAAAATTAAATTAAATATTTTAATTGAACAATTCAATAATCAAGACTACAAAACGGAGCGTAAACATATGTACCCAACTCGTTTAGCTAAAAAGAAAAGACTTGGTGTTCTGAGAGTGACAAACTATTTTGGTAAACATACAAGGAAATACATAGTACCGACTGTAGTAAACGAACTACCTTCAGACTTGTTGACTCATGTCAAATCGAAAAACCAGCTCAAAAAATATTAAAAAAAAACATTACCTATCCTTCCTTTTGCCTGTTGCCATACTCATTTATAATTTTAATTTTAGTAATTTTATTATTTGTTTTTACATTGCTCATACAAATATTGTTAGTTGATGTAGGTATGTATGTGTGTTTTTCAGTGGTTTACAAACCACGGTTATATACATATGTATGCTTCCATCAATGAATAAGTATAGTATATTATTATATAAGTATGCAAAATGTTGTGGTTTAAACAGAATCTATGATGTTAGCACATAATTTAGTAAAATGACAAAATTTGTATTCATTGTTAAACGAGAACAACTGCTATGCAGTTTGGCAAATTTATTTGAAGTAAAAACTTACGCAAATTTTGAATAAATAAATAAAAATAAAAAATTCACTAACTTCTAAACTTTCGCGTTCCATGACATAATATTATTTACGTGTTTACGGGAATTAACGCGATCACGATCACGTATGTAATACCTTTTCGTGATCGCGTTAATTCCCGTGAACACGTAAATAATATTAAAATATTCACTCACAAAAACAATTACAATCAACTAACTGTGTGCGAATATTAATAAGTACAATAAAAGCAATAATAACATTGTATTACGCAGTGTAAGCACATTCCAGTGCCATGATCCAGGCCGTAACACTAAATTGTAATTTTATCGCCTCGCGCGAAAGTACACATCTCATGAAATAAATATATCACAATACAAGGGGCTATGGCCAAATGACTGCTTAATGCAGGGTATATTCTGTTAAACAAACAGTATTATTTTAGTAACTTCAAATTGTCGCTAAATAATAACTAGGTATTTATTGTTTTATTGATCATGAGAAAACGCACGCATTAACAGTATAATATGATTTCTAAAAATCACCGTAATAGTTAGCTACTGCAACCATGTCTTTTGAAATCATGTACTTTCTGTTATAGTGGGGGAGCCCACGATGCTAAATGGGGATCTACTCAATCGTCGTTGAGACCTATTGGATTTTGAAGATTAGATGGCTACTGACTAATCACGAAATTTGGAAAGCTACTTGATCTAGTTTATTTTTATTACGTGTGTGAAAATAATGTATATCTATCGCTTTTTTTACAGAACTGATCTTTGTTTTTATGAAGGTAAAACAGTTTTTCATAAATATACTGACATGCCACCGTCAGGATGTTTATTTCTTTAAATTTCTGCCTAGTGAATCACGATTACCTGAGTTATAAATTGCTCGGATAGCCCTCTTCTGCAGCACGAAGATAGTTTAATACGACATTAAGCTATGAAAATAACTAAAATACACTAATCTGACTGTAAAGCTACAGTAGCTTAAGAAACGGTGGCTTTTTTCAAAGAAAAATTGTTTAGAAGAACGTCAATATATACAGATAAAATATGTACATAATGTAGCATATTGTTGAGCTTTGTATCGTCAAGGAAACTCTTCTCCCTTCCCAATTGGGCCCAAATTGACTAAAAAATGTCGTCGGTTTGAAAAAGGGCATACCTACCCACAATGTTACAAGCGTCGTGTCTTTTGATCCCGTTATTGCGATGGTATTAATCCTACTGCTAACAGGGTGACGTTTACAGGAATTTTCTCGCTCCCAATTCTGCAAAGGTTAGACTCCTATCAATACCTATTCAGAGTTACGACCGTGTTAAAATAACATATTTAACATGCGACATACTTTAATTTTTATATATAGATTCTTGCACTGTTAGTTTCCATGTCAAAACATGTCCAGAGTGGATGAAATAAACATGACTTTAACCTAGTCTAGTCTAAGCTATTCACACCGCTCTGAGTCAGAATTTTCACCCAGAGAAAACATCTAACGATAATGAAATCAAATAATTTTGGAATATGGAATTTTATAAATTGATATGGAATAAATTTTCGAATTGTATATAATATGATGATACGTAATGAAATTATTTCAAAAGTCTGGCAAAATTTGTTTAATTCTCAACGAGTGTATTATATTCTGTGATCGTTATTAAAATGAAATTATACTAAATATTGCATGTATGATATGGAACCCAAACGTATGGCCTTGTTGATCACTTTAGTGATTTAAACAAATAATAAGACCAAAGACTAATCATAGAGAAATATTGGCACTACAAGTGCAAAAAAATAACAAACCATCCAAATAAAAAAAAACGAAACAAAAAAGACAATGAATGGTGTCAATTCTGTTGTATTACTCTCTTGACTATAATTGACTAAATTTTCTTCATACAAGATGTAAACCTTGTACACTTTGAAACAAGGTCTTATTTCAAATTAAAACACGTAGGTAACACATGTCGCTATCGAAATAAGCAATTTATTTGTCGACTAAAGTCTGATACGCTTAATACCACGTAGCGAGAGCCACTACCCGTTAAATTCCATCTCTTTTGCTCTGTGTTTTTAGTATGCGTCTTCGTAGGTGTCGATTAAAATAACTTCATCTTAGTTCGTTTTGAACAAGTTTTTATACGGTAATTATACGGCATTTGAATAAATGGAGACTCTCGCTGCGTGGAAAAAAAGTTGAGTATACGTTGACAGGTTTTAATGAAATTTAGTGGCGCTGAGAAATAGATGCCAGTAACAAATAGACCTTGTTGCGAAGAAGACAGGGTTGATTTCATTTGAAGAAATTAAGTCAGGTTTTGGTTTGGTGAGTATTACAATAGAATCGGCACCAATAACGGCCACAGCTGAATAGCTAGTGTAGAAGGCATGGGGCTCATTCACCCTTGGCCCTTTCACCTTATATTCCATTTATGTCGTCTGTACCCGTTAGAGTTTAGCAATTTCAGCCTGACATGCCAACTCAGGGATTTTATACCTAATCGGATTATATCAAGGATTTTAGTATAAAACCGTATGAGTACTTATGTACACAGGGATCTTCTTACTACGCTCTATTGAGCAATTTGTATAAATTTTAAATTAGATGGTACAATACTGCCAGGTACACAGATACTAGGTTTTTATTTGGGTACGAATCGACGACAAGGGAGTGTTTGTAATACTCAGTTTCATTGTGAGGGCCGCGTATACATCGAATTACTGAGAGAGTTTCCAAAAATACGTAATAGGTATATAAACTAGTATGAATGCATTGTTTATTCTTCATAACTTATGAAAGAAAGAAAGAGAAACATTTATTCTGACATTCACAGAACCGCACATAATTATTACAATAAAAATAAAAAAATAAATATAACCGAAGTAATTAAAGTGCCCTGTACAATGCCAGAAAAGGCACCTACGAGTATCTCAGCGTATTGCTATAGCCTGTGAGACTGCAGCGCTGGTATTAGTATAGGGCCTGCACCCGGCCACATCACGAGCCTATTATGTATATATATTGTGTGTTTCGTAAAAATTAGCAAATACAACAAACGTTAGTCTGGCCGTGTAAGTCGTGTGAGTAGTGCAGCGAGATGTTTATAGAGGTGTGAGTAAATACAATACAGGCAATATTTTAAAAAATTGAAAGAAAAAAAAACCTAATAATAAAAATAACATAAATAGGTACATGTACACAGATACATACAGATATAAACATACACACATGTAGATTTAAATACCATTTAAACATACTTTTAACACGAAATCAGCTAATTTCAATGATCAATTTGCGGGCCGACAATAGATTAAATACTGTCATATTTAATCTGTGTGGCTCGCTTGTACAGTACTTCACTAGCGTCTCCACCTCCCTTGTCTATGACAACGGAAGGGAAACCGCGCCGCGCGAACGCAGTGTTTGTACCTTCACTTCATTCCTTCGTAGATCGAACAACAATGGAAACGATAAGACGATAAGTTCCTTTTAAAAAATAAAAATGGCCGATGTTTATTTTGTTTTAAATATTATATTCTATGAGTCGTGACAAGATCAAGAAACGCTGTAAAGCGCCGTGTTATGTACGTTATGTATGTTATGTGTTTTTGCGTAACTTGTGAGGTGTTTAGTGTGGTGAAAAGAGAATAATGTGGTCCAATTTGTGAGGTGTCATGGAGGAGAAATTGCGAAGGGGAATTATGAAACAAAATAGTATATTACAATTTATACTATTTTATTTCATAACTCCTTCCCATCTTAATTAGGTATATCTATACATATGAGAAAATGGGAGTGTCTGTCTGTGATCTTCAAATTTTAATATAAGTTTTTTCTTAAGGTCATCGGGCTAATCTCCGAAACGGCTGCGCCAATTTTGCTGGGACTTTCACTAGCAGATCAAGATTTTTCAAAGCGTATAATAAGCTACTTTTGAAGTTGAAAATATTTAGGATTCTCGTGTAAAAAAAAAAACATAGAATTGTTAGTCATCACTAAACTCCGAAATGGCTAAACCGATTTTGACGGGACTTTCACTGGCCCCAATTCAGAACTTTTCAAAGCATATTGTGGGCTACTTTTGAATTCGATAATATTTAGGGTTCCTACGTAAAAAGACAGAAACTGTAAAAATACTTTAAGTTTGCACGTTACTTCGACAGATGGCGTTAGTGTCAAATTAGATTAATCACGCAAGATCGTAATAAGTCAGCTAAGCGTGATTAGATCACAAGGGAACCTGCAGCATCAAACAAAAACTTATCCCTAAAGTATACATAAAATATGTTTATGTAGGTACAAAGCATTTTTAAAAGAAACTATTGTGCTACATAATTAACATAAACTTCGAATGTATACCTATTACGTACAATGGATACAGCAAACAAAAAGTTGAAGAAAAATTGTATTATCCTAAAAGTACAGCATACAATTTTTGAACATAGTATTCATGAACGGATATTGTTGTGATTTTTTCAGAAATTTAAATCTATTTGTTAAGAAATTAGAAGGCGACGAAATTAGAATTTTATACCTCAGGAAATATTTACTTGAATAAAAATTGCAAAAATTTATTTATTATTGACGTTCCAATCAACGACTATGATGACTATCAAGATCATATTTTCTAAATACAGGTTACCTAGTCATCTAACTATAAGAAATAGTGCTCCATAGACATACAGAGAATTTTGCAAACAAAAATTAAATAAAGGCGTTTTAAAAAATCGCATTCTTCTTTAAATAAAATCATCAGAACAAATTGATATAATCTTTTAAGACCAAATTCTAGAAAGTTTACATTTCACTTAGATAGATGGCGATGGCGTTGTATTTAAATGATTATGTACCGCGCTGTGGTTACAATATTTAAAAAAATGCGATTCCGGTAATGATTTTCTTTGGTTACATAAATAAGTTAAAGTTGATTTGACAAAATTACTTGAATGATTGTTTAGTAGTTTTTTTTTCGTTATTTTTATAAAATCAATCACCAACAATCATTCGTCAATCATGACTTTTGAATTGTTTGACGAATGAGCGTGCAATGGACGCCTATGTCAAATATTTTTATTTCATTATTTTTTTTTTTTAATATTTGAAAACGTCTTTTTTTCTAACTAAAAATAAAAATTAGGTTACTTTGTCGAAAGTTTAACAAATAATACTTATATAAAATTAAATAATATCGTGTTGCAAATAAGTAAGATCGCTATCAGCCAGTGTCAATCCATAGCCGCCTGTTTCCTACCAGTTGAGCTTTGTGAGAAGAAATCGAGCAAAGAAACTCATGGCCACTCTTTTAAATCTCCAGAACAATATGTTTAGCAAAATAATAATAATAACTTCACACACCGTCTGATTCCAAACTACGCAGAGCCTGTACTATGGTAACCTGACTGCTGATAAACATACTTATATATTTCTAAATACATACATATTATAGATAAATTACACCCAGATACAGGACAAATGATCGTGCTCATCACACAAACATTTGTCCTGGGTGGGAATCGAACCCACAACATCTGGCTCAGAAGTCAGGATCACTTACCACTAGACCAACAGGCCAGTCGATGTAATACAGCACTGTTTTATCGTGCGGTATTATACCATGTTATTTCGTATTTCCAAGAGAGGCACTATACAGGGCTTCTGTAACACTGTTCCAGGAAGAAAATCAAAATCTTTGGAATGGATTAACAGAAGGATGGATCTTGAAAAATCACATGTCACCATCATCACTCTTGTCTCACAAAATATTGATTGCAAGCCGAAGTATTTAATATTGAATGTAGTGTTATTTTCCATTCAACAACAATAAAAAAAACTTATTACAAGCCGCAGGTTCATACGTTCACCAAATAATTTAAATAGCTAGTCCTCCTAGAATCCTATTGCTGCCATTAACTAGTTACAATTCTGACCTGTTACTTATCTGCATATTTAAATGGTGTGATTCCTTCGCAGGTCGTGATCTACTGCTAATACCAAAAGTCCCTGACCGATGATCTGTGAGATTACTTTTTCTTTGATAAAAAGTAGGTGTCATCCCGTGTGTGTGGTTTCTTATCTTTTTTATTCCAGGTCCGATTTTTTATGCCTTTTTCCAACTGCGAAAGAATTGCCAAAAGGAAAGTTTTGATTTTGGCACAATATTCATGTATTCTTATTTAACTGTCTACGGACGTGACTTTAAGGAGTTTATTTAAGTATGTTTGTATTTACGTATGAATTTTTTTTTGTATTTTATACAAACAAGTTCAATATAATATTGCTATCACATTGTAAGGTTTTGTTACAATGTGATAGCAATATCGGCGTTTATGAATAGCTTCTAGAGCTATCGACAATTTAAATATCAATCGTGCAAAAATAAAAAGTTTACTGTTGTAAAAATTCTACGATAATATGGTTGAAAAAATAACTATATTAAAAGGAAAACTTTTAGACGAGTTTTTTTGATACACTAGATATTTGTTTTTTTTTACTTATTGAAGTCTTCTTTCAGCATCACATTAAATAAATAAATATTATAACTCAATTGTCTATTGACGGCATCTCAATTGTCTTTATTCTTTTATTGAATTGGAAAGATTTTTAATGTAGTTAACAACCCAACACCTGGAAATTACTATTGAAAACAATGCTCTAAAAAACTTCACTAAAGTAATGTATGAAGTGAATGAACAAATTTTTTATTACAATATTTTTTTATTTATTTAAATGTATTATATCTTGTTTCCCTTGAAGAGTTTTCCAAAGTCCGTTCAATTGAATAAATACATAATAAACCCTTTAGCGCTTTAAGAAACTTCTAGTTCTTTTGAAAGTTAGGTTATATAAGGTATCTATCACAGTTAGGTATAGTCACAGTTAGTTGTAAGTAGGTGATGTATAACCAAAGAATAATATAATATAAAATTATAGAAAATATAATACAAAAAGCATTACTTCACAGCCTGCAATGGAGTGGCAGTGTTGAAGACTCAAGTTACTTCAATGACTATATACTTATAAACAGAGTGAAATAGAACATGAGTAACGCGACTAATAAATATTATTATGAAGATGTTTATTCTAATCATTAGGTATTTACATACTATTTACATCAAATACCACCAGTTACCATACCAGTATGTCAGTTCAATAGTTTACCAACAGGTTAATATGAAGAGGAAAACAATTTACCATTTAAAATATGAACCTTCAAACAATAACTGAACTGCCCAGTGCATTGTCCGAGTTGATGACGCGGATAATGAAGCCCGGATTCCATTAGCGTTTTGTTCAGACTCACGCCAGCTTTCACTAAATGTAGTCAAAGAGTGATTGTAGGCTTAGACTCCGATCCGGTTGAGTGTAATCCGGCTACTCCGTTCAGGAAGCCAAAGATATTATATATCAACCTTTTTTTAAAGCAACCGTACCAGACTAAGTTTGGTGAAAACTACTGTATTAATCTTCAAAAGTCTTTAATCAGTGTTTCCTACCTGTAATAACTTACGGTGCCGAGACGTGGACACTCACAGTTAAGTTGGTCCACAAACTCAAGGTCACTCAGCGAGCTATGGAGAGAGCTATGCTTGGTGTGTCTCTGTGGAACAAAATTCGGAACGAAGTTATCCGACACAGAACCAAAGTAACCGACATAGCTCGAAGAATTAGCAAGCTGAAGTGGCAGTGGGCCACATTGCCCGCAGAACTGATAACCGCTGGGGTAGACGAGTTCTGGAGTGGAGACCACGTCAAGGGAAACGTAGTGTAGGACGCCCTGCGGCCAGGTGGAGTGACGATCTGCGCAAAACGGCGGGGAAAAACTGGATGAGGAGAGCCGACGATCGAGCTCAGTGGCGTTCATTAGGAGAGGCCTATGTCCAGCAGTGGATAATGAGGGGCTGATGATGATGATGACAGTATTAATCTGGAGATTTACCAACTTTAATAGACTGTAACAGACGCTCAGGGCCTACTGGACTTAAATAATCTAGCTAAATAAAATGTTTCACGTTGTAAATCCTAATATTATGATCTAATAAGTACCTAAACGTTTAATATACATATCTTTAGAGCCTAATAGAATTTCGATAGATGTTTTTTTTTATTGAAAAAAGCTAGAAACGAAATTCAAAAGAAAAACATGCAAAAATAACATATTAAATCAATTAATTATTCTCTTATATCTTAGATAACAACTGGACATTAGTGTTATTAGTAGACATACTATGATATCCCCCTATAATATAAAAAAAATCCTAGACATACACATCTCTCATCTGCACCATAAAACAAAAAATTGCTTTATTATTCATTATTATCTGTCCCAAAAATGGCAGAACATAGAGAACAATTTTAATGTAATATCTACTTGAAATTAAATTTGTAAAGTAAAAAATTATTATTAAATCTTAACAACACAGTGGCTACTAAAAAAAAAAACGATTTTCTAGACCTTAAGTTGACTGCCATGTATTTTTGTGCGAAATATTTTGTTCAGGCGACCGGAATGTGACTGGATCGGCATACAATGTATGCGCAACCTAATTGTAGTTTACGGGCCGTTTGATAGATGGAGCATTTTGACACCTCAGGTTTTTTAGTTACACCCTGTTAATGGAAGCAAAATGGTGAGTAATTTGGGAAATTAGTGGTTTCATTTTCGCTTTGTTATGTTGAAGGTCCTTTTTTGTTGAAGGGGGAAGGCCGTTACTTTTCTTTGACACACTACACCGTTAAACAAGAATATTTTTTGTTATCAATATACACCCGTTTTGACAAAACTACGAGACATTTTAATACTGGAATGCAGGTTGTTTTTCTATCAACATAATTGATATAATGAACGCGATGAATCTCGGAAGAATTCCCTTATCCCTTTTCTTAATTTTTATCTTGAATGAAAAGCACTTAAAAAGAAACTTAATTAATAACGATGATGTACAAAAAGTAACTGTTGAGAACCTACAAATCACGATAAATAACGGCTACAAAAAACTAGTTATGGGACAAATAGATTAGCTAAACCGCACGTACAAATAAGTAGAAATGAAATATCTATGTGAGGCACGGCTACACCAAATGCTATAGCTGTCCTTAACATGTGTGATGATCACAACCTTATGACTACTTAAATGGTATCCCTATACTGTTTAGATAATTGTCCTCAAAACCTCCAGGTCAGGCCATATACTTAACAATCTCGTTATCCCAAGTTTAAAGTTCTATAAAATACATATGTAACGCATTTCAAATGTCCACTACGATAAAATTCATCTACCAGTGCAGTAATGTTCTTAAACGTGTATATCCGGTTATGTTTAAATTTAGTACAAATATATTGCGCTATATATCTGCGCTCACTATATACACAATAGTTTCAGTAAAGAATGATATTAAGAGTAGTCACGCAATTTAATAAATAATGAAACTCAAAACTAACCATGCTTTTGTTCAGCATTATAAATACATGCTTCAATGGTTTGGAGACAATACAAGAATAGTAAAGGCTCTCAGTGACAAGTCAAGCCTTTCTCACGGAGTCTACCAACAAATTTAATCTTCGCCGAAAACAAACAATACACCTCCGTAAACCACTGAAATTCCGAGAACCTTCACAGGAGGAGTATTCTGATCGGTAAAAATATCCGATCTCGTATTTGTGTCGTTTTATTTTGGTTTAATTATTGATTATATTTTGAGTTCATTGATGTTTCAAGTGATACTGTTGCGTTTTATGTTCAATTTGGATCTCAATTTACTTCCAGTTTAATTCAATATAAAGCTGTAAGTAAATTGTCATTCATACCTTGGAAATATTAACATTAATTCGTCAGCTTTGTTTCACTGATCATATTTTTTTATATGTATAGCTTCAATAATTCCTACAACATAGCAATATTTTGAGAGTACCCATAATTGGAGGACTACGAGTCCAGTTAGAAATTAACAGTCTTGGTTCAATAGAATCGCTCACTGTACTAAAAAGAAATTATAAGAAAGAGTAACATTTAAAATGAACTTAATCTAGAATTTTAAAATATATATCCCGAGACATATATCAATGGTTGCTTTAAATTTTTTTAAGTGCCAAAATTTCGTATGTACTTATACGTTAGTATTCGTTTTGCATTTTATTTTCAACTGTATTAAAATAAAGGGTTTACAGAATACCGTATAATAGCTAAAAGCTTTGCACCTTTGGAAAGTGGTAGACCCTTGTCAAGGCGACCAGCAATCAATATTCGCGGCGGGCTCTTCGCAAATATTAACTTCTTAGCTCTACGCATTATGTGGACTGAATTTAGTACGTTATCATCTTGGTGTGTTGAATTTCTGTGATCTTTGTGATAGTGTTGTTAAGGACGGATATTCTTTATTTTATGTATTTAGTTTTTTGCCTAGGAAATCACGTTTAGCCGTGGGTTCCGGTCCCGTTACGAGTAGTTGGAGCCCTAAAAAGACCGACAACCTGGTGTAACTACAGAACTTCGATTTCGCCTAGTAGGGTTGTTGAGATATGATGGCAGTCACTTCACGTAAAATATTGTTATTCAGCCTTATCGTAGTTAGACTAAAAGCCGACTCCAACTTATTTGGGAAAAGGCGCGGAGTATTTAGTTTTTTTTTATTATAAAGTTTGGGGTTAAAACCATGTTGGCAAAAGGTCACAAGGCAAAATTTGTTTGTAATATTTAGGATCCACAGTACCAAAAGAAAACGATTATTAATATTTTGGTATTTCCAAACTCTCATAATTTCATTGAGCATATTAATGACTTCACTTACCATAGTTAGTATTCTTTCTTAAAAATCTTCAGCATCGTTCCTTTTGGTTTGTTCTACACACAGTTGGCATATCAGGCAAGCAGGTACCTTTAATTCTAAAACTGTAAAATCTACCACTCCGCGGGCATCAAGTGGTAAAACAAAGTGAAACATGACTTGAAGTTAGTTCTACACATGGTTCGTTTTCTCATGGGATATTTTCAGGAACTGTTTGTGTAGTAAGTGGCAATTCTAGACTCCACATTAGTATACATATAACGGAGCTTGGTGGAAACTAAATTTCATAAACCACAAAGATCGTTTACAATTTAAATAAACTGCTCGAATTTAAATTAAGAAAGATCTTAGACGATATACGATTTCAAAGGAGGTTCTACTGTACGAACGACCAAGTCCGACCAAGATGCAGAGAGCAATGCAATGTCTATAATTGAATGGACGCATTCAAGAGATTGCATCTAGTGAATCGCTTACATTTAGCGGTCCTTAGAATGAACCATGGCAATGGATACAGTACTGTATATAGTATTCGTATTCAATAGATACGGCTGCCAATACTAGATATTACATTGGATAGGATTTAATGAGGTATAAAAGCCCCGGCTTCACACGGGTAGCAGAGCATATTATATTAATTTTTTCCGACATCTTTAACAATCATTGTCATATTTCAGTAATTTTACACAAAAGCTTAACAAATTAACCTAAACCTTCCTCATAAATCACTGTGTCTGTTGGTGAAAATCGCATGAAAATCCGTTTAGTAGTTTTTCAGTTTATCGCGAACAGACAGACGCGGCGGGGGACTTTGTTGTATGATATGTAGTGACAATATTTGCCAATACTCCCAGTGACGTTACTAACGACTACACATTACGAATATTCTCGTTGCATCCTCAGCGACATAAAAACTCAAGATATTAATAGAAAATCCCCTAGTCAATCATTAAACTCACACGGAATTCACGGTTTTAATAAAAACTACTAATAGATTAGAATAGAATAATCCATATTGTACACTAACGACATATTGCTTAAAATAAATACGCAAAGTGGACATGTACAATGCGCAACAATTTCTTACAGGCAACCTTACTAATGTCTATTTTGCTTTTTTTTCTATGTTACGATTCAGCACTGAAACCGGCTTTATTCAGTGAACGTGATCATACACGTTCTAACCTAATATTAAAATCAATAATGCTTCAATTCTGATCAATTAACGGTGAGAGGGAGCTAATAACGCACGCCTTATGGTAATATTACTTGTCACTATAAACTCACAACACAAATGACGTCACTTGTGCGTTAAATGATACAGTAGAGATTTATTACCAAAAATAAACGGCACCACATGTTTCGTGTTAGTACTACACCCAGAGCTTTTTCCTTTTCGAGCAAAACTCTTCTTTCTGTGCCTTATTACGTAAATAATTATATGGTCGCGTAGTAGTAACATTTTATCAAATTTGTATTTAGAAAGTATAATAAGAAAGGGCGGAATAGAAACAATATCTAGAGCAGCTATATAAATATGTCTGTAATCTCTCTCAAAGATAGCGTTGATTAAATTTTCTTGTATACCTGACAGTATTAGCTTTCAATATCCCATGGCATCGTTTACGGGTCATCCAATAGCCAAGCAACTATAAAGCTTGAGAATAGGGTCACCATGCAATCGAATTAAAATGCACTCTGCGTCTTCCTACGAAGGACTTCGTAGCACTCAGAAATTGAAACTTGCACTCTGATTCATATTTTAATTGACTGAAGGAAATTCATTTAAAATAAGTGTCTCTACTATTAGAAAGATTCTTAAGAGTATAGTTAAATGTTTATTCATAAAGTACATAGTGCCTTGGTAAAAGTTTATAAAGGCTGTCTTACGGACACCACCACTACTCACCAACGCCCTACGTTACAAGACAAAATAAGAGAGAGTTTCAAAAACAATAACAATAAATTGTAGTATGTGAAACCAAAAAAGATACACTTGAATGGTGAAACGAATTAAAAAGTAACAAAGAGTTCCATTATTCACTTTCTGGCTTCAACCCAACCTGTCGGACACGTCAAAATCAGTCACATGACTCCAAACTCGAGTGGTTAACTAGTAGCCACTGAAGATTTCCACTATCAACCTCCTAGAACAACATCAGATCAGCTCTTATATGCCAAATTATAGTATTGCCATCGAAACTACATATACATACAAAGTTTTTATTTCGATACGACAAGAGAAGTTGGTTAAAGTTTACTTCCAAGGTTTGTTTAACTTTACACAGTTAGTTATAAGTGAAGCTAAGAAGAGCGTGTTCAAAATAAGCTTTCAGAACCCGTGTAGTGCACATACTTCTTTTCAAATTGGTGAAGGAGCATCTTCTTGGCCTACCAAATGACCACCAGATGGCCAACTAGCATTAATTTCTTACACCGGTTTCTGAAAGGCTTATCAACGCAAAAATTAACTAATCGTATGTCAAATCTCTTGTCAAGGATAAAGCATGATTAGGCACTTTGATTTGATCATCGGTTCAATTAACAGAGCTTACAGAGATGTCAAAATTTACTGCAAAATCTTATGTCAAATGTAATTCGAATGTTGTAAGTAAATATTTCTTTGATCAACACTTCAGAATCTCGAACAGATTTGAGGCTACTGTTAACTTGACAGCTCAACAGTAGCTGAACAATATTTTGATCTGTCTTTCAAAACTAAGTATTAATGCTGTATTTCTTACAATGAGTCGGGGATAGATGATAGGGTTGGTCATAAACGGGATATCCACTTCATATTGGGCAGACAAACGTTACTCATTACTGCGAGTTGTAGGAAACTGTAATTTTGGAAAGTCGTAAATATTTTCACAAAATCTATACTAATATAAACCTGATAGATTCGTTTGTTTGTTTAAAGGCAATAATCTCTGGAACTCTCAATCAGATTTCATTCATTGAGAAAGGTATAAAAGAACAGTTTATATAATTAAAACTTTATTATGATCTATGCAATGATTACATATTCAATGGTTATGAAGTACTTGAAGTCTTCGATATCAGCACGGCATACCATATTATTAATAAGAAGAGAAAAGCAAATATGATATAAATGATACCAATACCGCTATTTAGAACCCCGCTAAGCGGAGAGCCATTCGCGATTAATTCTTAGTATCTGCTCTTAATGGATTCCTGCAACCTAAAGCCACTTGGTGACAATACGAGGAAAGATACTTGCGGTGCGTTTACACAAAAATGCAGATATATAGCGATATAAGTATATTACTTACCTTAACATAATCATGTAAAAATTAACGAGGCGTCATTATCCTTATCCTTAGCAACTTTTAAACTTTCGCGTTCCATGATATACAGAGTGTTAGAAAAGTGCCGGAACAGCAAAATAATTCGCTAGGGATGCATTTTTCGGAAATACATTGAATACAAAAGTTACAGGAATTTTTCCTGGCTATCCATTGGTAACCTTGAAATCGACCTTGATCACAATCTTGAAAGTTATCTCAAGGTCAAGGGCAATTTACAAATGAGAATGTATATTTTTGAGCCTGGAATTGAAAAGAGAGGATAAAGATATGACCTTTAATACTTATGTTTTAACCTCTAAAGGTCGCCAATCAAAGCCATGAAGGCCGTTTCTAACCTGTCTTTATGAAAGGTTATTAAAGGAGGCCTATGTCCAAAAGTGAACGACCTATGAAATTATGATGATGATGATGTAGATGAATTAGAACTTGAGATACCTCACTAACGATGATCTCAAACTAGTCAGAACCCGTGCTATGGTAACCAGACTGCTGCTAAACATACTTATACACTAACAAGTAATATAATCGTCATTCGAATATGTACGACGTGAACAGATAATTTCACCAGTATGTATGTGGTAACAAATGGGTTCTAGAGGAGCTTACAAATTATTCATACATAAATTATACATACATAATTATAATATAATAAACTATACGACAAGTACACTTGTTGTATAATTTATACAGGGTGTTCCAAAAAGGTGTGGTCAGAATTTAGGAGCGTCATGTGTAGCCGACAAATTGTTGATTTAGCTTGAAAAAAATTTAAATCGAAAAAAAAATTATTTTCAATTTTTTTTTGTTATTTGACATTCCATCAACGTCCTTGTCCCATAGTTTCATTAATGTCAGCCCTCTCTCATACAAAATATTAGCTTCATCAATAAATTTTCAAGTTTAATTTTTCAGTTTCAAAATAAGATTTCTGTATTTTAAATCACAAATTTTCAAAAAAAAAATAGCGCCGTACGTTATTCACGGGGTCTAGTAATATACGACTTTAAAATATGACCACACCCTGTTTATAACAAGTATTAACAAGTTAACAAGTATTTAATTTAGTTGCAATAACGTAAATCCTAATCTTTGATTGATTTTTTAAATACTTAATGTTACAAAATTTTCACTTAGTAATATATGTATAACGATTACAAAAAAGGAAAAAATAAGTTTTAAAACATGTTTTTTATTGTCCAGATAAAAAAAAACTCGCAATTCGATGATCGAGTAATTGATTATAAAGATTCGGGCTTTTGTTGGAAAGTGGTAAATAATTGCATTCGAATACAGAACACCATCGGCTTCAATTAAATCGCAACACTTAGAAACCGTTTTAATTCGAAATGTTTCAATACGATACTCGAAATCGAATTAAAATCGGTTCTCATTCGTTCCGCGCTGGATTTTATTTTTCCCGGTCTCCGTATCGCTTTGATGCTGCATTTGTAATTATTTTTCTAATTGGACACAAATTAGTTTTGTATGCAGAATCCCATGGAATATAAAACTCATTTCATACACTTTTTTCATTTTATCTTGTACACGTGAGCTAGCGATGAATTTACTGAAATATTGCAATATGGTATTAAAATTTAAAAAAAACTTGAAAGAATGCTAGAAGTGAAATAAAGTTTTGTAAACAAAAAGCATGTGTACTGATAGTTTATTCAAAATAAAAGCTTAAATATAGGTCGTGTTATATAATTAAATATATAGGGATTTATATCGTGGGAGAGCCATACTTCGGCACGTATTGGCCGGTTCGACCGGAGTGGTACCACGGCTTCATAGAAAACCGTGAAGCAAAGAAGAGTGTTTCGCTAAGTGAGTGAGGTTACCGGAGGTCCTAACTCTAATCCACCTACTCCCACCTTAAAGGCCGGCAACGCTGCTGTGACTCTGAACTTGCAGGTGTCCATGGGTAGCGGTAGCCACTAACCATCAGGTGAGGTCTGCACGTTTGCCGGCTTCGTTTGATTTTTTATGTTTAAATTCCGTCTTTAAAAATATTTAGTGATAATTTTTTGAGACAACAGGCGTAATATTACTGCAGCCTGCATTTTTTTCATTTTTACTAGCTGCGCCCCGCGGTTCCACCCGCGTAAGCCCCTCGTTAAGTTTTCTTAAATTTTCTAATTTTCCGCGCAACTTTCCTAATATTTTATTTCATAAAAATCTCCTCCTGACAAGGACTGGCCTGTTGGCCTAGTGGTTAGTGACCCTTACTACTATGCCATAGGTCGTGGGTTCGATTCCCACCTGAGTCTGGTCGTTCTCTGTGTCCATACTTTGTATGTTTGTAAAGTCCCCCGCGACACAGGAGTAATTCCTAAGGCGGGAGTTGTCTTTTAAAAAAAAAAAGATCCAGCATTTCCCGCGTGATGCTGTGACCAAGGGAAATAAGGATTCATTTTTAAATATATATATTTATAGTTACGTTGCGTTTTAGTTTATTAAAATTTATGTATTTGTATGTCGTCCACTATTTTATATAATTACTTTTCTTTAGTGACAAAAAATTATTTCAAAAACTGCATATTGCTTCAGTAAACGAAGCAATATGCAGTTTTTGAAATAATTTTTTTAAGCGAATTGCATCCACACCTTAATATTCGATAAAAATCGAATGGTCAAAACCAGCCTAAATCAGGTTACAGTAATGCCCAGAATCATAAAAGTCGAGCCAATAAAAAAAAAACAAAGGTACAGCCGTACCATCATTTAAAATATTTTCGAGCCTCTGTAACTTCGTTTTTAAAAAAGCAAGAAGATGCAATTTTCAGTAACTAAGAGGACATAATGTAACTAAATATGTTGCCAAATTAGATTCAATTTGAATGTGTAATTATTAACTATTGCAAGTCAAAGTTTGTCACTGATTCTCTCACCGATCGTCAAAATTCGAAGCTACTTCTAGCAGGCACCCAAGCTTCAAACGTTGAACGCAATTACTGTTTAGCTTATAAAGCAAGGAAAAAGTCAAACACTGCTACTTCAGTATAGGTACAGTGTCATTAAATAACAATATTCCGTTAATATACGTAACTACAAAAGAATTGAGATTCCATCAGCAACATAACATAAAAAACCCAAGTTTCGCAAATGGCAACGCAGCTCTTCTACCGAAACAGTTGTGAGGTCTAATTGTTAAGTTCGAGGTTTTTATTTTACGTACATCAACTAAAGTAATCTGGTCGAAAAGGATAGTTTCCTTTGATGAAAATAAATTATTTAACAGCCTTCATGAACAAAATATTTGGTATAATTCCTTATTATTTTTCATTTCGCTGTTGCTAGACCAGACTAACCTTATAATAAAAAACCGACTTCAACAAAAAAAAACTATTCCATAAAAGACTTATATAAAGTTTTCTCATGGATGCTATTGTCAGAACTGGACCAAATTGAAATGGGACCACATGGAAAGCAGTCCAGCTTTCAAATAAAAAAAGAATCATCAAAATCGGTTCACCCAGTCGAAAGTTCTGAGGTAACAAACATAAAAAAAAGAAAAAAAAACATACAGTCGAATTGAGACCCTCCTCCTTTTTTGAAGTCGATTAAAAAGTAAATAATTTACAAAAACAACGTGCGACCTTACAAGTCGCTACTTTATAAAGCTTCGACAGGACCTACCGTTTTAACTACAATCCAGAAAAAGTAGTCAACTATTTGTATATTATACATAATAATATGTACCTATATGTATCTCTAAATATCTACTATTAGAAGGGCAAGAATAAATTTCTTTGCCCAAACATCTACCGTTATATATTCGTTTTAGCTTTGTTTTATCAGCTTAAAGGCAAACAAATATACCAAATTAAAAGCATTAATTTAACAAATCAATCTGTTAGTTTGTTAAGAGGAATCCGTGCGACGGGCCTAAATTGGTAATTTAATTAAATTGGAAACTGTATACGCAGAAGTCAAAAGCTTCCATGACGTTCGTCCGTGGTGATAATTGAATTGTGACTTGTTATCCGCTCGAAAACGAAGAGCGTTGAATAATTATGTTACTTTTATATTTACTGTCTCTAGCCCTGATTACAAGCCTTGTTTACAATCTATGATTTTTTTTTGTTTGTCATAAGTGGTGTGGTCATAACTTGCAACACAATTGTGTGCAACCAACCTGATCCTGTTTTTTTGGTTGAACACGCTATGGAACTACCAGTCGAATTAAAGAAAACCGCATTTATTGATAGCCTAAAATTTTGGGAAGAATGTCTAGGCTATTTAACATCGCGCAACGACCCTAAGGAGCTTAGCAGTGACCGGGTGAAACTGCGAATGACATAATTCAATCATAAATCTAGTCAAATATCGTGGTCGTGCATATTTTTGTACTCATGCCTGCCTTTGGTAGTTGAAACACACGACCACAGAATTTTAATAAAAGCTGAAATATTAAAATTGTCGCTTGGTATTTTTTTCATTTTGATAGTGTGTAAATTTGTATTTTTAAGCTCCAAATTTTAGACTCCTTCATTTGACATCCCACTCGATACTATAGCGAAATTAATTCAGGACCAGGCGATGAATTTGCCGTAGATATTTGAATAAAAAGTTATTAAAACTATTCAAATTTTTGTCATTCGTTTAGGTAATGTGACAAAACGTGTCGGTTATTATAAGTTAGCTTTCAGCGGCTTTAGTATGATAAAGCCATCACATAGAAATTGTATATATGTCACTTTTCAAGCCAATCTATTAATGCATCAAAGATCTTTTTTTTTATAACGGGGGCAAACGAGCAGAAGGTCATCTGATGGTAAGTGACTACCGCCGCCCATGGGCAACTGCAACTCTGGAGGTAGGAGTAGAGGAAGGGGGAAGAGGGAGAGTGCAGGGAGGGGGAGAAGAGGGAAATAAGAGGAGAGGGAGGGGTTAGGGCCTCCGGCAACCTTACTAACTCGGCGAAAAGCAATACAACATTGCTTCATTGCCGGTTTTCTGTAAGGTCGTGGCATACGTGGCATACGAGCCGAAGCATGGCTCTCCCTCTACCACTAGGTAAATATAACATAATCGCAAGACAAACAACAGACCAAACAAAATTGAATCTTGGATAAATAGTATGTTTGTATTTGCAAACAAAAGCGTATCGCGTGAAAAAGTATTACAGTACAGCACCAGAAGATATTGTAAACAGAGTTCACAGCAACACGGGACTGTTCAAACATTGCATTGAATCAGAAAACAATTATTTTAGGAAAACATGACAAGAGCCCTCGTATTGTTTAGTTGTAGGGACACCATTATTTGAGATATAACGAGACAGCGAAAACACCAATGTTGCATTTTATGAGCAAAGAAGTCACACACACATTTTTTTTTGTATCTAGCAACGCGGCCGGTAAGTATAAAGGTGGGAGAGCCATGCTTTGGTACGTATGGGCCGGCTCGACCAGAGTCATACCACGGCCTCACAGAAAACTGGCCTCATAGCAACGTTTGTGTTGTGTTTCGCGAATAATGAGGTTACTGGAGGCCCTAACCCTTCCCTCTCTCTTTTCTCTCCCTCTTCCCTCCTTTCCTCCACTCCCACCTTAAGGTCAGCAACGCACTTGTGACTCTTAAGTTGCAGGTGCCCATGGGCGGAGTTAGTCGCTTACCATCAGGTGACCCGTCTTATCGTTTGTTACCTATACAATAAAAAAAAATTCAACCAGAATTATATAAATGGGCTTTTTTCTTCGGATTTCAAGTTATGGAAGGAGTTCTCTGCCATGATTTGCCCTAGTAAATAATCATAATGTACCTGGCCACCGTTTACGATTCGACGGTGAAATATCTGGAGGATTGCGTATTTTTTTGTCAGCTTGGTGGTATAAAAATCTTTAATCTAATCTTTTATTAACCAAGTCAAATTTTGTACGTACGTACGTATTCATTGATTGCTTATGAGTATGAAACGCCTGGAAGAGATTGCATTTTGCAATAAGTCCGTTCTTTGTACATTATCTGTATGACAAATGCATGCATGATACTTCTACTGTAAGACTGGTGTACAAATAAAGTGTTATCTATCTATCTATCAATAAATTGTCACAGTTGTTCTCGAATCATATGTCCTAAGTTTTGCGTATCTTGTAATGCAATATGGTTACACTAGCGTACAATACAAGGTATTTGTATTGTTTAGATTTCTACGACCGTAGGTTTTGTTATATTTAGCATTCCAAAGGTTTGTTCTGTTTCGATTAATTTATTGACAATGCTTACGAATTATTGGAGAGAAGTTAATAACACAAATACTTATATGGCTTTTCTAAATGTCAATACGTTTAGAAAAGCCATATAAGTATTTCGTTACAATAGATATTGTGTATAATATAATTAATTTTACAAATAAGAACTAAAATTGAATTTATTATAAATGGTGATGCATAAATATGTGATTTTGAAATGCGCCATACCTGACCAACATATAGCTTCGTGTAAAAAAATATTGTACACATATATTATGTACCTACCATATATTTTGTACTCACGCCACCAGGAGATACTCCGAAGGGGTTGACAGCGGTGTATTAAACACCCTCGTTTTGCTAAGTATAATAATTTGGTCCCACCCACTTCTGCCAACTATAATAATTTGGTTCCACCCACATTTTGTCAGTTAAAATAATTTGGTCCCACTCACGAAATAGGCGACAAGGCTAAGCAGAACCGGGCACTTTGGGAATTAAAGATGAGAACCTTGGGAATACATTCAAATCGAACGGTAGGTAAGAAGGGAAGGCAATGGAAAGAAAGAGATGTTGCATATCCGGATGGGTTGAGGAGGGTAAGAAATAGGTATAGGTACGCTACCGTGACCTGCTGGGTCGGGTACCCAGTACATACTACAGTATATATATGTATACCTATGACTCGAACTGGCTGTTGCCTGAGACTGAGCCCTCTAACATATAACACATAAATGTTATTGTCAACATCTGCTGGGATTATGAATGTTAAAACACTTAGCACCAGACGGTATGAAGTAATTTTAACAAATGTTAGTGGTCAATTTATTTCTTTAGTTTATTTATTTCATGAGCAGCTAATATCATATAACTAATATATATATATATATTAGTTTGATCTAGATCGTAACGTACAGAGTATGCGCAACACAGGAGGAAAATCAATCTATTATCAAACACTATACATAACAATCTCTAATATTTAATATCTAATCATCAGGTCAGGTTTGAATGCCTCAGGCTCCTAACTGGGATGTGAAGCATCCAAACCGAGACCACTATGAAGAAAGTTTTTCACAATACTAATGAAACTGTTGAAGTTGCGATCACAAATGTCTAATAATTTATTGGCTCTCGCCATGTCGTTATATTGGCGGGCCATCCTTGTCAGTGGACTGTAATAGGAGATATTATTTTTGTAAATTTGAAGAGCAAATAGGTTTGTATCATTAGCCCTACGGGCACTGAATTTAATATTAAAACTGATTTGAGAAAGTAACTCTGGTGAATTAATAATATAATGTATGATTTTGTAGAAATAAACTAAATCTAAATATGTGTCGGGATTCCAACGGTTGCACTTTAAATTTACAGAGTCTATTTTGGTAATTTAAATCTGAACGACCAGGGTTTTGACGATAACTAAGAATCATAAGGATTTTTTTCTGTACACGCTCAATTTCATCTACATGAACTCTGTAATTAGGTGACCATACTGGACTACCATATTCCAATAAGCTCGTCACTAAGGCAAAGTATAGATACAAAGCACTGCGGGGCTTTCTAAACTATTGGTGGGTCTCAAGATAAAACCTTGAAGTTGGTTGGCTTTACAAATAATATGACTATAGTGAGCGTGAAATGAAAGTTTATCATCAAATAGGATGCCTAAGTCTTTCACAACCCGTGTTCTATTTAGTACCTGACTCTCACTCCACCTGACCTCAATATCATAATCCCAAATAACTTTATTAGGTTATTTATGTTTAATATGTAATATCATCAATTTTATAACCTTGGTGAAAAATTTTATTACGTTCCAAGTTAAAAAACTCATCAATTCTAAAAGCATATAGACACTATACTATATATATATATATATATATAAGTTTGTATCTATATACAAACTATTTATTAAAAAAGATTCTACTCTCAAATAAAAAAATAAAACATTTTTTTTGTGCAGCTTTCAGATCAAAATATATTTAATAGTAAAAACTTTTCCAAATAAAACTGATATACCACCTCCATACACCCCAACAAGATTACAAACGAAGCAGAGATAGCGCGGACTGGCACCGAACACCACACTGACGTTTGAATTTCGAACGGCATCAGTGCGGTCGTGACTGCCAATCGTATCCAACCAAAATGGCAGCTAGAACAGGTGACAGGTCGAAATGGAGACGAAGAAAATGCTCTAAAAGTCCTTCAGAAGACGATAACGATTGTGCTAGCCTCGCTTGGCTGTTAAATTTCAGATTAGATGATTTCGTGAATATCAAAGTGCCAGATGACGAGCCTGCAGTGAAAGAGCCGAAAGTAGAAATTCCTGACACACCACCAGCGCCAAAGAAGCCCCCTTATACCTATCCTGAGTTGATTGAGAGAGCACTGAGGGAAAATGGAGAGTTGACAGTGTCTGCAATTTACCAATGGATATCGTGAGTTTATTATTACATAATTATTACTACAGTATAATCTGTAAGTTCAATCTAGTCACAACGATTCTTTATTAAGTTGCAAAACACATTGGTCGCCACAAATAAGATGGTCATGGCTTTACTTTTAATTAAAAAACTATTTTACAATATAAATTTATAAGTTTATTTACATATTATATATCACAATAAAAAAAGTTGTAACGTTTTAGAAAGTGTGTTGATAAAAGCTTGATAATTTGGCCTGTAATGTTTCGCTTAAGTAACAAAAATGGTACTATTTACTCCTTTTTCTAAATCAGATGTAAAAATAGAAGTTCCTGTGAAGAAACTGATAAATTCATAGTTGAGCCTCAGTACTACACCGTTATAAATTATGAATGTTTTAGTTACAGAAGCTTCCTGTATTAATAGCAGAAAAATAGTAGAGCTTATTAGCAGTGATTTATCGTATAGAAGACTACATCACATTTAGACCCAGTTCTATGTTAGGTAGCAACAAGCTCCTATTTAATTAGCTTTTGTTTATGATTAGAATTTAGTTCAAGTATATAATGAGTTTATTAATATATAAAATATATACAAGTATTTCTTAAGCACTACTGTATGTATAAGTTATAGACTATATGAGTATGTTTATCAGCAGTCTGGTTACCATAGTGCAGGTTCTGCCTAGTTTGAGATCAGACTGCCGTGTGTGAGATGTGTGAAGTTATTATTATTGTGGGTGAAATAGTACATAGAATGGTGATTCTCAAAATGTATGATCTGAATAGGTGTAAGGTTTTACATGAAATAAATATACATATATAGTGTACATTTATGTAACTATTACCTTTTAATATCTTCTTTTAACTTGTGTAAATAAATTATTTACATATAAAAATTTAAATAGATGGTTCACAACCAAAGACATTTTTCTAATAAATTGAATTCATTTTATTTTCGTCGGTAACAAAGCCCCAATATCTAATTACGCCAACAATAGGCGTAGTTCCGATGTTACTTTATAATTTTCGTTTCGGAGGTACCTATTTCATTTGTCTGTATTATAGACCATTTCCAAGCATTATCGTCTAACTATTGTGTTACAAGGAGCTTTGTTAGACAGTTTATTTGGAATAATTGTGACCTCATTTTGTATACGTATTATCTGTCAATAGTACGATGAAGATCTCTTTAAAGGCCTTTCATCCGCAGGAAGTGGGAAAGTAAAATATAGTAGTGAAACTTAGTGGTAGTTTGATAATACAGTAGGAACATCTTGTAAGAAGAGAATACTGATAAGGAAAAATTAGCTTGACTATGCCCCACCTGACAATACTCGTTTTTGGGACTCATGTATCTGATGTAGGGAGGATTGCGTGTAGCTGAGATGTGCACGTGCGATAACAATTTGTGTGATTCAATAGTAAGGAAAGGTAAGTAATGAGTATATTAGAATCACTCTGAAGTGGAGCCCCAGTAACGAAAAAGTTGAGGAGCAGGCGTTTTTTGCGTAGGATACGGATAAATGATATGAACGAAATTTCATTATCAGAGTTCTAAATGTGAATGTGGAAGGTTATAAAAGTAAAAGGAGACCCATTAATATATAGATGATGAATTATGGATTTAATTGTGTGAAAGATAATGATCAGAAAGGATGTGAGTACAGATAACAATTTTACAGGGTACCATAAGTAATGATTTAAATCACTACTATCATTGAGTAACGAGTACCATTTCTTATTTCTAGAACACTTCCCCTGTAACTTTTTTAACTTACTTACTTTAATACGACAGAATTCACATCGCAGTACATTGCTCGGGGATAAACGTATCAATGAAAATCATGTGTGACACTATGTAATGTTGCAGGAAAACTTAGTCTAATCTAAAGCAGTTGACCTGAAATGGGTAAAGCTATATTATATATGTTATTAATGTGTAGCCACATCGTGCACTACTTTGTGAATTAGTTAGTTCCTATAAAAAGTGGGCTCTTCTCCAGATAAAAAATGATAAGTTGATTTTTGTTTAAAACAATTTCTTCTGTGTATTTTAATGAATTTTGAATATGCATGCTTGCATGTATTATAACATAGCTATTACTGAATCTTTTTAACTCGCAGTTTGGTTACCATAGTAAAAGGTTTGGAATCAGACAGCCCTGGATAGGTGTCTCAAGTAACAATATTATTACAGATTAACCTGCATCAATATGAAATATTATTATGATCAAAGAACCTTCACGTAATTTACCTCATTCAAATTGTAATTTTGTAAAATTCCGCTTTCGTTAAGTATTTCAAATATCAAACGGTAGATAAATCTTTTCAATATAGTTTAATAATTGCAAATCTATTGCTATGACATTTTCTTTTTACTTCTACTTCTTGTACATTTTAGGCTTTTACAATATTTAACAACATTTTATTAAAAACTCTCTACGTAAAAATAAAGTTCAATAGCAACATCTAAGAATTTGTCTAGAGCTAGAACTAGTAATAATAATCGCATTGTAATTCTAGGAGACACTTCTTTTATCTACAAATAAAAATGAATCGTTGCTTACCCTTAAATTACAGCCAGATTTACAGCAAACATTTCTTACTTCTTCGTAGAGGTAAAATCAATAAGTTAAATATTCTTATACACCGTGCAGGTTTAACCACAAAGCTTGTGCGTCACTACTTAAACTGCTCAAACTATGGTCTCTCTATTTTCAGGCGTAGGTATGTACCTTGCAAATATATATTTTTTTAAGAATACTAATGACCTGGGTCACATTACTAGTATTCTTGTTAACCCCTCTAGCTAAGCTAAATGCTTGTGTCGTCCCTCACTGCACTTTTTAGACTTACAACAAATAGAGAAATGTTAAGCGTAGTCTTTACGATCGTCCTGAGGAAAAAATGTTTTTCAGTCTCTGGTTCGATTTGAAGCAGTCATAGAAGCACAGAGAAAGCCTGATTGTAGATGGGTGACGTGGATGGTACAACTAAATTGTAATATCAGCTACTAACCACCCACGCATTGACCTCATTGCACACTATCAGCTCTTTCAAACCTAAGCAGCAGAAACGTAAGATTCTTCTAGTGGTATTGTTTAACCTCGTTCTCCTCCCTGCATTTAAAAATAAGTAGTAAGTCTAGAGGGAAAAACAAGACGAAGGAGAGATGGACAAATAATTGAACGTAACCAACACGCGTATGACAATCTATCACCCTACTTATTTGAATACACCTGCTATCGTACAATTAAGTATAGCAATAAAGGGGAACGTGTTTTGTTTGCGTTCTACATCTTTGTATACAAATCTTTGGTTATAGAATGTTAACGCGGTAATGTATGTCTAAGTATTAATATTTTTAGAATGAGGTTTGTGCAATGCATAATCTTCATGATCTAAGAAAGAAATATCAAAGTAAATTATACGTGAAAGCACGTAAAACCTGCGCTATTGCCGTATTACTCTTCCGTGCTGTACTTTAATATTAGGCTCACATATCTTAAACAAATGTATTTCACGTCTATTTCTGTACAAATTCCATCATTGGTTTCAGAAGTACTGAATTCTATAATTTTGACAAACAACGCCGTACGCTACCGATGATGTCTAATCAAACAGTTTGTTCCCCACAAAAGTCCCCTGTTAACCTTAAACGGCGCATTGTAAACACCAACGCGATAATAAATTAATAATGTTGCCCTTCGGTACCCCTCGGTCACGCTGCGATAACCATCTCAATTCTCCCGTGTCGACAGAAGTACAGTGATAGTGTAATTGTTACTGATTACTAAACTTTATGGCTGAGTGGATTTATGGATTGCTGTTTAATATTGTGATTTTGTTTCTGCCATTTTTCAGACGTTTCCTGTTAAATGTTGGTTTTATTTCTTCACTTAGTTATATTATATAATAGGACGCGCCCCCGTATACCAGCTGATCAATGCCTATAACAATTACTTTGAACATACTGACGTTTTTGCACTATCCGCCGCTAAATTTAGGAGTACATTTAGTTATTTGTGGAGTCAGTGTATTAAGAATGATATATATAGAATACTAGCAACTCGCCCCGGCTTCACACGGGTACAAATTATACACCTAAACCTTCCTCACGAATCACTCTGCCTATTAGTGAAAACCGCATGAAAATCCGTTCAGTAGTTTTTCACTTTATCGCAAACAGACAGACTATGTAGTGAAGATACACACATTAATACAACAGTTGTTTTAAATAATTTGTTTGTATATCGTAGATAATTAAGTTGGTTGTGCATTAATTATATTATTATGTTATTATTTCTACTGCTGTTATACATAGTGTATAAATGTTTATGTTCCCTAATAAAAGAAAATTATTTTCTTATATTAGCTACATTGCACGTTAGTTGTATATTTGATTAATACACAACTAACGCGCAAAAAAATCATATAGATGTGTTAAAATCTTATAAAAAATATAAAGATGTTTATTTATTGAAATACTGCATAATCGGCATCTCGCATAATCCAAATACGACCAAGCAAGATGCACATAAAATTCTTCAAAGCAGATAATTCAACAATGCATCGGCCTCGGTTCACGGTAATCGATCACGGTGCCATTCGGTGACGGGACGCTCGCCCTAGCTCCACGGACCGGGTCGCGTGTGCCCCAATGTCACTAGCGATCTTTATGGGGTTAACTGTTATACAGGTGGTAAAATTAAATGTTTTGTATTAAATGGGGATGTTTCTTTTTGGTTTCTTTTACGCGCTTGAGTTGATGCGTTAGGTTAGAAGATTTTTAGTTTAGAGAACTAGAACTTTGATATATGTTCTGACTATGAAACCTGTAATTAATATTTATGTAATGTGTAGTAAATAGTTTTAGTGACAACCGGTAGGGCTTTGCCAAGCTACTATACAAATAATTTGGCAGCTGCCTACTCACTTGGTTTAATTGTAGTTAGAAACACTTTTTCAGTTTTACTAGTGATTTATTACTAGTTTCATTTTTATTTGTAATTCTTATGGTGGGTTATTCGGTCGTATTAATATTATACAAAACATTACAAAAAAAATTCTATTTCGGGCAGTTTTGTTACTAATTTCCCATAACTGTAATATTACCACGCATAAAATGTTTTTAAACGCATATTAGATGTTTAAATCGGGACTTAAAGCGGTAATATTAATAAGATACGTATCGTATCTTATTAATATTACCGCGCTCATTGTTTACCGATGGGCACCGATCGTCTTGCAATGCGATCGATATGGTTGGGTAACACATTTAGATGTGTTACCTAACCATAAATGGTGATATTAGTATCACCACACGTTTTAAAGAGTTTCTTTAGCTTACTTTTAATTATCTTTATTTCAGAGACCGCTTTCCATTCTACAGAGCAAACGATGAGCGCTGGAAGAATTCCGTTCGGCACAACTTGTCGATCAATCCACATTTCCGCAAAGGTGCACGGGCTCCCCAAGGTGCGGGCCATCTTTGGTCTTTGGCTGCCAATGCTATCGATCTCCTGCCATTGAGGGACCGCATCAGTTTTGAGGATACAAATTCAGCAACAGAAGTTGAGAAAACTAGAGTTATTGGGTTCCCTAAAGTGAGTTTTTGACTGTATCCAAACAATTTCTTTCATTCATTTTCCTTCATTTATATTTCCAGCCATTGTTGGGTTATTAATTTACTAGAGATTGCCTGCTTGTTAAATTAATACTATAATTAATTAAGTTTATATTTTTTGGTTTATTTCATTGGCCAGTATAACTTGAACTGTCAGTGTATAGAATGTCAGTACCCTTACAACATATATACAACATAGACATATACTGGACGCGTGTAGCTTAATGTAGCCGTATTCACATAATTTGTAACACCTATTGTTTATAAAATGTAACTTTCTGCACTTCTTCTGTATATAAACTGGAAGTATTCAAAATTTCAGGTGGCTCCGTTCGCGAATTTTGCTGGAAAATGTGTACAAAAATTCTCTTTACGATTTATAATGTATAGATAAAGAAAACTTGTTTACATTAAAAAAAAAAACTGACTCTACGCATAACCTTAAGTTGCCTTTAAATCGAAAATAGTCATTCTAATAATAAGAGATGAACGACTTGTTTGTCATTTACCGTTAAAACTTCCTGTCTTCCTACCACAGCTTGTAATGAAAAATATTATAGTTATTTATCGCATACATTTAAAGGGTTTGTTTATTTAATTGTGCTAATCTATACATTTAAATAAACAATAAATCGTTTTACGTTACATAGCTGAAGGCTATTATAATAAGCTAAGTTTCTACGATTCCTAAGATTAAAGTAGTAACAGCAAAAATTAACGAAGGTGAAACGACAGAAGACTGCAAGTTACAGAATTAATAAAAGGCGTGCGTAACAATAAAAAAACTTTGTAATAATTGCACTTTCGCTAGATCAAACAACGCTAATAATAAAATGAAAAGCTTTTTGTGTACTTTTCAAATTTTTGATATAAGTAGAGCGACAATTTCGATTAAATAAACCTGAATGTTACTGTAAAATATGAGATATAATTCATTTGTTAAAAGATGAACAAAGAAAAATTCGCACATATGCTTAAACAAACATTTTTATTACTTTATACGTCCGTAGGTTATCTCGTAAATACAATAATATGTAATCGCAATAGTTGAGTTTTTTATTATACATGTAAAGATATAACCTTAAGGATAGAACAGTATCTATAGATATTGTTCTATCTTTAAGGGTTCCAATTTTATGAACATCACGAATCGGGCCACAACGTTGAATTTGAATGACAAAGTACAGTTTCTAATGTCGCCGTATTGGTTAAATTTCAGGTGATCGTGCTTGACGAAGCAGCTATCGCAGCTGCCAGCATTATTCC